>JAQQTP010000080.1:16617500-17172500 GCA_029884605.1 Ormosia emarginata | reverse complement strand
AAAAATGATAAAAAATTTTGCTTCATGCTTTACCGTTCCGAGTTCTTAATTCTTCCTAAAAAAACCTTGCTTGAATCCATTCGCAGAGTCTTCAGGCGAAGCTGAGGGTTCCTTGCCACGATACAAATGAAAATTAAAAACTTTCCCATGACTGGAAAAATGATGTTAGGAGTTAGAACCTGATAAAGAGTGTGAATGATATCAAAATATTGGAAGCATATAAGTGGTAGTGGATGGAAGATCACGAGGATCTAGTCATTTCAAACTAGCTTGAGTTTGACATGTCTATTATTAGTTGAGTTCTATCAACTCAGTTTGTTCTAATGGAAATTTCCTTGTGAACGCATTAATGTTGGCCCAAGTAAGGTTAAGTAATGAGTTTGACTTTCAACGGAACAAATTAATCAACGTGCTTCTCCTTATATAATATTAATGTACAAGAAACTGAGTTTATTTTAATTAAGTCAACCAAAGATGTAGATAGTAGAACAGATATTTTAGATATATTATAATATTATGATATTATCAATTGTTTTTTTGAAATTTATTAGTTCTAAAAGCAGATAATTTTTTTAGCTAAGCTTGGAAAAGGAATTCCATATGGCCATTCGAATTCTCTCACAATTCGAAAGGCCAAAATCACTTTCAAGTGGTTCTCTTCTATTTTTCTTTATTTCTCTATGGATTTCGTTATTTTCAACCTTGAAATCTAGATCGTTTTTATAAAGTTCCTGATCATATATGTAGTTTATGTAGTTGTAAACTATAGTTTATATACCGGAAAACAGTTTATCCTTGGTAGATACTCTATAGGTCTCAGCTATTGCTTCGTGCTTTGTATTACCCATCATTCTGGTCTTTCTATGACTTTGGTGGGAATCAATTAATGGCTCCCTCTTCTTTTTTCCTTAATATTCTTAAAATCACCTCCTGCATTGTATGCATTAGCATTTTCCCCTACCTCTTGACTAATTCTATATATTTTCCACGATAGAGTAATTACTTTGAAATGGATTTAAATGTGTTATTAGCCAAGGCATCTATCTTACTCATAATTTGGCTGGTTTTGGAATCCGTTTGAATTTAACCTCGAACTCTTATAGCTCCTGCATGGTCCACTCTTTCACAACTTGAGTTGTGAGATCCCACTTTAGTGCGATATTGATATAGTACCATTGTCCTATAGTAAACATGGGGATGGGCTGACGACTAAGTCTGCCTGACTAGGGGTTGCAGCCTAGGATTAAGAGCATTGCTGTTGTCTACCCAACATGGTCATGAGACCCTATCTTTGTTGCTATGTCCTATATTTAAGGATGTTTGGTTTGATCAGTCCAATCGAGTAAGTATTAAGTACCCTAGTGACAAAAACAAGTTTCTATATCCATTTATCATTTGATTTTTCAATTTAATTCCAAAAGAGTTACAAAGGCCATCTGAAATATATGTAGTGTTGAGAAACAACTCAATGAAGCAGGAAAAGAAACACTCTCAATGAACAAATGCTCGGTAATTTGGACGTGTGTATGTGCAGAAACCTTTCTTATAATATGCATCCTTCTAGTCATTCTGATTTGTTGAGGATGGTAGTGCATGTTATATGGAAGAAACCATAATTTTTCCTGCCATTTAGTTGCAGAAAGGGATGCATAATATATATAATTGTAAATACGAACATGAACTAGCTAATGGAATAAGAGGAAAAGGATGGATGAATATAATTTTTATAGTATTTAGCATTGATTCAAGAGAAAAATTCAAAATATTATGAGTATGATATATATTCACGTGAAGAATAAAATTTAACATATTGATTGCGCATCAAATAGTATTACTAAGTAGTACTTCAACAGTACTAAGAATACAAGACATGAATGTGTACAATTACTCAAATTCTTCAGACATAATTTAAAATTATAGATTAGATATTGCTGAATACATGCTGAACTGATGTTTATTCTTGGTGGTTGGGTGGGTTTAGGATTGCATGTTTATTGCTATATGTGGCGCAGCATTGTGTTTTTTGCGATGTAGTGCATCTGCATACATAACATAAAATTTCTTTAAGAGAATGCTTTTTCTCACATCTTGATTTTCTTAGTTTTGACTTCTATAACCCTTACCCATAGAAGTATGTTTTTTCCGGATTTTCGTTGGTCCACCTGCTCAAGTCCGTTGTGGACATTACCATGTGAAGAGAACAAGCTCTTATTTTCACGCTAGTAGCTAGCATAGTTTGAGGAAGCAGAAGAATGATGGGACCCTTGTGGTGGAGAAGAATAATGGCCATCCCATGTGTTTATTTTTAATGTTTTTATTAGTGAATGCATGTCTCCAATGAGAAGAGGTTAGAAACATATAATGAACGCCAAGAGAAACAAGACAAACTGGAGCTGTTAAATGCAGTCAAGTTTGAAGAAAACTGAATGTCTGACTGACTTGAGGTGGTTGTGGTGAAGAATTTAGATGGGCCATCCAGTTGAAAACTTCTATAATTTTTGAATCAGTCGGCATGGGCACTCATATGGGCTGTTTCTAGCTATTTGCTACGTCCTGTTTAAGAAGGTGAACAAGGATCTGTATCATCACAAACGAAGAGATTCTTAGATTCAACCGGAGCAATGGAAATTTCTTGCTATGTACCATTTAATATGTGACACATAAGATATAATATTAAAAATGTAATTTAAGTGAAAATAATGTAACTCATAAAACTGATATGGCAAACATTCAGTGGTAAAGAGTAAGAGAATTTATTTTTTCTCTAAGAACTCTTCTTAAAAATTTCTGATTAGGGCTAAGGAACTTTAACACTGAAAAGTCTGTATGTAGGGACAAACTTCTTGTGACATTGCATTCTTATAAACATGGTAAACTCTCATTTGAACATAAAAATGTATCTCAGCAGAGGCAAACAGCCATTAGTCAAGGTTAACCTTCCACGGTATCTGTACCACATATCTTTACTGTGAGTTCATGATAAATTTGTCTGAGGCTAATGTCTAAACATTTTTATTTTTAGGGTACACAGCAATTAATTACGTGACAATATCGCTGATTTGTTCATTGGACTTATTAAGGGAAATATAACAAGCCTCCTGTGTAGTTTGCCCAGCACAATTCCTAGATGCTTTTGAACTCAGTTTGAAAGATATGATTTATTTGAAGTTCCTAGGCACACAAAAATCAAATCCTTCGAGTTTGTTGGCGACTCATGTTATAGAGGTGTCAAGTGAATTCTTAACAAGATGGAATATATATATGAGTGTTAATCACTTGACATAATTATAATGATCGACTTGGTTAGTTAATGGTTCGTATCTTTTCATCTTTTGGATTGATATTATGTATTAATATCTGAAAACTCAGTATATATATTCCTTTTCTTTTATTGATTTAACATGGATGTAGTTGCTGAAAAGCGCAGGTTGTGAGATCCTACCGAGATAGGATATACCTACACGTTTTACATTATTTTCTAAGGCCTCTGTTTAGGCAAAGGATTCTAGGTGTGCCATCAAAAGCCTTTTTATTGAAGTACTAGCTTGGTGTTAGAGATACAAAATAAAATCATCAAGCTTCAGTTAATAATTTAAAGCATGTTTGGGAATTATTAAATTCGTTCTCAACAGTTTTTTTTTTTTAAAAAAAATTGTTGTAACAATATTTTTATATATTTAATAAAATTAATTTTAATTTTTACACTAAATTTAATATATTATAAATTTTTTTTATAATATTAAAATTTTAACTTATGATTCTTGATTTTAAATTATTTCTTACACTTTAAAATATAAATGTTATTTTATTTTCAATCAAATAATTTTTTAATCACTCTATACATATTTTAATCATTTAATACATAAAAATATTATTTTTATATCATTTAAATAAAATAAATTAACTTAAAATTATTTTTTAATTAATATATCTAAACATAAAATTGATTCTATTATAATTAATTATAACAAAAAAATTATATAATAATTAATTATTAAGATAATCAAACTTTTACAATTATCCTAATACACACTTAAGCTTTTACAAGATTTAATCCCTCAATATGTGATTAGAATTTCTATGATCAAGTAATTAAGACTTCAATCCTTACTCTCCCGTTTTACATTGACACTTGCCACCTTTATTTGTCTGAAGTGTTCTATAGGCCAGCCAATAGGTATTATAAAAATTAAAAAAATTTAAAGTCCTTGAAGAGAAAATATTAACCCCTCGATCTGTTCTCAATTGATTAACGCCTATCTTCTCTTTGGTCATTGGTATTTATTAGTTTTTCTACTTTTATTTTGAATTTTTTTAAATACAGAATTTTTGTTGTTTTCTTTAAGAAAGTGGTGGGCCTTTTGATTTATTCTGTAGTAGTTGTTTTTTTCTTTGTTTCTATTGCTCTTCTTCACTTTGGATAACATATTTTTTATGTCTTTTTTAGCCCAATGTTTTTCCTTTCATGATCTCTTTTATGAGATTTATTACGACTGTACACAAGTTAAATTAGATCAGATTTAGAGAAAATAAAAGTCTAAACTAATTAATTGAGATTGGATTAAGTTGGATCAGTTTCTTAAAATTTTCTTAGATAATTCAAACCGAACCAACTCAACCTATAAACGGGTTGGATTAGGTTAGGAAGAAATTTCATGTGAAGAAATACCTCAAGAACCATTACTTCACAACCCAAACCGCCGCCACACCTGGACCAGAACCACTACCCTCAACTGTCGTCTTTTGCTGGAGATCAATCATCTCAGTCGCACCCAAAGACCACCTCCGCCCAAAATAGCCAAATCACGAGCCACCATGCTGCACTGGAACTGTTGTTCTTCGACCCGGATCCGCACGGACCAACTCCCTTGTGGTGTTGTCTTCCATTGCGAGCTGCACCACTAGATTTGTGAGCCATCATGTCACGCCGGAGTTGTTGTCCTCCGACGCTATCCTCCATCCGCGCGAAGCCACCAACGCCAAGCCACCCATCATGACCCCACATATGTGCTCATCTGTTGTGCACCACTACACCAAACGCCCCAAGTCGTAAGAGATCTACTTAGATCTGTTTAGATCCGGCAAATCTCGCGTCACCAGCAATGATGGTGGTTGAGCCTGAAACGAAACGAGAGGACATGTGGTCTAGCCACGAACTTTTCGTCGGTGGTGGCTGGGCCGAGAGGAGAAGAGAAATTTTAGTGAGAGTAAGAGAGAGCTGAGATTGAGAGCAGAGCAGAAGCAACGATGAGTGAGAAAGGTTCTCAATTTGGGGATAAAATGAAATGAGAAGAGGATCTCCTGGAACCTAGATGGATCGGGTTCAAAAAAAAGAGAAACGAAGGGAATAAGGTCAAAATGATGTAATATTACTCGGGTCATTAGGTTGATTTCTTAAACCCGTCACCCGAACAAATGAATAGATGGATTTTTTTAGATTTTACCAAAACTGACCCGATGACTCGAACTGACCCAAATATTTTATATTAGGTTGGTCGAGTCATCGGATCAACTCAGACTCATGTGCAGCCCTACAATTTATATTAGAAATTTCTAATTATTGTTATCTTTTGTGTGCCTTTAGTATTTCTAGTTATTATTTTCATAATTTGAGTTTATTAATATTTAGAATTTAAATTTGTTTAACGTAATTTTATTAAAAATTTCAAGTACTATAGTAATAATTATTTAAATAAATTGATAGAAATATATAATGTCAATTATAATTCTTAAATATGATATACTGATATAAATAATTTTTTTTAAAAAAAAAATTCATAAAAAATGTCAAACTTTCTTTCAATTAAAGTTACAGTATATTGAGACAAACTTAATTTTTTTAGCAAATATTAATTTATATCTTAAAATTTTCTCTTATTATCAAATAGAGATCACAATAAAAATAAAAAAAATTACTAATGCTCCATAACCTCCCCAACCTGCTCCGCCACCGTCAAGTAGGGTATACTTACGTGATTGCTACATATTGTGATAACTCTAGAGTTCAAGTTCCAGGGGATGTACGACACTATTGGTGAAGTAAAAGAAAACAAACAAACTATTGAAGTCGTTTCAGAATTTGAAGCTTTAATAGATTATAGTCTTAACCTGAGTCATATACCCTACAAACTTTTAGGTCTGCTGTAAATTCTTTAGGGGTGTGATCATGCAGTGTATTTAGTTTGGTCTATTTTTGTGTTCTTGCTTCTCTGAAATATTTACTGTTTATTTTAGACTTTTCTTCAGTCTTTGATAGAATGATAGGTACTCATTTTGTTAAGAACTGGTAAAATGCAGTTAGTTTACCGTAACTTCATGTTCATGGCCTTGTGTAATCGGTCAGAGTCTTAGGCTTTAGTATCAAGACCCAGTTTTTTATTTTTTTCTTTCACAACAAGTCAGTGTATACTCTTATTTTTATTAACTCTTTTATTCAATGACTTTTAATTTATTTTGATCTAATAATTTAAATTAGTTCATTTAATAAAAAGTTAATAGAGTAACAGTATCAATAAACACAAAAAAGTGGTAATACATATTCCTCACAACTTATATATGATTATGATTTTATCATTTTTTTCCTTATTGTAATACTATTTGCTCCCATTAATCTCACCCAAGCTGTTCCTAATCCAATTTGAACCTCACAACGTGCTAAAAAATGGGAAAAGAAATTGAACCTCACGCTTCTTCTTCTTCTTCTTCTTTTTTAGTGTGTTTAGAATGTAAAAAAATAAGAAATAATTTGATTTGTACCTAAATCTCATGGATTTCATTCCTTTTGTTTTAAAAAATTCTATCAATTTTGATAGGATTTGTTAAGATTTGATTTGATTTGAAATAAATAGACTATTTTATCCTTAACTAACTCTAACAACTTTTCATAAGGGTTAAAATATAAAATAATAAAATCAAATCAAATCAATTCTCATTTTAATGAATTAAACACAAAATTTGATTTCTAAATCAATTCAAATCCTATTTTTTAAAAAAAGTTCCAAACACAAAATTTGATTTTTAAATCAAATCAATTAAATTCAAATCAAATCAAATCAAATCAATTCATTTCTCATTTTTATTCATTCCAAACACAACCTTTATGTAAAATATCATACCTCTAAATTAAAGTTCCAATATGAGATTTGTTACCAAGCACATTTAGTAAATATATATTTATTGATGAAACTCCCAAAAAAAAATGTATCACCTACCTAACAATATAACTTGTTTCAGAATTTCCTACCCATAAAAAAAATCAAAATTTACATAATAGAACATCTTTTCTAATAGTTAACCATTGAGAACATGTTCCTTGAGACTTATTCTATTTTTATTTTTTAATTTTGTACATAATTTTAAAGTCATAACAAATCACAAATGATTTACAAATCACCAGCAGAAAATTATATTTCTATTTAATAAACTTGAAATAATTCACTCTATTCATATGGCTTAATATTTAGTTGCCAATTGATGTGAACTGTATTATAGTAGGAATTATGCTTTACGGAAAGCTTTGGGGCTCTAAGCTTTAAGCATGTGAGGGCAGCAGTTGTTTGTTAGCTCTCAGCATTTCTCTACGTGGATCAAACCCATTATAGCAATTTTAAATGGAATATTTATGTAGCCATCTTTAGTCACTCCAAGGCAGATATAGAGTGAGAGGTGGTGGTGGCCTAGTGGTTGTGGGTACCATGGAGTTGAGCTGCATTCTCTTTGATGGGCCCTACTCATCTGATGTTAGAAGTTTATGGGCTAGTTGTCAATCACAAATATTGAATTTGTGGGCCATTGCAGGATAAAACTTCCCTACTATTTTGAGAAAGGACAATGTAAGTTACACCATCTATATTTTGCAAATGTGTCAGATGAACAGCATAATGAACCTGACCTCACATGAACGATTCAGTATTAGATACACAACCCACAGAAGAAATTTGCATCTGTTAATTTGTTGGCTAGATGCGTTAAATCTTCACCAACGTGTCAGAAACTATTTTTTTTAAAAGAACTATGTTAGACAGACTTCTTTTTCACATATGTCTCATAAATTTAAAAATCAACAATTAAAATTTTTTCATTCATTATTTCTCACACAGATAAAAAAAAAAATTGAGCTAATTTGCCTTTTTTGTGAGAGTTATGTATAATGATAGTTTGTGTAAATATCCTTTTCTTCATGAAAATTCTTCACTCAGATTCAGTACCTGTACCTTCCTTCCTTTTTTATCACTTAATGGTTGGGAGATAGTGGAAAGAAAGAAAAGGACTTGATAATCTAAGATGAAGCCTCAAACTAGAAAGCAGTTAGTGACCTTTCTGCCTTTCTCTTCATCAAGTGTTGCGATTGCCCTATGTAACCAAAAACTATTGGCACCTGTAACTTAAATGTGGGCTCATGCAGCCAACCGTATATTCGTTTTTTACTCCTTGCAGACTATATATATGAGAATGAAATTAAAAAACTTTCACCACTACTCAAAGATATCAGTTTCTATGCCAAAAGAAGGAAAAACTACAGACACAAATTACTACCTTTAAAATCTTAAAAAAGGAAAAAGCAAGAGATATAGAGTGAGAGATTGAAAGTGAAATTGAAATTCTATCATTTAACTTGATCACTGAAGTATGGTACTTGTTACATACATATATTAGCTGCATGAAAAAAAAAATTAAAAAGCCTCATCATCCTTGGTTTTTTTTTAAAAAATGCCCAACTACATAAAAATAAAATTGGGACTTCGGAGGGGGCTCTGTCTCTGTGCTATTTGGTGTGTGTATTTTTACAAAATATTGTTATTTTGTTTATACAACAACAAATTCCTGAGACTAAAAGAAAGCAGCACTGCTCGTATGTTCCAGCAATTTAGAACTGGGAAATGCAACGTCTATGGCAAGCAGTAGTGCGCTGCTTCTTTTGCTTAGTCTCTTGTTTCCACACTTTGCCAATATCTTGAGCAATTCTCACAGCATCAGATGAAGCACCAGAGAGCCCTTTCTTTGTGAACCCAACAGCATAAAGCCCAGCATTTCCTTTCCATCCTTGAGGAAATGGCATCTTTGGGTATCCATTCTTGGAAAAAAATTCACCTTCCTGTACATAAAATAACCAAAACAACATTAGACTTCACTGCTCCACACAAAAATACTAATAATCACTGTTAAAATGCACATAAAAGAAGCTTCTAAAAGAGGACCAAGACTTTGAAAAAAAATAAAGAAAAGGTTAAAACTTTTTGTGCTGGGAAAAAGGACAAAACAAAATCAATCTGTCCCAAAAAGCTTTCAGAATTGACAATCTTCTGTGATGAGAATATTAAAAAAAAACTTTAAAATTTTTTTTCCCTTTTTCTATTGGAAAACTATAGTGTAGAAGCAGAACATGTTCTCACCTGAAGCCAAGAAGGGACATTGCTGCGGTAACCGGTTGCAAGCACCACTGCATCAATGTCAAGCTTTCCACCATTAACAAGCTCAACCTCCCCATTGTTGAAGCTCTTGATTCCTGGCACTACTTTTATGTCACCGGATCTAATTTTCTCCAAGGTACCAATGTCCAAAACAGGTGTCTTCCCATTTGTGTTCTTCAGCTCCAATGGACCCGTTGATGGCCTTTTCAACCCGTACTTCTCTATGTTACCAAGAACAAACCATGCCAAGATCAACAGAAGCTTGTCAACAAGCCAAAGGGGCAGCCATTTCAGCATCAGAAACGCCAATTCAAACGTCGATTTCCCAAAAATCTCCCTTGGTAACACATGAACCTGTGTGCCAAAAATACAGAACAAGTAACAACCCCAGTTAGATTTTCATCCTCAAAATCTAATCCTTTTTATTCCATTGAAAGAGATTTTGATACTTACCGAGCTACGAACAACCATAGATGGTGAAGCATGGTGGTTGCAGAGGTCAAGTGAGAGCTCCATGCCAGAATTGCCACAACCCACAACTAGAACTTTCTTTCCCCTGAAACGTTCCCCTGACTTGTAATCACAAGCATGAATTACATCACCTTTGAACTCACCAAGGCCTTCAATATCAGGCATCACACACTCAGCATTTTCACCAGTTGCCACAACTAGCCACCTGCAAATGTACTCAACCTCGTTTCGGGTTGAAGAACCATTTGCAGAAACGGTCTTAACCCTCCACAGTCCACTGGTTTCATCATACCTAGCAGATTGAACACACTCACCGAATTGTGGGTTGATCTCAAAGTGCTTTGCATAGTTTTCAAGGTACTCTATGAACTGTTTCTTTGTGGGGTATTCAGGGAAGTCTTCAGGGAATGGAAGGTTAGGGAGCTGGCAGAACTGCTTTGGAAGGTGAAGCTTCAACCTGTCATAGGTGCGCTTTTGCCACAGTGAGGCTATGCAGTCTGCTCTTTCAAGAACCATGAAGGGTACCCCTTGTTCTCTGAGGCATGCTGCTGTGGCTAAGCCTGAAGGGCCTGCACCTACAATCACAGGGCCATTGACCCAAATGCAACGCCGTGAGAAGAAGTCTTCATGATCAACTAGGCGAAACAAGTTCTCCATTTTGATATATACTAGTAAGAGATGAAGGATTGTGTCTTTTGGTTGTTTTGAAAGTGGTTTGAATTGAAGCAGGTTTGGAAGTTCAGATAGAGAGAGTGTTGGTTGTTTCTTCTTTTTTTTTATGAGGTCTGTGAATGAGAAGAAGTTGGTTTAATGGAATTGAGAATGTGAGTTTTGGATTGAATGGAGAGGAGGGAGGGGTTGAAGGGGCTTAAATAGGGGAATTGGGGCATCATAGATGCATGTGATGGGAGTGGGGAGTTAATGCTCTTTCTCCCCTGTTCTCAAATCATAATCCTGTGTTATATTGGCAACCCCTTTCATTATTTTAGAACATTATTTTTTTTGGTATGTGAATATTTTATCACATTATATTCTGTGTCATTATTTTATTAGATCCTACTAAGTTATACTTGTTAAAAAATTGGGTAAAGATTAGCATATAATTTTGTGAGGATTTATTCTTTCCTTGGAAAGTTTTATTTCATCATCACAATCACAATGGAGCTTCCTTTTCTTTTCTTTTTTATATTAAAAAAAATATGATTTTTTTCAGAGTACAAAATAAGTTAGGTAGCAATTGACACTCATGAAGGTATGGGTTTTTCATGCACTCAATACTCAAGTATGACATCTTTACAAACTAGTAATAATCAATAAGGTTCTCCCTATGTGGAGGGTTTAACACTTAATAAGGGGTCAATGTGCAAAATCCAAAAAATGAAGAGGCCAATTTGCAAGGGTAACCATCTTTTAAGTAAGATTTATAAGATTATTTTGGGAAGGGAAGGGTCCACAATATTAAGCATAGTCAAAGAGATAATAAGAAGGAGAATTAGGAGGCAATGATGGTGACATGTCATCCTCATCTGATTCTATTGGGTCCATACAATAGTGGAATGAAGCTCAATGAATAGGGAAAAAAAGAAGGTATTTTCTATGATACCCTTAAATTTGGAAGGGTTTAGAACCCTTCTTAATTGGCTCAAATAAATTTAAACACATGTCTAAATTTGGCTTACATTCGGCTTGCTTAATTACTTTTCTTCTCTCTCTAATCTTGCGTGTGCTCTCTCTTTTTCAATTACAGTATCCATCTGTTCCAACAATACTACCAGAATCACCTTCACTTCCCTTGTTTCACCATCCCTGGCTGGTAACCCTCCATCAACATCGTCGTCTCATGTGACTGTGGTTGTGACTGTAACCATCCATCTGACGGGTTCACTAGGATTGCCCAATAGACCTTGCCTCTCTTCTCTAGAGTTTTTCTTTAATTTCCTTCAATTTTTAATTACAAAAATCCATTTAAATATTAAATATGAAATGAAATTTTCTTCAACATTAAATATGTTATTTTCCTTAAAAGAAAAAACATGGAGACTTTGGAACCATCTTTTTGCCATTTTCAAGAAATTTGAAATGAAATTTGTATGGACTTTTGCATTGTATAATCTTAAATTTTGAGGAAAGCGTCGATGTGCCAATTTATGCTCTATGGCCCTAAATTACGCTCGGAAGATAATAAAGGATGTGCAAAAATATATAGACAGAAACATGGCTATAATGGTAATGAATGTTATGAATACTGAATTTCTAGCTGCTAGGAAAACTGTCATTGGGCAACAAGATGGTATAAAATGGAAGCTTAAAATTTCTAATCGCTTATAACTAAGTGGTTTTGATGATAGGGTTCAGAGAGGAGCTATTATTGAGGATACATAATCCAGTTGTTTACCTACCAAGGACGGTGAAACAAGGGAAGTGGAGGTAATTTTGATGGTATTGTTAGAATAGAAAGAGAATGTGACTTGAAAAGAGATAGCCCACACAAGATTAGAGAAAGAAGAAAAGCAATTAAGCAAGTCAAATGCAAGCCAAATTTACCCATGTATTTAAATTTATTTGGGCCAATTAGGAAGGGTTCTAAACCCTTTCAAATTTAAGGGTATCATAGAAAATACAAAAAAAAAAAAATTAAAAAGGACAGGGTATACTATAATTGACACAGAAGGTTAAAAGTATTGACTCAATTAGCAAAGAATCAAAACATTTTATTTGAAACCAAAGTATGTTGGTCCAAATTGAAGGGATTAAAGTCTCTTAAATATGTAGTATTAGAGTTGATCTTAAAATTCATATGTATAAAAATAATATTATTGAGAGAGATTTTTATTTAAACACTTAATTATATTTAAAAAAATTAATTTCTTATTTATTGAATAACAAATAATCTAAAAAATAAAGTAAAAAAATTTTATTTGAAAAGCTAACATTTGATTTTTGTTGTCACCAATTTTCTTTAACGAGTGATATTATAAGATTTTATTGACTTATAACATGCCATGACTCTGAAGCGAAAAAAAGTTAAAACTTCTGTTTATAAAACATTAATTAACACAAAAGTGAGAGACAAAAGAATAGTAGTCCACATCGCCCCAGTTACAAATTGCTCAAGGAAATATCTATATATTATATGCTGACATGGCAGGGAAATGCTGACTAGGAGAGATCCAGTGGGAGTCAGACCCACGTGGAGTGGATGAGCTTAGGTGCAATGAGATACTCAATATCCTGGACCCCAACGCCAAAGCCATTGGCATTGCTACTTGAAAAGGCTGCTAAGCCCACAAAGCCCATTCTTGAGAGCCCCATTTTCACGCACCACTGGTGCCATGTGTCGGTCTCCCATTTGGCAACTATATACTTCTTAACCACCACACTCGCTTTCTACCTTCCAACCAAACACAACAAACCTCGTTCCACCTGCTTTAGAAACCCTAATCTATAATTCATGGAATTTATTTTCTTGGTTCTGAATTTCTCCTCATCACCAACATACCAAATTAATTTAAAAAATAGCTAACATCTACAACTACAAGGGAGCAAATGAATAAAAGTTCCTTCATGCTCTCATAATACTTGTTGCATTTACTATATATATATATATATATATATATATATATATTATTGCGGTCAAATAATGTCTAGACTAATTTATGTATACTTCCATTAATTCATATCTCTAATTTGGTAAAAAACAAGTTATATACATTAGGATTAATATATATATATATATATATATATATATATATATATATATATATATATATATATATATATTATTCCAAATAATGTCTAGACTAATTTATGTATACTTCCATTAATTCATATCTCTAATTTGGTAAAAAACAAGTTATATACATTAGGATTAAGAAATTTCAAAATGATGTTCCTTGCACTTTAATCTAAAAAAATTAATATAAGTGAGATTCAAATATGTAACTGTATGTCTATCAACACATCACATATTTATTTATTATTAAGTCAATCCTTAGAATTAAAATGGAGTGTTTGCATGATACAATATGTCTTGGTGTTGGGTCCAAGGGGGCCAAAATACAAATGAGATCTATTTCAATAGACTTAGTTATTAAAAAATTATATCAGTGAGCTTGACATTTTATTAATTAATTTAAATCAATATATGTATAGTAAGAGGTTGATAAATTATTCACATTGTAAGAAATAAATATATATTACTTCAAAGTGAGAAATCATGAAAATGATTAAAAATAAATAAATACTACACATGCAAGTACTATAATCTAGACTAAATAGTTCTTTAGTTTGGACTATTAGCTTTTACAACATAATCAAGTTATCCTATAGGCAAGTTGCACGTATAGTTTCACCTTAATGTACTTTAATTGGAAGGACATTTGAATCTGTGAGTTAATGTGCTTGATATACTTCATTGGTACGTGGAAGGCTAAGAAATGATTGAAGTGTGTCACTTTCGGTGTACTGTATATAATTAATTAAATAATTATAAAATTCAACGTCCATGCTAATAATAAAGTATACTAATTAAATTAAAGTGGGTCTTAACAAGCCTCTTTAATGAGTTGCTATGGAACCGTTATTAATAAATTGAAGTGCCTAACTAGCTCTAGTTAGGGTTCTGACTAGTCTTAACTCCTAATTACCAATAGGCCATATACATGCAAGTACAACGTCATGGCTGCATATGAAGAGCTTTTTTTCGGAAAATGGTGGTGTGCCCCACTTCTTCACTTTGAGAAGTGGTTAAAATTTCATGGGAAGGAGAGGGAAGCATGTGCATGAGGCCTTGAACTTCATAGGAGTCTCTCCTTTTCATGAAAATATTGTAATCTACGAGCTTGGCGTTTCTCTAAAGGTCTTGTTATATATTATTAAATTTGCTTTGGAATGAATGAATGTTATTATAGCTAGCCACCATCATTCCAATCTTGCTCCAGTAGTACTACTATATGATCTTTTCAAATGCTCCAAAAAACAATCCTCCAAATGGCTACACACCAAAGAGATATGAGAGAGGAATATACATAGATATATGTTCCTTTTAGCTAGCCATATTCCATATGCATGATATGATAGGGACATGTGTTTTATTTCTTATCCCTAAGCTTTCCACACCGGCCTTGCACTGCTCCACACCCAGCTTGGGAGCCCCCCATATTGCACAAGGCCTTTTCTGCTGTTACTATGTGAGATTCAAATACTACTTTTTCCCTCTAATTATTGATTCTCTTCTTTAATTTAATTTGTGTATGCAAACTAGTAATTAATACCCTAGCTAGGTCTTTCGTCCAAGATAAACAATTAACTAGCTAATTAAGCTTTCTGTAGTCGGCGGCGATGATCTGCTTGCTATATTCAAACAATAATAATTAACTAAATAAACGAGTTTTTGGAAGAATATTTATATATGTATGTATAAACTTTATTTAGTGTCATAGTTAGTGGGCACTAGTTTTTTTTTTTTTTAAGTAATATTAAACTATAGTTGCATGTAAGGTAGACTATAATGAGTCTCAGTCACGCGTAATTAAAGAAAAGGTCAAGAAACACGTCAAAAAAAAAAGAAAAAGAAAAGAAAAGGTCAAGAAAGGCGAAATCATTGGGATATATATATATATATATATATATATATCATGGCTAGCTTCTTCGAAGTTTAGGGTCTCTTGACTTTAACTGCTATATATATATATATACATATGATATATCACTGGCTAGCTTCTTCGAAGTTTGGGGTCTCTCGACTTTAATTGCTAAAATTTCAATGGCTAGCTTCTTCGAAGTTTAGGGTCTCTTGACTTTAACTGCTATATATATATATATACATATGATATATCACTGGCTAGCTTCTTCGAAGTTTGGGGTCTCTCGACTTTAATTGCTAAAATTTCAATTGCCAACTTCACCTTAGCAGAAAGTTAACGTTCCCATTTGCATTGGAATAAGGCTATGGCGGTGCCACAATAGTACGACTTTCGTTTTTAATTTATTAGTCCCTAGTCCCACTTCCCAGTACTCCATCTCTTTGTTTTGCTACTAAGAATTTTCTCAGTAAGTGGATCGATGTTGGAGTTCGAGAGGGATGAGAACCGAGTGAGGCGTGTCACCAAAAAGTGTTTTGGGCTATATACTTTGTCTCTTGCAAAATGCACAAGGGGGATGTTTGTTCTTGATCATAACAAAAGGTCTCTTTGGTTTTTTTTGAAAAGCTGCATGTCAAATGTTATAATTTGCGAAGCTGAATACTATAGCATATAAGGATGGTTTGGAATAAAAAACGAGTTATGAATGCTATGCTTTTATGAGAGTATCTTAAGGCTATTCATATTTAATTTGGATTAATTAAACCAATAAAGATTGGTGCACGATGATAAGTAAGTCACATTCTCATAGTAAGAACTAAAGTTCAAACTTTGAAAAAATCAATTGTTAGGAGGGCATCTTAATTGTAATAGTATTGGAAAGGGTTAGTTTTATAGTAATGCATGTAGGGATACCATAGTTAAAGACAAAAAAAGTTTTTGTATTAATCAAGGATGAATTAGCAAAAAATAAAAGTGACTTGATATAAAATATTAATGAATTAAGAAGGTATTTATTTGTAAAAATACACCTAACCACATTAATCACATGCTTATTTTTAACATTAAGTTATAGATAATATAGGAAAAATAAGTACTTTAGTTTTTTATCTTTATTTCTTTTTTCACTTTGGTCATCTATTTTTTATTTTTGTTAATTTAGTCTCTTATCTTGTAAATTATTATTTAATGTGATCTTTTATCACAGTTCCATTACAAACTTCAACGAATGTGATAACATGTCACTAACGGTGATGATATAATTATGATGTGATAATGATATGGATATGACATGACAATAATATGATATTATTGATTAGTAGCACGTTATTACTTCTGTTAAGAAGGATGACAAAATCGTAATGGATGACTACGTTAAATGACGATTTACAAGATAATAGATCAAAATACTTATTTTACCAATAATATATTAGTTGTTTTTTTTTAAAAAAATCTTAACAATAACAAGAAAATAATCCTAATTAATAGATCTTCAATAGTAAAATAAACAAGAAAAAAAAAAGGAACGACAATTTTCAAAGTGTAACACTAATGGTGACATTGATTAACTGATGTAAAGTCAATAAACTAAAAAATAAAACTCTCCAAATATCATCTCCAATTTGGTAAATGTCAATAAAAAAATTTCAAATTCCACTGGAAGCATATGGACTCAGGCCACGCCATTAGAGGTTACACAAAAAATTAGTCTTTAAGTTCAAAATGTGTAAAGAAACCTCATAAAAGAGATATATAAAGTTTAATTTTGATGTACTATTAATATTTTTTTTATTTTATTAACTAATTATATATTATTATATGTATAACTTTTAAGATAGTTATTATGAAAATTTAATATTTTTAATAATTTAGTAATATATAATTAATTAATAAGGTAAAAAACTTTTATAAATCACAAATCCTAAAAGGAAATTATCCCTTTCAAGTTTCAACATTAGCAGACTATCTGATGTCATCAACCTTTACTACCTAAATTTGTTTGCACACATGGCTAAAAGGAAATTGTAATTGCTGTGGAAAAACACTTGGTCTTAATTAATTAAGTGATGAATAACTTTCTACCATCGCTTTCTCCGAATAGTGACAATAACTGTAATTTTGTCAACTCATTTTGTCTCCATAAAAGTTAATTTAAAATGAGAAGATCGTAGCTAATTTAGTTGGTAAAATTTTTTACAGATGAATGTAATAACTAATATTAAATCTTGCTTTCACATTTTTCCTTTCTCGTGTGTGTGAAAAACACTTACTGATTGAAATCTCAAATTTTTTTCAAATCAACTATCTATGGTAAAAAAAAAAAGTTAATTTAAAATGATAATAAAAATTGTTAATAATAATTTAATGAAAGATTTTATTTTTTTTACGAAAATATGTTGCCATTTTTTAAAATGTGCTACGAGAATTATGATGACTTGAATTGACAAGAGTTCAAGAAATTGAAGCAATAATGATACAGAGTAAAGGATAATACATTATAGCAATTAATTTGTCCTTTCTCCCTCCATATATTCATTTCATTCAACAACCATGCACATTTTTTCAATCCTTATTCCCAATATTTATTCCTATCAATCAAATTACCCATTAAATATCAAATATAATGCTATATATATATATAAAAAGTGGCGGGAGATTGTTGCGTGATACAAATTGCTACATCTAGTTATGGATATTTTTGTAATGCATAGTTGATGTAACACCCTCTCTAGGGCATCATATTTTCCGACTTTCGACTCATAATCTGAAAATGTTTTCATAAAAGGTTTGAGTTAAAAACGTGGGTTTAAGAATTTCTTTCTTGTTGAAATATAAACTTACTGAAATTTATATGTAATACTGAAAAAGACATATATTGAAACTAATTCATATACAATCATTGACATCAATTAATATTTAACAATTTGAAGAGAAATATAAAACTAACAGACTCTTTTTTTTTTTTTTTTTCACAAGAAGAAAACCCCATGACGGGTCCTACTAAATAAAGCGGTATAACACTAACGATAAAACTTAACATACTCATTCCTTATCTTGTATCCAGCTTGTTGCATCAGAACTCTACTCCTTGTCAAACACTTTGCTCCCCAACGAGTCATGAATGTCCACTCCTTATTGTTGTCCCCAATCTCAGAGTGTCCATCGGAATGTCCATCTTGAAGCATCAGACATTTGTTCTATGTCTGTTCCTTGTCCTCAAACATCTTTTCCGTTTCAACACTGTCTACAAGGTCATTCTCTGATGTTGTCTCCAAACGTAGAGGTATTTGTCACCCGCTATGTCTAAGACAACTCGTTCCTTCTACTGTATAATTTTAATAATACAGACATAGCAAAAACAACATAACAAAGAGGTGAGATCACCTACGCCAATACCAACATGGCGAAGACAGAGATAACACAAGCAAATATCATACAGGGATATCATATCAAACTTCCAATAATATATTCAATATTAATCAACTATCATCATCAAATCATTTATCAATTCAATTATTATAAACAACAATTACGATAATGTCCTAATTATCATCATCATCATCCAAGTATTCAAAACAATTGTCATACCAATATTCCTCAATTAATATATCACACGAGATATAAATGTTCGGATTATGCATATACACAAGACTCGATTTCCTACTCCATGGAGCTAAACTCGGTCGGAAAAATGATCGAAAAGAATCATGCTCGCCGATTACCGTGCCTCGGACCACGTGCTATAATCCTCATTTTGATTTTTGCACATCTAGCATATACACGACGGTCTTTATCGATCTTGATTAAGAATAGTGTCTCGGTCGGATCATCGGTGTGTCGCGTCGGTCTAACCTACTACTTCTGATGAGAGCGACTCACTTGTCCATTGTAGGCAACCCGCACCCCGATGCCCCAAGGTCAACGAGTGACCTACACTACGCATATCGCACCCACTCAAGAGGTGTGTTTTCTCCTAGGCAATCAGTCATATTCAGTCCTCATCGGACCATTCCAATGCATGTATAATGCACCAAATACCAATCACAGGTATATCTCATAATTTCTCAGATATAGTTTATTCAATGCACGAATATATCAGTCTGCAAGTTCAACCACAAGGCCATTCTTTTCAAATTCATTTGTTAAATTAAATCATCTTATCATGTTTTCATAGTTATAAAACACTTTTACCGTATTTTCACAATCGCGTAACATTCCTGTTACGTTTTCACAATCCAAAAACGTTTGTTATATTTTCACAATACCATAACACTTCTTTTATATTTTCACAATATCGTAACACTTTTGTTACGTTTTTAAAATTCCAAAACGTTTTTATTACGTTTTTACAATACCGTAACACTACTGTTACGTTTATAAAATTTTGTAACATTTCTGTTACGTTTTCAAAATGTTGTAACTCTTTTGTTGCACTTTTAAACCATGTACTAATTTTTAACATTTTTCTCAATCAGCAAAAAAACATACGTTTCTCAAATCGCATAGTATTTTTCCACTGCTTTCAAAATCGCGTAACTTAAAAATCATTCTTTTACGTTACGTAAATCATTTTTCATCATTCTCAAAATATTTAAAACACTTTCCAAATCACATAACAATTTTCTATCATTTTCACAATCACGTAAAAATATTCTCATCACTATTCAAATCACGTAGTGATTTTTCAACAATATTTCAATCGCGTAAAATATTTAAACGCTTTCCAAATCGTGTAGAAATATTTAAACATTTTTCAAATCGCGTAGAAATATTTTACTTGTATTTCAAATTGTTTTTAAGATACGTAAAATATTTTTCAACATTTTTCAATCACATAAAATATTCCTCAATATTCCAAACATTATTTTGACTTAAATAAATCAATATCATTTTTAACACATTGTTCAAAATTGCGTAGCTTAAAAATCATGTTTTTAAGATACGTAAAACATTTTTCATCACAATTTCATTACAGAAAATACTTCTTAACCTTCAAAAATTCCTTTTCAACTTTTATCAAAATAATATAACTTTATATTTCATTTAATGTATATTTTCTTACTCAAGAAAATATTTTTCCACATTCTTTTTACTCAAGAAATTCTTTTTCAAAATATACTTCACAAAAATCACTTTTCCATTAATGTAAATCAACGTTTCAAAACTTAACATTTTTCTAACGTATTTTAAAACTTGAAAATAAGTTATACGTTAGTAAATTTTCAAAATACCATTAAATTCTCCATTTTTCCCAAATCATTTCCAAACACAACCTTCTTCAAAATAAATTGAAGTTCGAAAACATTTTCGTTTTCAAAAACTTGATTTTCTCAGTGATAAACGCCTGATTCCCTTTCCAAAATCCTCGTATTAAATCCGATTCGTTTTACTTTGAAATTCAATTTGTTCATAAAAATCAAGGCATTACAAGCCTTCAAAAACGCGATGGACATGACTATTGAAAATTATCAAAACATTTTTCCTTCTAAATTGATATGGTTTTACACAAACAAAACCATTAAAATTTTTGTTTTTAAAAATCAAAATACCGATGGTCATAAAACCAAACCCATTTGTTCAAATTCGTTTTTACTTTCTTTGCAAATTTTTTTCACTTTCTTTACAAATCCTTCAAATCAACGTTAAATCCGTTTCATTTCAAAACTCATGTTTAGAAAAATACTTGGATCTTTTTACACAAAATAAATCAATAAAAATTCCTCAAAAATCGTATTCTTGTTCTCTTGAAAAACAATTCCTTTGTTTATTTTCCATACTCTTCAAATTAATCCAATTTTATTCTTCCATGAAAATATTAATTTGTAAACACCTATTTTGAGGTGTCTTGTTCAAATCCACCATGTTTCTAAATCTTCAAAAATCAATTCTTTTGTTCTTGAAATTTTTCAACATGAACCCTAATCAAGGGCATCAAAACCGTAGCTCTTCCTTGGCTATTGGAGCCAAAAATCAATTTCCTTTCCACCATCAAGTCATGGCATATACATATATATTTCATCATAAATAATATAAGCATACCATCAAAGCCATAAAAGCATGTATAGCATATCAAGCATATCATCAAAGCTATAAAATCATGCAAAGCATATCAAGCATAGAAAATTAATCAAAGCTTTCATAAACACCCACAAATTAATTACATGACCATAGATATGAATCCTCACATGGATTCCACATCCATCAAATAAAATACCATCTCTCACCACCATGCTTGGTTGGTGAGATGGATCTCCTCTTACCTCTTGAAGATCCTCCAAAGGTTCTTGATTTGCTTCTTTTTCCAAGTCCTTCACCACCAAGGGCTTCTCAAATACAAAATAAAACACACAAATAATTAATATACAAGACTTGAATAAGAAAACCATGGATTAGAATCATGGTTAGAACCTTGAAAATCAAAAGAAAAGTGAAGAGTACCAAATTTCACCATTAAAGCTTCAATCTTTAGCTTGAAGAACAAGGTTGAAGATGAATGATTTAGAGAAAATCTCCAACATGAAAGTTGCTTAGAATATCATGGAGATTCAAGATCTAAAGTTGGATGAAATTAAAAGAGATTGGATGGTGATTTTAGGGTAGATAACCGAATGATATCTCTTGAAGAACAAAGATGAAATTTTTGATTTTTGATAGAAACTTGAAGCTTGAATTTGAAGATCAAGATGAATGATTTTGGAAAAACTCATAACTAGAGATGTTCTTAGAATGATGTTTAGGTTTAGAAAATCAAGTTGGATAAAATTTTTGAGTGATGGAAGGTGCTCTTGGAGGGCTTGGCCAAAATCTAGAGAAGAAAGGAGATGGAGAGAAAATTTTCTAAGTTTCCTTCTTGAAAATGAATCAATGAAGACCAAGGAAGACAATAATGACTAAAGCATGCAATTATGGTTTCCAAACTCCTTCATGCAGCACCAAATTCGTAGTCCCCCCTTCTTGCATTCTTCTTGAGTGCAAAAAAATCAAAAGTAAGCCATTATGATGTCTAACTTGACCAAGACATGCAAAAATGACATAAAGCATTGCTGCTTTGTCTTCTAAACACTCCAAAACCATCACCTTCTCTTCATAATGCATTCAATAAAGTTGTATTCATTATTTGCCACCATTTGAAGCATTTCTAACCATTGATTAATTCAATGGTTAGGATTTAGGTAGATTTAGGTAGGTTAGAAGACTTAATCTAGGCCATTGGATCTTTCTCCTTTAAATTCTAACCATTAGATGTGTCCAAAATTAATGGTTAAGATTACTCCTTCAAACTTTTAATCCAAGGGTTCTAATTAGTCTTTCTTTTTTAGAAGACCAAATTTCCACCATTGATTAATTCTTCATCCAATGGTCATAAATGGTCATTGTTACTTTTTAAGATTAAATCTCCACCCTTGATTTAATCTAAATCCAATGGTTATAAATGGTCTTTGTCACTTTTTGAGACCAAATCTTCACCATTGATCAATTCTAAATCCAATGGTTATAAATGGTCATACCATTTTATTAAACTTATCCTACACCGCTGATTGATTAAATCAAGATCAATCTTTCTGCTGATTAAATCTACGGTTGATATTCAAGTCTTCAATATTAGAAGACTTGCTTCTTATTGGTCCGTCAAAAGTTGTCATAACCACTAATGTTGACTTAACATAATAATATTTATTTTTATCTGCTAAAAACCCCACAAAAGATTATATTTACTGTATTTTTATCATCCGATAAATTTAATACAAGATATAAAATATAAGATAAAGAAATTTTAAAAAGCTCAAGTTTCCTGATTCGGGTTTAGTAAGATCCCTGTCTCGTCTAAACAAGACAAATTTTTCTATGCGTAGAAAAATTTTCACTTTGTGGGACCCACCGGTCCACATATAACCACACAGGCCCACATACCCCTTGCGGGGCCCACAAACAGGAAAAAATTCAAAATCATCCATAAAATCACAAAAATTATAAAATGCATAAATATCAAATCAGTTACGTAAATTAATTACCTAACGGTAAAAATTAAATTACGTAAAGTTTTCCCTACCGTAGAAAATTTTTATTTTCCTAACACGAGTAAATCACTCAAAACGATCAAATACGCTGACGGAATAATCAAATTAATTTTACAACTTCGAAATCACTAAACAAAAAAATTACATTAATATCAAAATTACTTGTTTAAGAGATTGGAAATTTTGGGGTGTTACATTACTCCCCTCTAAAAAGAAATTTCGTCCTCGAAATTTGATGAACGTGATTTCACATCTAAGGATGTGAACATTACTCTTTTAGCTTTTCTCCAGTCTCATATTTGCATCTTCCTTAATGTCTTTACATACTATTCTAGCCAACAAAACTTTTTTGCTTAACGTTCAACTTCTTCTGGTCAAATGGATATCTCGATTCTTAGTTCTTGAAGATGTTAAATGTTACTCCGAAAAGAAAGTAGTTTCCATATTTCGATACCAATACAAATGGTTATCAATCTTCATTCATGCCTAAAATAGTTTTTCTTAGATAATTTCCAACTAATGTAATGTCTTACTTAAAATTTTCTTATTCTCGTATCACTATATATATTCTAGATTTTGCTTGTAACAGGAAATGTCTCTCTAGCTGAATTCTCCTTTCAACCAACTAATTCTTAATCCAACAGTCTGCATACTAACTAATGTAACCAACTAATGTAACGCACTAATATAACGCATCACAGTACTATGGATTTCCGTTACTGTTTTTGATTTTTTTTCCTTGAAGAAATAGTTTCAACTTTCGAAGAATCCACCACGCTTCCGCTGCACCATTCTGATACTGCGACATGGTTATAGATAGGAATATCCTTTCTTGCAATATATTCCTTCTTTCTTTTCCTGTCTTACAATTGCAATACATGAAAGGAAATTATGGAGGTTCAGAAAGAAAAGGTAGCGAAATTATCTGATATGTTACTAGACATATCCAACAAGAATTTGATTTTTCCTGATATGAGTTTTTCTGGAATACTAGCATTTTACTGAGATAATCTCATAGGATATGGTTGGAAAATAACCAATCCATTTTCAAAGATCACATCTATTTATGAAAGAGGTAAACAGATCAAACTCACACAAATATTTGACCCGCAACAACAATTTGAATAATTTGAATAGCTCAATCGGCTAAGAATAGGTACAGAAATAATCAAATCAGAGGTTTACGAATAACTCTAACATATAATTGATCTACTCAATCATATGCCATAAAGATTAGGTTATTCATAGAAATATTCAATATGTATGGTCTATAGAATTAGCTCCAATAACAAAATCTCCCTTGTTTAAATCCTTCGTTCGAACATTCACGTTCCATTCAACGTCTCAATTCTCTCTACTATCCGAGATTTTACTAACAGAAAATTCTATTTTTAATGGAATACAATTTATGGAAATGTGTCCAAACTTTCCACACTTAAAACAAAGTGTTTCCTTGAACATCCAATCTTTCATTAAGTGCCCCTTTCCACTTCACTTCCTAGTTCTGGTTTCTCAATGGTCGTAATTTCATTTCTCATTGAAATCAATTACTTTCCCAATATCCCTAAGAAAATACTAGGTTCCAAAATTACAAAATCTTATATTCCAAGACCGATTCTCTTTCATCGATCCCGAACTTCAACTTCTAGTTTCCACTTTGAACAACGGTCCTTTGCTCATGCGATCGTCTTTCCACATTGCTCCCGTTGCTCCTGTAGCCGCAATCGCATTACTAGTAACATGTTCCACTTCCACATAAGTATAACTATCCCAAGTTATTCCTCCGTTCTGCTGTACTTGTCACTTCGATTTGTCCTTCGCATTGTTTCTATAGTTGTAACCACATTATTATATCACGTTCGCTTCCATACACGTACATCTACTACGAGATTGTTGTTGTTGTTGGCTTCCTGGAGATTGCAAGTACGTTTTCTGTTGGAATCGCTTGACCTTACGATTTCCCCTTTTTCGTAACCAAAAAGGTCCAACGTTACAGGGTCTCTTATTCTGAGATTGATTCAACTCTAACAAAATCTTAGCTTCAGCTATCAATTCTTGTTGTTGAACAATCTTCTGAGTTTGCTGTATAATTGCTTCAGCCACTATTTGTTTTACTTCCAAAGTTGCAGTCATATCACTACCATTGCTTTTCTCTTCCAGACGCGTACATCTATCACAAGTCATTGTCCTTCCTTCAACGATGAACGAATCAAAATAAAATGGATCTGATATCCATTTTATACAACCTATTTTGTTTCCTTTCTTCAGAAACGAATAAATCAAACTAAAATGGATCTGATATCCATTTTATACAATTTTATTTTGTTTTCCTTTCAGAAAACAAAAGGAAAACAAACACACAGAGAACACAACACAAGCAAAACAGACCTAACTACAAACCCCAAAAGACTCAAACCGTGCTCTGACACTTAAACCTTAAGCTCTGATACCAACTAATGTAACACCCTCTCTAGGGCATCACATTTTCCGACTTCCGACTCATAATCTGAAAATGTTTTCATAAAAGGTTTGAGTTAAAAACGTGGGTTTAAGAATTTCTTTCTTGTTGAAATATAAACTTACTGAAATTTATATGTAATACTGAAAAAGACATATATTGAAACTAATTCATATACAATCATTGACACCAATTAATATTTAACAATTTGAAGAGAAATATAAAACTAACAGACTCTTTTTTTTTTTCACAGTAGCAAACCCCATGACGGGTCCTACTAAATAGCACGGTATAACACTAACGATAAAACTTAACATACTCATTCCTTATCTTGTATCCAAACATTGTTGCATCGAACTCTACTCCTTGTCAACACCGCTCCCCCTTAACGAGTCATGAATGTCCACTCCTTATTGTTGTCCCCAATCTCGAGTGTCCATCGAATGTCCATCTTGAAGCATCGACATTTGTTCTATGTCTGTTCCTTGTCCTCAAACATCTTTTCCGTTTCAACACTGTCTACAAGGTCATTCTCGATGTTGTCTCCAAACGTAGAGGTATTTGTCACCCGCTGTGCAAGACAACTCGTTCCTTCTACCGTATAATTTTAATAATACGTACATAGCAAAAACAACATAACAAAGAGGTGAGATCACCTACGCCAAATACCAACATGGCAGCTTGAGAGATAACACAAGCAAAGAATATCATACGGGGATATCATATCAAACTTCCAATAATATATTCAATATTAATCAACTATCATCATCAAATCATTTATCAATTCAATTATTATAAACAACAATTACGATAATGTCCTAATTATCATCATCATCATCCAAGTATTCAAAACAATTGTCATACCAATATTCTCAATTAATATATCACACGAGATATAAATGTTCGGATTATACATGTACACAAGACTCGATTTCCTACTCCATGGAGCTAAACTCGGGTCGGAAAAATGATCGAAAAGAATCATCGGTACCACATGCCTCGAACCACGTGCTATAATCCTCATTTTGATTTTTGCACATCTAGCATATACACGACGGTCTTTATCGATCTTGATTAAGAATAGTGTCTCGGTCAGATCATCGGTGTGTCGCGTCGGTCTAACCTACGGTTACTGATGAAGCGACTCACCGTCCATTGTAGCAACCCGCACCCCGATGCCCCAAGGTCAACGAGTGACCTACACTACGCATATCGCACCCACTCAAGAGGTGTGTTTTCTCCTAGGCAATCAGTCATATTCAGTCCTCATCGGACCATTCCAATGCATGTATAATGCACTAAATACCAATCACAGGTATATCTCATAATTTCTCAGATATAGTTTATTCAATGCATGAATATATCAGTGCAAGTCCAACCACAAGGGCCATTCTTTTCAAATTCATTTGTTAAATTAAATCATCTTATCATGTTTTCATAGTTATAAAACACTTTTACCGTATTTTCACAATCGCGTAACATTCCTGTTACGTTTTCACAATCCAAAAACGTTTGTTATATTTTCACAATACCATAACACTTCTTTTATATTTTCACAATATCGTAACACTTTTGTTACGTTTTTAAAATTCCAAAACGTTTTTATTACGTTTTTACAATACCGTAACACTACTGTTACGTTTATAAAATTTTGTAACATTTCTGTTACGTTTTCAAAATGTTGTAACTCTTTTGTTGCACTTTTAAACCATGTACTAATTTTTAACATTTTTCTCAATCGCGTAAAAACATACGTTTCTCAAATCGCATAGTATTTTTCCACTGTTTCAAAATCGCGTAACTTAAAAATCATTCTTTTACGTTACGTAAATCATTTTTCATCATTCTCAAAATATTTA
Source organism: Ormosia emarginata (assembly GCA_029884605.1). NCBI lineage: Eukaryota > Viridiplantae > Streptophyta > Magnoliopsida > Fabales > Fabaceae > Ormosia > Ormosia emarginata. Next base: position 17,144,702 of record JAQQTP010000080.1, on the reverse strand, counting down.
AAACACTTTCCAAATCACATAACAATTTTCTATCATTTTCACAATCACGTAAAAATATTCTCATCACTATTCAAATCACGTAGTGATTTTTCAACAATATTTCAAATCGCAGTAAAATATTTAAACGCTTTCCAAATCGTGTAGAAATATTTAAACATTTTTCAAATCGCGTAGAAATATTTTCTTGTATTTCAAATTGTTTTTAAGATCGTAAAATATTTTTCAACATTTTTCAATCACATAAAATATTCCTCAATATTCCAAACATTATTTTGACTTAAATAAATCAATATCATTTTTAACACATTGTTCAAAATTGCGTAGAAATTTTAAAAATCATGTTTTTAAGATACGTAAAACATTTTTCATCACAATTTCATTACGTAAAATACTTCTTAACCTTCAAAAATTCCTTTTCAACTTTTATCAAAATAATATAACTTTATATTTCATTTAATGTATATTTTCTTACTCAAGAAAATATTTTTCCACATGATTCTTTACTCAAGAAATTCTTTTTCAAAATATACTTCACAAAAATCACTTTTCCATTGATGTAAATCAACGTTTAAAACTTAACATTTTTCTAACGTATTTTAAAACTTGAAAATAAGTTATACGTTAGTAAATTTTCAAAATACCATTAAATTCTCCATTTTTCCCAAATCATTTCCAAACACAACCTTCTTCAAAATAAATTGAAGTTCAAAACATTTTCGTTTTCAAAAACTTGATTTTCTCAAGTGATAAACGCCTGATTCCTTTCCAAAATCCTCGTATTAAATCCAGATTCACGTTTCCACTTTGAAATTCAATTTGTTCATAAAAATCAAGGCATTACAAGCCTTCAAAAACGTGGACATGACTATTGAAAATTATCAAAACATTTTTCCTTCTAAATTGATATGGTTTTTGTACAAACAAAACCATTAAAATTTTTGTTTTCAAAAATCAAAATACCGATGGTCATAAAACCAAACCCATTTGTTCAAATTCGTTTTTACTTTCTTTGCAAATTCTTTTTCACTTTCTTTACAAATCCTTCAAATCAACGTTAGTCCGTTTCATTTCAAAACTCATGTTTAGAAAAATACTTGGATCTTTTTACACAAAATAAATCAATAAAAATTCCTCAAAAATCGTATTCTTGTTCTCTTGAAAAACAATTCCTTTGTTTATTTTCCATACTCTTCAAATTAATCCAATTTTATTCTTCCATGAAAATATTAATTTGTAAACACCTATTTTGAGGTGTCTTGTTCAAATCCACCATGTTCTAAGTACTCAAAAATCAATTCTTTTGTTCTTGAAATTTTTCAACATGAACCCTAATCAAGGGCGTCAAAACCGTAGCTTCTTCCTTGGCTATTGGAGCCAAAAATCAATTTCCTTTCCACCATCAGTCATGGCATATACATATATATTTCATCATAAATAATATAAGCATACCATCAAAGCCATAAAAGCATGTTTAGCATATCAAGCATATCATCAAAGCTATAAAATCATGCAAAGCATATCAAGCGTAGAAAATTAATCAAAGCTCATAAACACCCACAAATTAATTACATGACCATAGATATGAATCCTCACATGGATTCCACATCCATCAAATAAAATACCATCTCTCACCACCATGCTTGGTTGGTGAGATGGATCTCCTCTTACCTCTTGAAGATCCTCCAAAGGTTCTTGATTTGCTTTTTTTCCAAGTCCTTCACCACCAGAACTTCTCAAATACAAAATAAAACACACAAATAATTAATATACAAGACTTGAATAAGAAAAAACCATGGATTAGAATCATGGTTAGAACCTTGAAAATCAAAAGAAAAGTGAAGAGTACCAAATTTCACCATTAAAGCCTTCAATCTTTAGCTTGAAGAACAAGGTTGAAGATGAATGATTTAGAGAAAATCTCCAACATGAAAGTTCTTAGAATATCATGGAGATTCAAGATCTAAAGTTGGATGAAATTAAAAGAGATTGGATGGTGATTTTAGGGTAGATAACCGAATGATATCTCTTGAAGAACAAAGATGAAATTTTTGATTTTTGATAGAAACTTGAAGCTTGAATTTGAAGATCAAGATGAATGATTTTGGAAAAACTCATAACTGAGAGATGTTCTTAGAATGATGTTTAGGTTTAGAAAATCAAGTTGGATAAAATTTTTGAGTGATGGAAGGTGCTCTTGGAGGGCTTGGCCAAAATCTAGAGAAGAAAGGAGATGGAGAGAAAATTTTAAGTTTCCTTCTTGAAAATGAATCAATGAAGGCAAACTAGGAAGAACGATAATGACTAAAGCGTGCAATTATCGTTTCCAAACTCCTTCATGCAGCACCAAATTCGTAGTCCCCCCTTCTTGCATTCTTCTTGAGTGCAAAAAAAATCAAAAGTAGCGAATTATGATGTCTAACTTGACCAAGACATACAAAAATGACATAAAGGCATTAACTTTTGTTCTAAACACTCCAAAACCATCACCTTCTCTTCATAATGCATTCATAAAGTTGTCTTCATTATTTGCCACCATTTGAAGCATTTCTAACCATTGATTAATTCAATGGTTAGGATTTAGGTAGATTTAGGTAGGTTAGAAACTTAATCTATGCCATTGGATCTTTCTCCTTTAAATTCTAACCATTAGATGTGTCTCCAAAATTAATGGTTAAGATTACTCCTTCAAACTTTTAATCCAAGGGTTCTAATTAGTCTTTCTTACTTTAGAAGACCAAATTTCCACCATTGATTAATTCTTCATCCAATGGTCATAAATGGTCTTTATTCTTTTTAAGATTAAATCTCCACCCTTGATTTAATCTAAATCCAATGGTTATAAATGGTCTTTGTCGGCTTTTTGAGACCAAATCTTCACCTTGATCAATTCTAAATCCATGGTTATAAATGGTCATACCATTTTATTAAACTTATCCTACACTGTAGTTGATTAAATCAAGATCAATCTTTACTGGTTGATTAAATCTACGGTTGATATTCAAGTCTTCAATATTAGAAGACTTGCTTCTTATTTCGGTCCGTCAAAAGTTGTCATAACCACTAATGTTGACTTAACATAATAATATTTATTTTTATCTGCTAAAAACCCCACAAAAGATTATATTTACTGTATTTTTATCATCCGATAAATTTAATACAATATAAAATATAATACTGAAATTTTAAAAAGCGTTTCCTGATTCAGTTTAGTAAGATCCTGCTCCGTCTAAACAAGACAAATTTTTCTACGCGTGAAAAATTTTCACTTTGTGGGACCCACCTGGTCCACATATACCACCTAGCCCACATACCCCTTGCGGGGCCCACAAACAGGAAAAAAATTCAAAATCATCCATAAAATCACAAAAATTATAAAATGATAAATATCAAATCGAGTTACGTAAATTAATTACCTAACGGTAAAAATTAAATTACGTAAAGTTTTCCGTACCAAAATTTTTATTTTCCTAACACGAAATAAATCACTCAAAACGATCAAATCTGTTGTGAATAATCAAATTAATTTTACAATTTCGAAATCACTAAACAAATGAAATTACATTAACTCATCAAAATCTTGTTTAAAGATTGAAATTTTGGGGTGTTACAGTTGACCTTTGAAATTAATTAACCAAAACCACTAACCAAATAAAAAGTCTAGGTTTTTATTAATATAGGATGTCTTTACAGGTATTATTATTACTTATTAGATTAAATTTTTTTCAGACAATTAGAAAGTCTTTCCAATTTCCACTAATTACATTTTTTATAATTTAAACTTTGATCTTTCACCTAACAATATAACTCATTTATCACTACACTTAATTCTTATTGACTTAAAAAATAGATATATTGATACATGAGTGTAAAAGCAAGCGGGGAATACAGAAATATACGTAATTATAAAAGTTCGGTATAACTCGGCAAATTCTGAAAGTTTTTCAAGCCAGCTGCAATTTACATCAAATATGTCTCTGTCAAAGTTTATCGTTAAATTTAAAAAATCATATGTATAGATTATATCTATAAATTAATTATGTTTATAATTCAACAAATAATTCAATAAAACATTTTATAAAAAATTGTTAAACAGTGACGTCGTTTGAATTTTCCAACAATAAGTACTTGTTGTATAGATCCAGTGAATTTTGAGCCAAATTCGATATCTGTCTTTTCCTTTCCTTTATAATTTTTTTTTCTTATTTTCGTCACACATTGTAGGTAGGATCATCAACTGCCCAGAAATTTCTTTTTGGTCAACTAGGGAATATAAATCTCTCCTTTTTAGCTATTTTCTTTAGGCATATTAAAGAAAACAAAAATGATATATAATATTTTAACCATAATAATTCATAGAACATATTAAAAAAAAACTCGGGTTAGGTTCAATTCATGATTAACCAAGGGTCCCAATAGATTGCAATAACGTTTTTATGAAACTTTGAGCTCTCTCTCTCAAACTTTCATATGTATATATAAACAATTGGCACATACTGGTGACAACCACAACTTCAAATGCTTTATACCGTCGTTAATTAATTATTTTTTATATCTAGGGTGTATGAAATTTCGCTTTTTAGTTGGGTCTTTCATCCCGTTTGTTTATTTTTTGTTTTTTTTTATAAAAAAAATCACTTATCAACCATCTCAGTAGAAGTTTTTTTTATATATATGTTTAGTCTACACAAATTGTATAGACTAAGTTAATAAAAAATATATATATATATCTTTTTTTTAATACAAAAATAATTGTCTAACACAAAAATTCAAGCAAAATTTTGTATTCATTTAATATAAAATGATTATGTATCAATTTTGGCATCGTTGTTTATCTAATGGGTTGAACCAACTTTCATTGGCCAAGCGATAACATATTTACATTGTAAACTTGTAATGTTTCAAGTTATTTATAAATTCCTCTTCATAAATAAAACATAATAATAGAACCAAAATGAATTTACAACAATAAATCACAAATTCAATTACTAAATTTTAAAGTCGAGTACATCACTACGCTATTCATTTAATAACCAATAACAAGTTGAGCTAATGTTAATATTATTTTGCTTATACTCATAAAAAAGTGCAGGCATTAACAATCAATAATAGAAATTGATCTCATGTCCTAATTTTATGGTGGCGAGCAAACAGTTGTAGTATATCAGGACAGAAATGCAGTCGAGTGATATGGTCACATGGTAGAGCACCATAAACCTTCGGAAAAACAAAATATAAACACAGATAAAAAAAAATGAAAAACAAATACGAAGAAAATCTGAACAAATCTATGAAGGTCATATAACAAGAACCTTAAAAAGATTCTTCGTTTTCTCAAAATATGCTTTCTTGTTCTTTTATCTCATGTGACGAACTAAAAACCCGCATTGATGCCGTATTGACATAATTATACCAACTTTTTTTCGACCGGAATATTTTCTGGCATGTGTTTGGATATGCAACGATAAGAGAACAAAATCTTATAGTAAATGTGATGGGTATTTAAATATCAGCGATTTATTATTGGGTGGAATTTTTGTCATGGAAACCATCACGAGATGGAATCATATTGGTCAAAATTAATGTATTGCTTACCCATTATGACACGACAAACAAATTCAAAGGCTAATTATTTTAATAATTTGTTAATTTGTTTTTTCTTTTATTATGATGAGCATAGGATTTTATTTTTCTCCCTTTTCTTTTAGAATAAAATTAGGTCAATTTCTTTATGTTCATTACATCTATTTTACTAATTAAATTATAACATGTGTTCATTAATATTATTTTTTATTTTTTAAAAAAAATACACACATATTATAATTTGATTAATAAAATAGATATAATAAATATAAAAAAATAAACATAAGTTTTGTCCTTTAAAAGAAAGGAACTCATCGGCTATTTTCTTTATTTGAACAACAGTATACCTTTTAAAATTTTCTTCCTACGAAACATTACCAATTAATCAATTAATTGTCAAATGTTTCAGGCTTACACACTCTGACATATGTAGGGATGACAAAAATCCCCAAAAATCGAGGATTCCTGCGGGGACCGCCCCAAACGAGACTCGAATGCGGGAATTTTTTCCCAGGCGGGACGGGGACGGGGACAAAAGTTCCCCCGCAGTATATTCGGGGACGGGGATGGGGATCATACTCCCCGCCCCGCTGGTTCCCCGTCCCTGTGAAATTACTAAATCATCCTTCAAATATATATATATATATATATATATATATATATATATATATATATATATATATATATATATATATATATATATATATTATATATGTTTTAGTAATTTTAAAATTTATTAAATTTTATATTCATTTAAAAATAAAAATTTAAAATAATACAAATTATATTATTTTACTAAATTATGTTAATCCCTTATTCCCTCTCCTCCCTTTTCAGTTTTCCTATTTTCAGACGCAGCCCTCTGCCCCTCTCCTCTCCAGCTCTCCTCTCCGTCGTGCTGCCCCTGCCCTCTCCTCTCCGTCGTTCCGCTTCACCATTGCGAGTTGCGACGTCGTCTGCTCAACCTCATCGACATCGTCTGCCCATTCTCTCTCAACGACGCCATCAGCTCAACCTCACCGTGGCTCGTCGTCCCAGATCTGAGTTCTTCCTCGCCGTGACGCCGTCTGCTCAACGCCTCAACCGTTGCTCGTCATCTCCAGCAGGACCCGCACCAAATGTGAGTTTGGGTTTACTTTTCACTTATAAAAATCCTACCTTTTTTACATGGTTTTGTTTCTAATGCTTGCCTTTTGGTTGGTTTATCTGGTGAGATTGATAAAATTTGATACTTTTAGAAACACTCGGTCAAAATCATTTTTTGATAATATGCTAGTTAAAGAATTTTATTTTATTTCATGAACTAAAATGTCGTTGCAAATGGATGGCATATCTGCTATAGATGTGTAAAATTGTGAACATATATGTAGTTCACCACTCTACAACTCAGGTGAGTCCTAAGTCCTATGACCTAGGTTGGACTGGATGTGCAAAAGATAAATTGACAATTACCAAAGAAAACCAACAATGATCTATAATTCATTGTGTAAAATGCATTGGGTTTAAAATGCTTTCATACAGATTGTCTTGTACAAAAAGAGAAGGAATGAGCTTGGGAAATAGAACAGAACCGTGCAACTTGTGAAGGAATGAGCTTGCTAAGAATTGTCTTTCAGCTAGTTTATAAAAACTACCTTTAATGTATTTGTTGGCTCTAACTTGGTAGAACTAATCAATAAGGTAAGTCCTTGATTGAGTTCAGTTGGAGGAGTTACTAAAAGCCTGACTACTAAATTCTATTGAATGTACGTACTATAATAGTTCTTATTAGAAATACAATGATGCTTCCTTTAATTTATGATTATAATATTATCATTATGTCCTTAATTTTTGTGAAAAGAGCTACTAAATTCACTAGTTACAAAAGTCTAATTATTTTAGGAATCAATAACAGAATGAATATAATATGAATCAAAACATAAAAGTTCTTATTTATTCATTTCTTCACCTTGAGCTGCATCTAAGGAATCAATATAATAGGATTCTAAATCATTTTATTTATATCAATCTATTTTTTATTTAATTTTTTCTTTAAATACTTAATTCGATTTTGTACTTGTTAGGTTCTACCAAATGGTGCACATTCATTGAAGACAAAGATGTTGATGATATTGAGTTAAAGTTGTAAATAAATTTGTTGAAGGCAAGTGCAAGTGTGTATGGCACGTAGGAGATGAAAAGAATGAAGACTTACTGATCAATGGCACAAGTAAGAGTTGAAGAAGTTGTAAACTTGTCTTTTTTGAAATTGTATGATTTTGGGGTGTAACTTGATAGTTGTGCAAACTTATGTTCAGGTTCTTGAATCTGTTGAACTCTTTAATTTGATGTTAGAGATGTAATATAGTGCTTTAACTTCTTTTTTTCCCTTTTTTTATTTTTTTATTTTTTTTAATTTTTTTGATATCGCGAGGAATCCCCGCGGGGATTTGCGGGATTCAACGGGGATGGGGAAAAAATTCCCCTGTGGCGGGGATCGGGGATGAGGATGGGGACGGGGAGTAATATGGTTGGCGGGGACGGGAAGCGGGGAGGTACTCCCCGCCCCCGCCCCGCGCAGGTGCCATCCCTAGACATATGTATAGAAGCGTAGACCGTAGACTAATATATATAAGTGGTATATTTAGTGAGAGGAGTAAATCTTAACAATATAATCATACATAAATTGTTAAAATTAAAAATTACTTAAATATTATGTGATTACTTAAAAAATTCACATACATTTATATTCTAATCTTGATCATTCATGTACGATATATATATAGATAGAGAGAGAGAGAGAGAGAGAGAGAGAGAGAAGAAAATATGTTCTGTTAATTTCCCCAACAAGCTGGGTAATGGATTATTAGTTTTTCTTTATTATTTCTCAAGGTATTCACACACCTTTTAAGTGCAAGACTACTTCATTCTAGAAGTGATTCAGTTAGACATTTCTCACTATTGAAGAATTAGGTTTAGAAAAAAGAGACAGTGAGAATGTTATTGAAAGATGTGATGTGATAAGATGTAATAAAAAATATTAATTCAACAGTCCTATCAACAAATCGAAACTGGAAGAGAATATATCAAGACTAAAAAAATGTGAGGTTGGAAGGAGACAAAGAGAAAAACTCCAAAACTAAATCTTGATTTGAAGGTGGTGAATAATAATTTTAACGAGTTTTATGAACTTTATACTTTGAGAATGAGAAACTCTTCTCAAGGTAAATATCATATTGAAGAATTAGGCTTAGGAGTCTATTATTATTATTATAAATCGGACTATTGAATTATTATTTTATATCACATTACATCTTTCAATAATATTCTCAATTTACAGTTGTTTCTCTCTTTTCCTTATTTCCTAATCTTAAACCTAATTCTTTAACATAGTATCAAAGTCGTAGTATTTACCTGTAGAAGAGTTTCTCCTTTTCGCTGTGTAGAGTTTATGGAACTCGTTAAAATTATTATTCACCACCTTCAAACCAAGATTTAGTTTTATTGTTTTCTTCATCTTTGTCTCCACCCAACCTCCCCCTTTTGAATCGTGATATGTTATCTTTCAGTTTCGATTTGTTAATAGAGTTGATCCTCCGTTGTGCTCCTTGACAACGACGCCTCTCCCGTAGTCACCATCATTCAAAACTTGATTAGTTTTGTCTGATTCAGTCTCTCTTTACGTAGATTGGCTCCGTTGTTCTAGCCATAAAGATTGACTCTGTCCGTTCTAGTCTGAAAGATTGACTCCATTCTAACCTAACTTTATATAGTTTGGTTTCATCTTAAATGCACTTTGACCCGTCTTTTGCACCTCTTCTGAAATATAGAAAGAAATTGTTGTCCCGATCATGTACTGAAAAAGGGAGAATTTATTTATAGGTGTGGTAAACTAAATACTAAATAATAAGATCCAGCCTTAATAATGATTTTATTTGATGTGATTATATGGTGAAAAACAAGAATTATCATAATTTGTTATAAAAAAAACTGCCATAATAATTAATTAAACACTAAACTTTTGACTGAGGCTATGCTTGTCAATAAAAGAACCTACTATGAGCATGGGGGGTTTTAATTAATTTTAAATAAGATCGAGTCTTGTTAATTAGTGCTTAAGAACAATGGTTAAGAAGTATTTTATACCATTCATTAAATAATTCCAATTAGTTAGAAAATAAAATATTAAATACTGTTAAAATTTTAAAATATTACATGCTTTCATGACTTTTCACTTAATACTGTCAACTTTTAATTTTTCAACAAATACTCTTAATAAGGCACTCATTATCATAAAATTCTTTTAATAAAAAGCAATGAAATTTTAAATCCGAAAGAGCAAAAATTGATAGGATGACCTCATTCCTTGCTTTATTTGAGAGCACAGTTCCAAATGGTTATGATCGGTTAACGAGTTGGGTAAAACAGTTTTTAACTAAGTTTGAAGTCATCTCCCAGTATTAGTCATCTGCATACCATGTTAAGGCCATTGCACCTGGCACAACCACGGCTTTGCATGTGACAGGTATTGCCCTTATTTTAAGCTTTCTTACCATAAATTGTGGTTAATTTTTAATTTAAATCCCCCACTTCTCTTCATCCTAGGTGCCGCCCTTAGAGACCCTCTTCCATGGTCATAGCAAAATCCTCACGTTCCACACACAGACTTCAGATGAGGTTTTCTTTAAAATTTCGGGATTAATTTGAGCTGAACATGGTGGTCCACAAAATTTAATTAATTTTCATTTCCGTATTTATCTATAGGTTGCCATCGATCAAAGTAACATGAGACAGGATATAAATTATACGTTAACTATAAATTATTGATTGATAACTGCAAACAAATTTAGGCCATAGATTAACCTTCCCATATATTGGGAGCAGTAATTAAGCTTAATCTAGTTAGTTGTTGTATGTGGTTATCTGAAAAGGAACAGGTTCCTGGTATTACAAGTTCTTTTAAAATAAATTTATATGTAAAATAAAAAAATAAGAATATATTTATTTTTAATTTAATTTAAAATATATCATACTTTTGATTTATTAATAATTTAAAATAAAATGAACTCTTACTTAATTACTTTACATATAAATTCATTTAAAAAAAATCTTATTATAATATTACAAATTGATTAGGTGAATTCCATGCTCAGCATGTGCATTGAAAAGAACAATATACTGCACCGATTACCAACTAACTAAAGTCCGCATTTTATCTGGTTCTTATACCCTCCTGGGGCACGTAGTAAAAAATTTATACTGTTTGTTTTCCTAGAAAATTCCAATTGTCATAACCGAAAGGGAGAGAAAGAGAAGGTGCATATATATGATATTGTACATGATAAATATAAATGCAAATACTGTGTGTTGTAGTATATAGATTATAGAATCTCTAGGCTTTGTTTTGAGAAGGGGAAGTTTTCGAACTTTAAAATGTCTACGTGGCTGTTTTAGGTGCAAGAAGAAGATTCATGCACGTTCCACGTACCCTTCCAACTTTTCATGCACTTAATTTAATTTTTTATCTTGAGAGAAGTTAAAGCCATGCCACAGTACCATCTACATTATTATGTTGTTCGGTTTATTCTATGCTAGTTTCCAATGAAAAGGACTATTATTACTAGATATTTTTATATGTATATAAATATAATACATTATTTTTACACATAAAAAATAAATTGTTAAAAAAAATCTCATTAAATTCACTCATAACAATTTTTTTTTTTAAAATTTTTTATAAATATATATAAAAATAATGTATTGCATTTATGTACATACAAAATATCTTCTATTACTACTTCCTCTGTTTATAAATAACAGTCATTTTAAAGAATAAATTTATTTCATTTTATTTATTTATTTTTTAAAAAAATCTTTGAATATTTTTTTTAATTTTATTTTTATCACTTGATTTCTCTATTTAGTGAAATGAAAAAGAACATTAATGAAATAAGAAATTAATTTAGTCAAATATTATCATAATTCTTTAAATTTAACAATATTTAATAACTTAGATGAGAAAGAAATGGATGGAGTATATTAATTGTCTAAGTTGCCGAACAAAGGTTAGCGGATTTGATTAGTTCATAATTCAATATTATTAAAAAATAAGATAATGTCATATTATTATGTAATTAAGAATTTTTTGTTAAATATTATATCAACTACAAATAATGTAAAATATTAATATTAAAATCTTAAATTAAGCATATAAATTCATTGTTTGTAGCGCGTTTGCATCATTTTTCATAACACATGGCAGGCATGAGGCATCATCCAAGGCTCAGTGACGGGACTCGCATGGCAAGCAATGTAATGTTAGTGTGTGAGCAAAACACACAATGTCGTCGCCTAGAAACAATCGTTACCTTCCTTTAGTTTTCTGTGGATTGTGATTACAATTTACTTAGTCTTTGTGAGTTGTGACCTATTTCCATATTGGGTGTGTACATAGGTTGGTAACGAGTCAACTCGATTTGCAACGGATTATTTATAAATTGGGTGATTCAGATTGACCTAGATTATTTATAAATTGGGTGATTCAGATTGACCTGCATTTTATACAGGCTAATACTATGCTAATTCAAGCTTGGTCCGCACTAGCCCGGGTTAGCGGGTTGGACTGCAAGCTTATTACTTTTTTTGTATATATATAATTATTTTATAAATAAATATTTAATAGGTTAGCAGATTAGCTTATAAATGTTAGTAGATCATAACTCATTTAATGTGTGAATTAAACGCACTGAGTTTGTAAATTCACTTTTAAATGAGTTTGTAAAATACTTGATTCTAATTCGCACGAATTGCAGGTTAAATGAGGTAACCTGCGGGCCTCAACCTGCTTACCTAACTTTAAGTGAGCACCATTATCATTAATGTTCCCAAATTAGAAAGTCAAATTTATAATTTTATTTTTATGACAAACGTATTTTGAGTCAACTTTTATGTAAAATAATTTTTTTTCAGAAAAATAATTTTTATAAGCTATCTTAAGATTATATCTTTTTTATGAGTTTAATTTTAATGTATTATTAGTATAATTTTTTATACCACTAACTAATCATACATTATTAGTTATTACATATATAACTTTTAAGTAATAGTTAATGTGATAATCAAATATTTTTTATAACACGATAATACATAATTGTATGAAAATGTATGTAAACAACTTTTTATATTCACTGTATATTCAAATTAAATCTTTTTTATTGGTATGATGTATTTATGATAAATAACTTTTCTAAATGTTAATTCAATTTTTAAATTTGAGTAGTCAAATCCATAATTCTGGCTACAACACATTTTGGGCACAAAGTGAAACCCAATTGCTAGGACAAACTATTCTATTCTTTTTTTTTTTTACATAAACTATTTCTTAATATAATTATTGCATATTATTTTTATTTGATACTTAACAGTTTATTTATGTCTTATGTAGTAGATATCATTTGACTGTACAACAAATATCTAAACTGTTAAATTCATAAAATAAATATAAAATAGATCTATATAAAGATTTAATTTTTTTTATGGTGAATAAAAATATAGGAGAATGAAAAATTATCTTACTCATATTAAGAGATGCAACAAGCTTCGACAAATACTTATAGTAATACGTATATAATATTTAATCTTACATATTGATAAAAGCCAACTATAAACTTACCAAGTCATCACTCATCACTACAGCCATTGGTTAGGGCAACGTTAATGTTTTCATCTTTATCAAGAATGTTTCCCTTGAATCCTTTATTTTCTTCTTGATATATTTTTGGGATTCAGCTTATAATTTTTAAATTATTCTTATAAATATTAATTATTTACAATGAGTTTAATTTTATTTATTATTAGTGTTAATTTTTTATTATCATTTGATAATGTGTGACTACATAATTAAGAGAGATTTAACTATAATAACCAATTAAAAAATTTAAATCTTTTATTGATGTAATAATACATAGTTTGACGACAATAGGGAAAACTGCACTTACAATCAGTCAAAATTAAACTCTTTCAAAAATTATAATAGTATTTGTATACAAAATATTTTAAACCAGAATATTAAATAATATTTAACAAATGAAGTATATATTATTTATTTGATTTCTTTTTGACGAAGATATTTGTATTTAATTACACCGCGTATTAATAGAAAACTATTTTTTTAATAACAATAATGTCATATCCACAACCGACATGAGTATCAATAAAATACATTAATGTCTTAGCCTTTAGATCACATCTCGATATATATCGTTGCGTGACATGTTTCAGGAGTCTTATGAAATTTATGACCATTTGTATATTTTTTTGGTGAATTTATTTGTTTATTTGAAATATATGTGTAATACTACAAGCATACAAAATTACGGAAACAAAAAATTTAATCTAAGGTTGGTTTAGTGATAGACGAATATGTAAATGTGTGAATAAGCATATGATTACAAATTTAAATTTTAATTATGTCAAGTTCTTGAAGAATATTTTTGTAAATTTTTTAATCCCTGATCGAACTGAGAAAATAGATTAATTAAGGTGTGCACAAGTTGACCTGAACACCATTTGATTGCAATACAAAAAATAAAAACATAAAATTTATCTTTAAATTTGAGATATATCTAGTGAGAAGAGTTTGTATTATGTGAGAGTGAGAGAAATAAATTTTGACTATACAACTATATATAGATGATCAAGATTAAAAGATACTTAAGAGTCATACAACTACTTAAAAAAGTCATATGCATATATGTTCTAATCTTGATCATTCATGTAAATTCAATGGCCAAAATTCACTCTTCTCACTTTTTATAATAAACATTCATCCTACCATATACACTATGTATAACTTTGCATTTCAATTGCACTGACATTTTACTTTGTTTTATAATTTGATATGTTATTGATAATAAAAAGCAAAATAAGTGTACATGTGACTTAAATATCATGATTTTAATATCAACAAAAAAAAATTATGTTATCAATATATATTTTTAAACTAGTTATGTATCAATATGTATTTGTTTGAGTGAAAGAGATTTTAGATTCTTTGAGTATATAGTCTTATATTTAATATTGAGATTTATGTGTATGAAAATAATACTGTTGCGATAAATTCTCGTTTAAACGTCTTATCATATTTCAGAAGATTAATTTTTTAAATACCAAGTAGAAATACTCTTGGAAAAAAAAATTAGTTATATATATTTTAGTTTAAGTCAATTTTAAAAACCAAGCTATTTTTTTATAAAATTTAAGTAAAATAATAAACTTCACTGACAATACTTTAAAAACGAATCCTTTTCGTTTTTAATAAACTTTACCACCCATAGAGAGAGCATGGAACCTCAAAACCAACGATATTAAAAGTAAGAAAGAAGTACTCTAACGGTAACTTAATAAGAGTTAAGAATATACAAAGAGTAACGAGATTCTATTATTATAAATGTTCTTTTTGTTAATTTTTTTTCTCTTATTCCTCTTATCCCCTTCCTCAAGGGCTGTTAGGGGTTTATCTAGAGGGCACACTAGAGGACCCATCTGCTAACCCTATAAGATGGGTCGTAGGCCTTACAACCAAGAATAAGAAAGGAAAAAAAGTTAAACACAATAAATTGAAAATATATTATCCTTTTTAGTAACTTATTTTTTATTTCAACTAAAATATCCCTTCATTTTATCTTGAATTTTGCTAACGAGTATCTATTAAAAAATTTAAAATGAAAAGTTTTTGATAAAAATAAAATATTTAATACATTAAAAATTAATTTTTTTATTTATCTTATTTTTATTAAAAAAATTATTTTAACTTTTTCAACAAGCATAGAAAAAAACATTTATTAAAGAAAACGACTTTTTCATGTTTAGTTCCTTTTTTAGATAAGCTCAAATCTTTTTTCATAAATGTTCGGTATGATAGTTCAACGGTCAAATATAAACGATCGTCATCATTGTTCTTATGATTGATGGTATGTATATAGAAATGTACAGATCAGCAATTATACACTAAATTTTATAATCGATTTTAATTACAAGTAAATTATTTAGTAAATATTTACATTGCACAAGACATTATTCACACTCATACACAACAAAATCACACCAGCAATAGCAACAAATATACTCCCACTAGAAAGAAATATGGCTGTTCAAATTTGTTGGATAATTTGACCAAGTGCATAGTTAATTAATTTGAAGTTAGAAGCTTGCTGCTACTATTTGATTTTTTCCTATTAATTGCATTAAAAGGGATCATATTTCTCCAGCATAGTAGCATATATATCAATCTATTCTTAATTGTATAAAACTTTTAACTAACAAAATAACTATCATAACGGCTGGGATATATGTAACAAAAAAAAAAACCCATCAATATTATTTTTGTATAAACTAATCATATACATATCTCAACTAGTTAGGAAGAAGGGAATAGAATACGCTTAGAACATGATCGGCCGTTTACCAAAATAAAACGAAGAACATGGCTGAAGGATTAGATGCTTATATGAATCATTATTAACAGCATCAAATGAAAACTGTTTGACCATATATACGTATATGAGAAGAAGATATCATCGCCAGAGAGAGATGTGGACTCTTCGGAGAAACACATGAGACCACATGGAAGGGCTGTTTAAATTACAAATTGGAATATTTAGACCTTGCATGAGACCGTTAATTATAAATTAATTAAAAAACTTACATGTGCTGTAGATAGTTCTTATTATCATCACTAATCTTGCTTTTGACCAGTTTGCATATGATTGTTCGGTACAAACATGTTTTTTTTTTTTTATTCCAACTCAATATATGTATGTACGTTAGTGGGAAAAAGTCATTAATAATGGTGTAAATCAAGATCTTTAATACATTAATGAATTTTATTTTATAAAATAAGTATGTTTTGGTAATAAAAAAAGGTATATATATAATTATTTTACAAAATCTACTGTTGCATTGAAATATACATACACATTGTAACAAAATTGCACATTAATTTAAAATTGTTTTCTATGCTCCATCAATTTACAATAAAAATATTAACGTATAACATGAAATTTATGTATATATATATGTATAATATAATATAATATATTATTTTTAAGGGTATTCCCAAATTACTCTTTGAGTATGATTAATCCTTTCAAGAGAAATATGATTAGACCCTCTTCATAAGGGGCTTTCCAGAATTGAACATTTGTACTCCCTTAAGAGCGCATGTCACTTATAATTAGACCCAAAGACATTATTTAACATATAACTTAAGAAAGAAACTGATTATCACTTTATCAGGTGCTCAAATAAATATAAATCAAATAAAAATATTTTAAAACAATTAGTTATTTATTATAAAATTTGGTGGATCCTTCACAACCATGGTTCTCAATCAATTAGAATAATTTATTATTAAAGAAAATAAAAATTATTTAGCCCTATATTTTTGATAAAAATGTTTACCAGCTCTTCAAACTTGATCAGCAATATTGAAGGCCCGCCAGAGGGATTATTTTTCTTCCATTCCCACTCAAATTGTCAAACCGAAAAAATGGGATCATGTTCACTTTCTTCAATTGTTTCCTCAACCCTAAACCACAAATTTTGTGCAACTACGATAAGATGTGTGTACTTATATAGATAGGGATATATCTTTCATGTCTATATATTTTGGAAAAGTCCTGGAGGGGGACGCATTTTTTGAGCCATGTGCAAATTGAAAATGACCAAGTTGGACTTTCTCATCATGTTAAATAATATCAGAAGTAAGACAAAGCTAAGAGTACAGATTACATAAATCTTATAATTGTGACAAGGAATTTCATGATAGCGATTGCTTTGGCTACTTAATTAATTACATAGGTTATGGTTGGCATCATTTTGACAAATCCACACTAACCGGTGTTTATTAAAAGGGCTTGAATAGATAGGCTTTTAGCAAGTTTAATCATTTTCAGACTTAATCAAACCAAGTATAATTGACTCCGTGATTGTTATCAACTGCTATTGTTCTTAAATTATCTTACAATCGCTGTCATTTTCATAATGCGTTCATTTTTCCCTACCATTTTCTGCGATTTTCTTACGCAGCTAGCTATTCATCCTTGTGGAAGCTTCTACACGTTTGATGGTCCAAATGGAGAAATTTCATCGTGTATAAATTGTTGAAAGCTTGTCCTATATGAAAAACTTTTTGATAGATGTAATTTTTTTTTTTTTGGCCATGGATGTAATGTATGTATCAATGCACAAATTCAATAAAAAGAAATTATGCAGATAATTCTCATTCTTTGAATTTGATTGCACGGGTATGTAACATTTATCGACATTTTTGTTTCTCTCATAATCCTTTCTCGTCTTAACTGTCGTTAGGAAAAATATTTTTTAATAGCATCTTTAGAAAATTACCCGTGCAGCTGAAAAATTTGGTTGTTTTTATTTAAATAATTACATTTTTATAAAGATATATGTACCTATATAAAAATAATGATTTAATTTCCACTTATGTGGATTTTTTTATTATTAATGAAGCATAACATAATAAGTGGGATAAACTAAAAAAGAATGAAAAGAAATGGAACGAAAACATTTCTTATGTTTGAAAGATTAACGATAAAATGAAATAAAACTCTATTACTTTATTTTGTAATTAAATTATAAAAAACGAAATAAAATATAAAATATTTATTTTTGACTTATAAAATTTAATTAGTTCAGTCTATTCCATATCAATTTTGATAAGAACAAAATTTGAATCTTTAAAAAGAAAAAAAAAGAAATAATTCCCGTAAATTTTATTTCTTTTATATCTATTTTTAAACTTCTAAAGAAGGAAACATGTCCTCTTTCCCCTTATTACCTTTTTTGTACTTCTATCATTTATCATCTAAACATAATATTATGTTCATTCTTTTTCAAAATATCTAAAACTATTTTAAAATTTTTATAATAAAAATAGAGGAAACAACAATAAATATAAATAGTACTACTTATACATATTTACACATACATCAATCATCTCACAATCTCACATATATATAATTTCTATCACCTAATTATAATTGCTTCTACCAAAATTTTTACACATCTCCTTTTTTTATTTTGACAGCTCATATATGTGAGAGATGTGAGACACTTGTGATGTGAGACAAGCATTATTGAATTAAAAATATCATCGTCATTAATTAAAAAAATCCACTTCTTAAACGCACTCTTCACTTTTGAAGAAAATTATTTTTAAACTTTTTTTTATATATTAATTTAAGTCAATTTTAAAATTTACAGAAAGAATTATGGTATCATCATAAAAGTTAAATACACAAAGCTAAAAGTCAGTTTGTACAAACCGTTAACAAACAATGAAAAGGAAGAAAAAAGCATTGCTCAAAATATATTAATATAAGACATTTTAAAAGACTGAGCCGAGAGGGAGGCCTAGTAGCACGGAAATAAAATTACTCAAATGTTATTATCATTGATAGAAATTAGAATGGGTCCAATAGTGCCAGATTGCCATATACTACAGTGAATCCAAATTGACCAAAATGTGAATGCTAACGGGCATTTCCACAACTAGGGTTGGTAGGATTGTGAGAGATTTTGATTTCATAGCTAGGGGGAGGACCTTTACACCACTGGGAATGGACCAACAATTGGTGGGCATTTCAGGTGAACCTTGTGGAGTAACACTCCACACTGCATGGACGAGAATGACAACCTAGAACAAACTCGTTTATCTGTTTTCTTGCAACCAAAGCTTATCCAAATCCAAAACCAAATCCACAATCATGTGTTGATTTCAGTTTGTGCCTGTTATTCTGGACCGTGAGATTATCCAATTAGAATTAGTGAGGTTACAGTTGTGATGGCTGGAAATTTAGCTATAGGGTGGTCCAGTAGCAGCATGGTCCCAAACCCTTTTCTGCACGTAGAGCTACTTGGGTTGCAACCCTTGTGCCTGTGCTCTAGGTGGAAACTGTTGGGGCCAGGGCCATGTGAATTTCAAATGGGTTGGCCGAACAAAGTATCAATCTCAAGACTTCTGAATTGTTTTTTTCCTCAAAAAATTCTCCAGTACTATGAGAGGCAGATTATTGTAGCAAATAAGTTCTACATCATGAAATCTGAGTTCCTTTCATTAATTTTAGGTTGACTCCCAATAATATATAATATAAAACATGAAAAAAAAAAGGGTAGTCAGAAAGAATGAATTCGTCTGCACTTTCCTCCCTACGAACTAAAAAGACCTAAGAAAATCAAAATACCCCATGATTTCGTTTTAATTATGCAATTCAAATATTTAGACCACAATTTGATTGGAAAAATCAAAACTTAATTATGTTTGCCCGTTGGTAGGATTTATCATACTTTTGATATATATATATATATATATATATATATATATATATATATATATATATATATATATATATATATATAGAGAGAGAGAGAGAGAGAGAGAGAGAGAGAGAGAGAGAGAGAGAGAGAGAGTATTTAGTGAAATAAGTATTTATTATAAAAAATAAAAAAAATAAATTTTGACCATTAAATCTTATATAAATAATTAAAATTAAAATATAAATATATGTGACTTATTTAAATTGTCAGATAACTTTTAAATAATTTTTAATCTTAAACATTCATATATAATTATATGATCAAAATTTATTTCTTTTACCTTCTCACAATAAAAATTATTCTCACTCTCATATATATTGAGCACAGTTCTTAGATCTTTTAAATAAATAAACATCACTTTAAAAAAAAGGATAACTCACTTTTTCCTTCTTTTCAAGTTATTTTTCAGCTTTTCATTTCTCTTCATTTCCGAATCAAATTTCACTTTCTCTCTCTCTCATTCAACAAAAGTTGGGCTGTTAGAATAATAAACCCTAAATTTGCATCCAATTTCTAATCCCATTGGAGGGACCATCCAGGTTCCTGGATGAAACTCTTGATTGGCCAGCTTAAAAAATAGAATGATATTAAAGACACGTTTTTAACGTAACGTGGACCCAAAAAAAAAAAGGAACAAGGCACAAGTGATTAAATCATACATAAGTTGTAGATTAGGTTGCAAAACCCTTAAAGCACCATATTAAGCACATGTAAGCTTATTACGGTTTGAAGTACCCTTGAACAGCAGAGCTTGCAGCTTTTTTGCAGTTCTAGAATTATAGCGGTGATAAGAACCAAGATTGCCCTCTCTAACCAGCGAGTCCGTTTGGCTACGCTGCACTGTAAAGAACTTTCTATATCATAGTTAGAATATGGATAGAGGTTGATTAGCTTAGTTACAAGTTAATTAGATTAGTTTAATGAGTTAATAGATTAATTATTAATTAATTACTTTCTCTTATTTTATATAAGTTCTCTTGTTGTACACGACTTTTTCATTCACTCAATTTCAGATTCTCATTTCCCACTCTCAACTCCCTTTCTGACTCTTGGTTCTTGCCATATTTTTCAACATTTTCCATTATATAAAAACACCATAAAAGCACTATTAGTATTTAGTACATTGAATGGTGCTTGGCCACTAACCAACGCTTTTATTTGAACAGCACCTATTTTTTTGCTATGGATGATATTGATAATAGAAACTAGCTAAAAATTTTCAATTCGAGTTTTCTCTTTTTACAGTAGAGCAGTGATGAATCTACAAATTTTAAAAAATGAAGATAAAGACAATAGATAAATGTAGAAAAAAATATCAAATAAATTTTAAAAAATATTAGTATAAAATAATGAAATATTAATTTATAAATATTTTTTTATATAATGATCTTTTCATTATCAATATTATCAAATATCTTTTCTCTTTATATATATGAATGATTTTAATTGTTAACCACGTGAGATGAAATTTAAAAAAAAATATTAGATGAATTTTAATTTATACTATTACAAATTTATTCATTATACGAGGATAAAGTTAAAAATAAAAAGATAATAGAAATGATAAATAGATATCATAAATAATAAAAAAATTATAAAAGTGAGTGAAGTCAAATGTTTTCATTCTTTTATATGTATGTTTATTCTTGATTAAAAAAATATATATCTATCATGGATCAAAGAAAAATTTTAAACTTGAATAAAGACTTGTGTCTTCCCTTTATTGCATGTAGATCTGTATCTGTGCAGAAGTGCTTCACACACAACAGCAGCAACTATTTGCAACATTTTGATACTTTCAAAGCCACATTCGCAAAAGGTATATTCACATTTGCATTTTCAAAAGTTACTGGTATATTGTATTACAGGGGATTCCCCAACCAATAATCAGATAAACAAATCAGTGGAAAAAAGTATTAGTTGAAAGAGTTCAAATAAGACTCAAAAATAAAATAAAAACTAGAGTTTAGATTCCAGAATACGAACAGCCTATTCATTACTATATATCAATGTTCATTCTTGTAACTTTACAGAGTCAAAAATTGGGTGGAAAGTGAGCTTGGCCCCCCAAAACAAAATTAAAGCCACTTCAGATAGACCGAAAGGGTTAAAAAAGGAAAATACAAGGCAAGCTCACTACCGCTAAAAATATCCCTACCCCTATTAACTATGAGGATTTTACAATTGAATACCAAATAATGAAAAAATAAATTTACAGCAGGGGCATGATGATGCAGGGATATGACCAAAAAGATGGAAGAAGGTAAGAAAAAAATGTAGGAAGAAAATAAAAATAAAACAGCATTTACAACTCCAATGGCAAGGACCAACAACTGATTTTGTTGTATGCCTTGATAAGATATAAGAAGAATGCTAATAATATACTCTTTTGAACACTTCTTTCAATACTTGTTTTATTATTGATTTACTTTATATACTTAAAAGGATTATTAAGAGAAAGATACTAACAAACTTGCAACATTTTTCCATGACATAATTGTAAAATCATACTAGGCTTCCTAGCCCTACTCATTCGAAAATTGGAAGGCTGGATTCTCTAGAAGCTCATCCGCTGGTTTCATGTCTGAGAAATCCTTCAATTGCAGTGATGTAAAGAGGTCATCCACCGAGAAGGGAATGCTGTGAAAGAAGCACATGTCATTTGGTTAACATATAGAGCCTGTTTGCATAGTATGTACATTTGTTCTAATTAATATCTCAACTACAAGCCCAAAAATCAATAGCAAAGAATTGCAATATAAGTCGACCAAAATTAATAGATCGCATAAGTTGAGCTTCATCTACTCTTTGCTTGTGTTACACAACAAATAAATTACATATATCAACTTTCTTCTATCCACTATAATAATAATAATTTTCCCCTCTATGTAGTTCTAAAGCTCAAATGCATGTTATTATGCTATTAAAGCACCATCTAAAGTCATTCCATATACAAGCACTCTCACCTGGAGCTATCATCCAACAAGAAAGAATTGCTCTGAGCACTATTGCAGTCCTCAGCCATAAGCATCCTCATGCTTGAAAGGACCTGAAGGAAGATTTGAGTGTGTTAATCAAGCATTTACCACTTCAGGGATTCCTTTCGCTGTTATTTGAGAAAACATAGACACAAACTTACATCTGCAGATACACTTCGAGTACTGTAGTTACCATCCCAGTAAAGTCTGCATATTCTACACAGCTGCTGGACACTCAGGATCTGGAGTAGCAGAACCGGGAGAAAATAGAAGGGAAATGACATGAGAGAAACGTAGACCGTAAAAGACATTGAGATGTAGTGAGAGCAAGAGATAATGGTTCCATGATCATGCATATATCATCCCTAATCTCCTTCTAACCCATCCCTAAGGACTAAATGCAAACATAAATCTGAATTTCAGTAGTAGTAGCCTCATGCACTCCCCAAGTTGAAGGTGCTAACAATCTTGGCAACCAAATCAGCTGCTAATGACAGAAACATATGAATCCGTAGCCGATGAGCTTGCAGCTGAATTGGCACTGGCCCAGTCTTTAAGATTGGGGTGTGATGATTATGTGCAAGGTTCCACTTTTCCCCCTTCCCTAACCAGGTGCTTGCACCTCCAGTGTACCAAAAAAAAGAATCCATAACTTTTCCTTGCAAAAACACAAAGAAACAACATCCAAATACATGAGATCTTTCCAAGAACACATCATCTCAAATTCTGCTATACATAAATCCATTATACTATCAAAGATAGGCCATTATGTATACTAACAAATCAGGCCCCATGCTCTCATACATGGAGTTTGAGATGGATAAAGACTTACAGGGCATAAATCATTAATGATTTCATCATATGAAATCCTATACTTCTGATGAATAACCTGAATAGAAAAAATGACAACAATTAAACCAGATAGAAGTAATTAAGACAGATTGGATTTTGATCACTTCATATAAAAGAAAGAAAGAAAAAAATCCTACTCTACTCAGGTTTGGTGTTCATAAAATGTATCTTTTTTTGGTTGACAAAAGTTAGGGTGGGGAGAATTACTCCCCATTCCAAGGCAACCTACCAAGAGGATTTACCAAGGGGATTTACGATCGCTTACTAATAGGATCGATGGATTTGAACGTGAGTCATGCATTTGTCATCATAAACCGAAAGTCGAGCAAGTGACTGAGTTCATAGAATGTATTTTCACTCCACTACTCCTGTAAAATTAGAAGTGGACATCAAATTATTTCACACTAATTTTTAAATAGTTTCTCTTAATTGAGATTTGTCTTGCCTTACTTTTTTTCTTTTTTCTTTGTCACTTTGATTTTGGATACTGAATGGAATAGTAATTATGGGTATCACTAACTCAGCAGCCTCTGTAGAAAGCTTGTGATTCCTAGCTTATTAAGTAGATCTCATTCACCAAAAAAAGCTTGTGTAAGGGAAAATCAAGGAAATCCTTTTTAAGCAAACCGCAAGTGCATAGATTGAATAAGTAATAAAGTGAAAATAATAAATATCATTCTTTTAGAGTGTGTTTGAATAAATCATTTTATGGAAAAATTGTATTTTTTTAGGGAATTTAAAATCCTTCACTAAAAAGTACTGTTCTTAAGTAATTAAATAAATAATTTTAATAAAATATTTTGGGCATATAAAATAAAGAATTTCAAATCCCACCATTAGAGGTGAGATTCTAAGATCACTTGGGCTTCTCTCTCTCTCTCTCTCTCTCTCTCTCTCTCTCTCTCTCTCTCTCTCTCTCTCTCTCTCTCTCTCTCTCTCTCTCTCTCTCTCTCTCTCTCTCTCTCTCTCTCTCTCTCTCTCTCTCTCTCTCTCTCTCTCTCTCTCTCTCTCTCTCTCTCTCTCTCTCTCTCTCTCTCGTATGCATATTCCTCTATTAGGGTGTAAAGTTAAAATAGATAAGACATGTTGATGCTTGATATCTCTTTGATTCTTATAAAGTTCAGTTAGAAATAGGTTATGTGTTTACATGTAGAGATATTGTTATCTCATGGTGATATGTATAGCAAACAATCACTTTTACCTCATCAAATCATTCAAAAATATTGGCAAGTGATAAAGCAAGTCATGAGTGTGTATGGTTGAGAACTATAATCTAACACATTAAAGAAGCATGTGGATTATTGAAGGAAAATAACGAATCAACAATATTGTAAAAGGATAATGAAGCATGTATTACACAAATCAATAGTACCTAAATAAAAGGTGATAGAACTAAACATCTTTTACCAAAGTTCTTTTGCAATCATGAACCCTTGAATAAAGGTAATGTTGCTATTTAAAAAACTCACTCAAGTGACAACTTAACTAATTTATTCACAAAGGCATTGCTAACTTTAATTTTCAAAAAATAAATGCATAACATTAGAATATGTCAACTTAAAAAAATTTCATAATTAGTTATATTTTTGAGGAGTAATAAGTGACCTATGAATACTGTACTATTTTTCTTTTATTAAGTTTTTATTCCACTGAATTTTTCTCAACAAGATTTTAACAAGGCATATTTAATGTATAATCATCAAAGGAAAGTGTTGTAAAACATATATATTTTACATGTAATGAATGACTATCTTAATTTGATATTAAAAATGTCATTAATAAGGATTTACAATTATAACATTTAGTGTCCCTAATTACTTTGTAACTATTACACATAATGATATTATATTTACAAGTGTAACCCCTCATTTCTTATTTATGTTTAGTGTAATATATAAAGACATGTTCTATTCTCTCTTATTCTAGGCGTGTTTTTCAATACTTTCCATTTAAAAGGACTATTATTAGTATTTAGTATATTCAACAGTGCTTGGCCACTAACCAACGCTTTTATGTGAACGCCTATTTTTCTGCTATGGATGATAATAGAAACTAGCTAAAATGTTTTCACCTCGAGATTTTATTGCAGAAATGCTTCTCACACAATAGTTTATGTTTTCAAAGTCACGTTCGCAAAAGTTGATGTTCTCATTCGCATTTCAAAAGTTACTGATATAGTATTATATGGGAACCAATGATCGGATAAACAAGTTGGTAGAAAAAAAGGATCAGTTGAAAATTGAAAAAGAGTTCAGATAACCCCCCTCCCAACCAAAGAAAAGAAAAACCGAAAGTATAACTAACATCCTATTCATGACTATATATCAATGTTCATTCATGGATAGAAAGTGAGCTTGGCCCCCAAAATTAAAAGCACTTACAGATTGACCAAAAGGGGGAAAAGAAAATAAAAAAAAGGAAAATACAAGGCAAGCTCACTACTCCTAAAATTATTCCTGCCCCTATTACCAATGAAGATTTTACAATTGAATGCCAAAGAATGAAAAAATAACTGTACAGCAGGGGCATGAAGATGCAGGGATATGACCAAAAAGATGTAGGAAGGTAAGAAAAAAATGTAGAAAAAATAAAAATTAAATGGCATTTACAACAACAATGGCAAGGACCAACAACTGATTTTGATTTTGTTGTCTGCCTTGACTAGACTCCATTATAAAAGCATACTAAGCTTCCTACGCCTACTCGTTTAAAAATTGGAAGGCTGGATTCTCAAGAAGCTCATCCGCTGGTTTCATGTCCGAGAAGTCCTTCAATTGCAATGATGTAGAGAGGTCATCCACTGAGAAGGGAATGCTGTGAAAGAAACAAAAGTCATCTGGTAAGCAGTAGCCTGTTTGCATAACATCTCCATTTGTTCTAATTAATATCTCAACTAACCAAAAAATTGACAGCAAAGGATTGCAATAAAAGTTGACCAAGAATTAATAGATCACTTAAGTTGAGCTTCACCTACTTTATGCAGGTGTTACACAACAATTAAATTACATATATCAACTTTCTTGTATCCATTATAATGGAAGATAATTTTTCCCCTCTATGTAGTTTTAAAGCTCAAAGTGCGTGCTATGTTATTAAAGCACCACCTATAGTCATTCCATATACAAGCATTCTCACCTAGAACTGTCATCCAACAAGAAAGAATCGTTCTGAGCATTATTGGAGTCCTCAGCCATAAGCATCCTCATGCTTGAAAGGACCTGAAGGAAGATTTGATTGTGTTAATCAAGCATTTACCACTTCAGGGATGCTTTTTGCTGTTATTAGAGAAAACATAGACACAAACTTACATCTGGAGATACGCTTCGAGTATTGTAGTTACCATCCCAGTAAAGTGTGCATATTCTATACAGCTGCTGGACACTCAGGATCTGGAGTAGCAGAACCGGGGGTGGGGAGAAAATAGAAGGGAAAAGACATGAGAGAAACATATAGACTACAAAAAGACATTGAAATGTAGTGAGAGCAAGACATAATGCTTTCAAGATCATGCATACATCATCCCTTATCTCCTTCTAACCCATCCCTTAGAACTAAATGCAAACATAAATATGAATTTCAGTCCCAGCAGTAGCCTCATGCACTCCCCAAGTTGAAGGTGCTAACAATCTGGGCAACCAGGTCAACTGCTACTGACAGAAACATATGAATCCATAGCCAACGAGCCAGCTCAATTGGCACTGGCCCAGTATTTAAGATTGGGGTGTGATGATTATGTACAAGGTTCCACTTATCCCCCTTCCCTATCCAGGTGCTTGCACCTCCAATGTACCCAAAAAAAAAAGAATCCATAACTTTTCCTTGCAAAAATACAAAGAAACAACATCCAAACACATGGGATCTTACCAAGAACTCATCGTCTCAAACTATGTTATATGCCTAAACATAAATCCATTAAACTATCGAAGATAGGCCATTGTGTATACTAACAAATAAATGAGAGATGCAGGCCCAATGCACTCACATGGAGTTTGAGATGGATAAAGACTTACAGGACATAAATCATTAATGATTTCATCATAGGATATCCTATACTTCTGATGAATAACCTGTATTTAAAAAACAACAATTAAACCAGATAGAAATTGGATTTTGATCACTTCATATGAAAGAAATAATCATTAAGATAGAAAAGAAGAAAATAGAATTAACCTTCATGTTGTCTTATTCAATTCATCATATTTATTCCAAGACCATCACAAAGAGGACAGCTTATGTTTATCTTTTGAAATTAGCATACATGATGTGCTTGTTTATGAACTAATATGGTTAAAGAATTTCCATGGTTTTTAATTTGATATTGCCCACCCTACCTAGTAAGGATAAAGCAAATTGCATGAATGTTAATGGGTTTGATGAAATTATCCAAGTATTTCCAACAAACATCTCATGCTATCCTTGTTTATAGTAATTTCAGTAGCTATGTTTAAAATCTGATCTATTAAGTCTCATAGTAATTTGTTTGAGCATGATTTTGTTCTAGAACCAAAACAAGATGCATTTTGTTTGAAAAAACAAACAAATGGTACAGTTACTTCTCCATATGAGTATAAGCATTTAGATCTAGACAAGCTTGATCTAATACTAAAAATAGAATAAAACTGGATTTATCCTGTTATCAAACCTAATTATGAAACTCTCAGATAAGAGACACTTAAGTAAACACAGAAGACGATGCATAGGAAACCAACATTGATTATCCAAATAATGAACCATCATTAACAATGTGGGCAAGATAATAGCATGAAAAGGTGCCATATTATCAAACAAGACACACTTACCAAGAATCCAACAGCCTGTCTTATGTGCTTGAGTTCATCCCAAGATGACCCTGCATACTGCAAACCCAAGGCAATTAGTTTGGAGCTTTTATGAAGATGTGAACACCAGTCCAAAAACCACACAAAACAGCCATAGGTCATCACCATATTTCATTAAAACCCAATTAATATATGAACTAACTCAAGGTTTAACACATTACAGTAAAAGCAAAAACAAATTACCTCTTCCTTTGCTTGACAGCACCACAGCTCTAATTCAGCTAATCCAGCTTTCACATATTCCCCATTGCTGAATGTGCAACAATCACGACGCAGAAGAAGACTAGTAATCATTTAAAAAAAAAACACGTTTACCTTTCCACATTTTAAGATAAAAACATCATGATGCAAAAAATTTTCTTTTATGCCAAGGGATGTATGTAAAAACTACTTACCTATTGAAAAGTTGCACATTAATATATGAGAATGTTTGACTGAAGATCTTTTGGATAAGAACTGGAGGCACCTGAAACCCGAAACAATTTATCACGTTTCAGTATTTTTCAGAAATTGCAAGGACAAGGCTAACAGGGAGGTAATTGCTTAATATTCAGAAGTTAATAAATCGCAATTTTGCTTCTTACAAAGTTCTCTTTCAGTGTACAGAGGAGGGTGTTGAGGGATTCAATAATACTCTGCCAGTGAACCATGGGAGAATCTTTACCAAAGGTTCGACCAGATCGTAAAACTCCCTTTGATGTTCTTGGTGCCTGTATATCAGCAATAAGATTTTCATAAGGAACAAAACCAAAATAACGTGATTAAAAACAATATGTAGACTCAGAATCCTTTTTGAAGTTTCTTGAAAATATCTCCAGAAGGAAAATAGTATATAGGGACAAACAATGAGAACTACATGGGATGAGATATTGTATCCTACTTTAAAGCTCACTTGAGTTAAACAATTGCCAACTAGATTTCAACACACCTGGATACATAATGCAAGCACCGATGTTAACTCCTTCTTCAAGTTGTCCCGAATGATGCCATATATTTTCTCCAAATAGGCTGTGAGCTGCTGCTTGAAAAGCAGAGCAGGGTATTTAGCCTCTACCTTGCATACAACCTCCAATGCAGGGGTAGCAAGGTTGGCAGAAGAAGGGGATGAAAGAAAACCCTGCAATTTAGCCATCAAATAAATAAGAGGAATTTTTAAGTGCTAAATGGAAATCAGATTACATAGAATGTTAAGGAAGATTCATCACCATGGTCATTCTTCCAAAGAGGGATGTTGGGTTAGGTGGTTTTCTAACAGGGGTTGCAGCCGTTGCACCACCAGATTTCAGGCTTTGTTCGAGTAAAAACAATAACGCAGATGTATTTGACAGCCAATAGGCCATAAGATCATTGCCATCTTGATTCTGTACGGTAAAAAAGAGAGTAGGGAAGAAGGGAGACAAAAACTTATTTTACATAAGTGCTCTAATACTTTTCTTTACTATACCAGAAAAGCATCATAAATAAAGAATACCACACAAAAATTAGGATAAAATCATTTAACATTACAGTATCCACAAAATAATTCATTGTTCAACAAATAAACATACAAATGGGTCCATAAACTCTCCAAAGAAATGGGTGCAGGGATAACTAGAACAATAAACAAGGAAACTGACCAGTGCCAACAGCAGCATTCAAGCTTGCATGTGCATTACTTTGAACACTAATAATTTTACGTAGAAAATATATTCTTGAAACAAGAATTAAACCAGACAAACAAACACATACACACACTTCCACCTCCAATAATGTAGCTATTAACTGATAATGAACATTATGTTCCACTAGACTGCATATTCAATAATTTTCGAATAAACCATATTAGAATAATCAGTGCAATTTTGACAAGGAGTGAGAGTCAAAAGATATTAAACCATAATCATGTGGTTTGACTAGCAACTAGACTGCATAATCAAGAAAACTTCCTCAGCAGGAAGAGGGGACAAAAAAGAAACAATATTTTTGTTGCAAACCAAGCAACGATTCTTCTCACTAACATGCACTTGCTTTCCATGGCCTCAAGCTTTTAATTTTGAATTATCTAACTGGAGCTTTTTAGTACTCCGAAACTTTAAGTCTAGTTACTTGAGTTTGTTGACAACTTATATTTATATTTAACAGTCAATCTTCCTGTAGTTTTCAGTATCTTCCAGATCCGCAAACCCCAACATTTCTAACAGATCCTACTCTAATTTAAAGCTTAAAGACACAGATTATTAAAAATAACTGCCAAAAGCAAAAACAATAAGCATGAACTCAATTATCAAACAAGTATTCCCATTTCACTATTTCAGCATGCTCTTCAAAACAGCTCTTTGGAGGAACTCGTTGCAGAATGAATAGAAGTCAGAGAGCTGTCCATACTAATTTATCACAAATTTTAAATTCTTAACAATTAAGGCTCCTGTCTATTTCCACTATTATCTCCAGCTAAGTAACATCACATGTTGAAGTTACTCACTGTTAGAATATTAGCATTTATGTTAGAATAAATGGTCAGCTGTAATTATGATGATTACTTATTGTTAGCAAGTCATTAGGCTATAAGTTAGCTACTGATTAATAGGCAGTAAGTTAGCTTCTAATTAACTCCTAATTACCCCCTTGATTACTCCACTGATTGATTGTAATCAAGCTATAAATAAGAGATCAAGTGTGCAGCCCACACACACAATTTCTCTTAATCACTCTCTTTAAACACCCACCAAACAACACAATTACACATACTTTGCAACTAGGTTCCTTCAATCCAATTTTACTTCAACAATCTTAGTATCATCGGCTCATATCTAATCAAAGTTAACAAAAAAAAAGGGTAAGAAGTAAGTTTTTGACTAGTCTATAGATATGATATACAATTTAAATTGTCAAAATTCATTGGAGAAATTATATTACCGTTCTTATAATTAAATGCTTTTATCCTATGTCTAAAATTTTCGACTAAGCTTTTTCCTTATATTATCATGTGTCATAAAGCATAAATCAGAAAAAAGTAATAAAGTCACCTCAATTGCAGAACCAATGATCTGGATAAGACGATCAAATACACTAGTTCTTTCAGCTTCAAATGATTTCCAGTGGATAAGACATTTGTAAATGGTAAATGCAGCAACAGGCTTTCCATGATTGAAGCCAATATTTTTCATAACACAGTTGACAAGTGAATCAACATTCTCCTACAGTGAAACAAGAGTTTAAAATTGAGAACAGTACTTTGCATGAAGAACTATGAAGAACTAATAAAATAAATAAATTCCTAATTTTAAGAACATACATGTTGTTGTTCAATGTAAGATCTCCTCAATTTAGCATTAGATTCTGTACCAAACTGTTTCACAGGTGTAACACATGTTTCCTGCAAAGACAATCATTTTAGATTCCACTAAAAACAGTAGCTTGTTATAGGAAGGCACATAGATAGAAAGAGTAGCAAACAATGTACTTACAATAGCTTTCTGCTCTTCTGCCACATGGTGACCATTTTCCAACTTCTGCAAATAAAAATGTCAATATTCCAAAAGATGCACACTTAATACAGAAAATGAGGACCTACATACTTTAGCAAGTATAAATTACCTCATCTACAGGGGTTGAGAGGTGCTCTGCTATTGTTTTCACAGATGAGTTTAGCCGAGATTGTTTCTGAAGAATATGGTTTGCAGATTCCATGTCTGAGAATTTCTCTTCAAGCCTATCAATATTAATTAAAGCAAAAGAAGGTCATGATGATAAAGATCTTGTAACTGCAAATAGAGAGTATGGATGATTACTGTTAAAACACTAGAGACAAGTAATGGTTCAAATGATATCAAGCAAATATTTATCTGAGACCAACAAAGCTTAACCACAAACAAAACCTTTGCATAGCAGTCTTCAACTGGATTATTTTCGATTCTGCATCCAAAGCTTGCTTCAACCTTTCTTCGCCAATTCTGTTTGCCTCTTCATACCTTTTTTCTGTTTCATCAATTTTCTTTTCCAGTGAACTCACCATGTTCTGTAACAGACTCCAGGAAGCACTATATTAATAATATGAAAGGCAACCTATCTTTCTCAAAATGCGAGAATATTGAAGTATGTCAATAAGACTTTCTTTCAATACAGTGCAGATATCTATGCCCACAACCACCTCACCTTGAGTTTCTCATTTTCACTACTGAGCTTCTCCAACAAAACATGGTCAACAACTGGAATCTCCTGTATGACAGGCACTCTCTCCATCGCTCTTTTTGTAACCTCTTGCTCCTTTTCAAGAAGTATTTTAGTTTCTTTAAACTGAAGTTGCATCTCTTGCAAAGCAGACTGTAATCTTTCGTTTTCTTGTGTTTTTGCTTCTTCCATGTCAACCTATATTTAATATTAGAGATTTAAGAAACTTTGCAAGGAAAGATGTAAATAGCATGTGTGTGTGCGTATCATCATTTTATTACATCTTTGTTAGAAAAAGCACAGACAAAAATCTCTTTTCATCAATTAATACTCCACTAAGAAAATTTTCTAGAACAAGTATTGGTAGAGCAAACAGATTAGCAGAGCATACTACAATATTTTACTCAAACTAATTGATGTGCTTAATTCATACAGCTGGAAAATTGCCAGTTTGCCACAGTAAAATGATTTCAGTTAGCAATGGCAAAATCATAGTCATTTACCCTCAAACGTTTTTCCAGCTGCAACCTCAATGTAAGGTCTTCAACTTGCTTTTCAAGCTTATTTTTGGCAGCTTGGAGAGCACCGGTTTCTCTTGCAGCCTTTAACAAAAATAAAGATAAAAAAACTCAATTACTGAATAACAAAAGCAAAAGAGGTGAATAGATAGCAATCATAAGATCTAATAGCTTTGAAAAAAATCCCATCCCCACCTAAAAAACAGCATATAGCCTTTTATCTGGCAAAATGCCTATAAAATTGAGTCTTACAATTATGATTGATTTTCAGGCTAGTATCTTTTAAGGTTCAGTGATTATAGATAGTTCTATTCCCAAAGTACCTCTACATAAGACAAAGTAAACCCAAACAACAAGTGTAATTGGTACTGCTGGTGCTGGGTTATGCAATCTGGTTTGCACATCTTTGTTAGATGTGAGTATATGGTAGAGTTGGGACTAAATAGAGAACAGGTCTACTTTGGAGTATGGTAACGTTGCCCAGTTACTTAAAGTTAAGTATATGGTGGGACAAGGAAAAGAAAACTATTTGAAGGGGAGAATTTTGTATTCAAGATTGGAAGAGGAATTTTCAAATAATACTATTACTGAACTTTAGTTCTTTCTTCCAGCAGTGTAAGAGTGTACCCTGTTAGATTTTACAATCATCCACACTATATGTGACGCTGTGCCTGGTGTAAAGATTCCATTTCCTTTTGGCCTTTAGGACCTATGGAGCCGTAAATATGTTCAGCGCATCCTTGAATTTGCCCTCTTGTCAATGTTTTAATAAAGTTTCCTATTTGCTAACTAGAAACCCAAAAACGAAAAAGGCATATAAAGACTAGCAGACAAGAACCTGCAAAGCTTTTGGTACATAGATCTTTAAGATATCCCAACTATGCATGATATTTGACTGCATAGCTTTTAAAACATTGTACTTTGTCATAGGAACACTTTGTAAGGTGTCTATCTTGAATATCGAGGTAGAGGTGATTGATATCACAAATATGATGGATCAAAAAAGTGAGTGGGATAGTATTGGTTGTGGGCATAGAATAGTGAAAATAAGTACCCCAAGGTGAAAATATCAGTATTATCTATTAAGAAATCCAAGAGAAAATAGCAAATATGCGCATGAGCTAGAAAGACCTCTTGCTGGAAGAGTATAACTGCTGTAGGTTTTCACAGACCAAATGTTGCCAACTGAAGTGGAGATTTGATGCAGATGCAGGCTAATGAAGTTTTGGTGGTGAGATTCAAACAGTACTACAATGATTATGGGTTAGCTTGGGATAAGATGAGGGGAACCTTAACACAGTTCTCATGAATAAGGCACTACTAGGTATCCAAACTTGACAGGATTTCCTTCTGACAATGGCCCAGAAGTGGTCAAAAGTTTTGCCTGAAGTAATTACTTGCTACTTAAATAACCTTACTTAAATAACCTTAATCTATAAAGGGCTTCTGCCACTAACCTCAATGTCAATACACCTACCAGTTTGTTGAATTCTAAACTCACTTTGCATATCTATTATCTTGAGTCCTAGGTAATATCTATAAACTTACAATTTTACTTAAAATATATTTCATTGATGGATTCAAAGGATTACCATCTTGAGCTTCCGCAGTTCTCGCCGTGCAACTTTTCCTCTCCATGCACATTGTGTGGTAATTGCTGCCTTCTTTAATTGCGTAAAATGAAGTTGTGCCAAGCATTTTCGGCAGTGGCTCTGCGATAAACAAAATCATCAGAGTTGGAAGGACAAACTATTTGAAACCAAAACAAAAATTTAAAGCTAAGCTCAGCAACAATGATTTTGTATCGGATGAATGGACAATATGAATAGTAAAAATGTTTAAAATATCTTATAATGATGCCTTTTCAAAATATTCTCTACCTGAATGACAATTGCTGCTCTAGTCCACCTTCTAAAACGTAGCTCACAACGAGCAGCCATCCCCCGCAGACCAGTCTGAATAGAGACAGCAGAAGTATGCAATTCTTTGTATGCCTTCCTAGCAATATGCATGCGGAAATACCTCTGAATCATCAGACTAGAAGCCTCCTGCCGTATTCCCTCATAAACTTGCCGAGCAAGTTGTCCTGTAATCAGTATAAAGAAACTCATCAGACTTCACTAGTTTAAGTTTTTCCCCAAATCCAACCTGTGAGCTAATATTTCAAGAAGCAAATGAGCAGAGACCTCTGCATGCAGCTTGAATCAGCATAGCAGACAAACGAAGCGAGACAAAACTTTGGTGGGCCAAATAGGAACGAACTTTCCTCTGAATAATGCTTGCTGACTTTCCTAAGATATCACTTCTACGGGTATCTAGTTCTGCCATTTGACCAGCTCGAAGAAACACCTTTGTTTTACCAATCTGCAACAATAAACAGAACCAGTAAAATTAGTTACAAAGCAAAATATAAGACTTGTATGGCCAATCTGCAATCACCTAATGTAATGGTAAACATCATAGCAGTAAGTACAGATGGGCATAATTAGCAATTCATGTTCATGACACACTTGACAAAGACATGAAATATTGATCATTCCTAAACCTAAACTATACTTCCAAAATATACTGCCAGCAGAATGGTAGCAAAGCATGCAAAGAGGGGAGAAAAAGAAAGGTTACCAGTGCTCCCAGCAGCAATTCCAAACTCCAAAATGGTAAAAGGTTATTATATAAAATTATTTAGAAGAATATATAGTTTGGGGAGTTTTCTTCATACTCAAGTCAGTGTAAAGATTTTAAGAATTAGCTATTTTCTTATCCAAGTGATTCTTATTTAATAGACTAAAAATTTGTTATGCCCCATTTCCGGAACAAACTTATCCCAAAGTCCATTGATCAAACTCTATTACAACTTACAAGAAGAAGGGTCCCAAAGAATCAAAGGTCTGATCACATAGTAATAGTTACCTGATAACCTTCAAGTCCAACATTCTCTAGGATCCTCTTGCAAGCAGTGACCTCATCAGAACTAACATAATTAAAACATGAAATAAGTCAGCATTTTTAATAACTAACATGCCTGATAAGGAAGATGAACAACTTAGATACCTTCCATCCAACGCTTTAGGTGCAAGAAGGCCAAATCGATCCACAAATTCGTCAAAGGTTTTTCTAGTGGGATACCCAGCACAGCTTATCCTAATTGCCTCCATAACTCCCTACAACCAGACATACTATGTAATAATCATAAACTCACATAATCTCAGGGTAAACTTCAATTACAGCATGAACTATACAGTCCAAAACCAGGACAAAAATGCTAGCAGTCTTACCCCACAACGCAGTTGCAGCAAAACATTTTTATTCTCAAAAATTGCTGGCTTAAGAAGATTATTGGGTTTTACACAACGAATGTAGTGTGGCTCAGTGGTACTGAGAGTTTCAAGTAAAGCTTGCAATTGTTGCTGCAGGACATATGAAGAGATTTCAAAACCATAAAGATTAAGCAAGAAAGACAAATCAGTTATTTTCCAAAAAATGGAAAAAAAAAGCAACCTTAAATCGGGAACCTATTGAAGAGAACTTGGATTGTTTGGATGATTCCTCAGGTGAAGGGGGAAACAAACCCGATACAAAGGGGCATTTGGAAGCATAAAGAAGCGCCTGGTGTTCTGCAACAACATAATCTTTGTTCTTGTCGAGGAACAAATCAGTTTGATAAGTGACCTACAAATACAGTTGACACAGATTAGGTGTACATGTTTTCCAAAGAAGAAATAAATCACATCTAGCATTCTGGACCTATATTATACCATATATGTATCGTATTTATTATATCTCTGAACAAAAAAAATCCAACTATCCCAACTTACATCACCAGCATAATGGCAAATTGTGAAGTCACTACGTGATAATTTGGGCTTGCTAAACCTTTTATGGTTTTTGAAGGTCTGATACAGCTTTTGGGCAAAAGTTTCATGTGTTGATCTAGGAAACATACTGCATAACACAAACACATAAAGCTATCTGAGCATCAATAAAAATAGTTTAAAAAATATATGGGCTGTCAGTACTAAGTATACTTACCAAGCTTCATCCAGTAGAGCAATAATGCCACCAGGTTTCTGAAAATGAATGTGAGACAATTCAAGAGTTAAAAAATAAATAAATTCCAGTGATACATAATAAATTATTCAAGAGACAAAGCCAATCAACAGAAAGATTGTGAAGTTAAAAGTAAGGACCTTTTCAATGAGATCCAGAATATCTTGATTGTCAACAAATTCAATGTAACTCCAATCAATTTCCTCTTTTTTGTATTCTTCTTGCTCCATTTTGAAAACATGCTGCAGAACAAGATATTTGAGCATTACAAAAGCATGTGTAAAATAAATAAAAAATAAGTGACGTTATTGTCTGTGTTCCAAATATACAAGCAAGAGATACCAGCAAGCAATTAATAAAGAAAATAATGTGTTTCATAAACAAACCTGATTAAAATGTTGCTGAAGCTTTTCATTGGTCAAATTAATACAAAATTGCTCAAAACTGCATTGTACACATACAACCACGAATAATATATGAAATCAACAATGGCACCTTTATAGAAGGTATGTCTACAGCTTATGTCTATTAGAGTAATCTCCCTGGCAAGTAAACTGCTAGTAATGAGTGATAAAAAGGGTATGACATTTCATCAGAATGTAGTTTAATAGGAAACCAAACTAACAAAGGGATTTATCACATATGCATTCTTGATCACAAGCCAGGTTATAATGAACTAAGAATAGACCAAATGATATCACCAATTCATTCTAGAATCTCAGAATATGACGACTACTTGAGGAGGACATCATTGACTCCCAACCAATCTGTAACTTTCTTGGAGTTATTGTTCACTTGAAGAGACTTAGTGACCCAAATTAATTACACAACAAAAATTGTACCAGTTACACACCTGTTAGTCTTGAAGCTCTCAAAACCATAAATATCCAGCACGCCAATTAAGGATTTTGACTCAGGGTCTTGACCAATGGAATTATTAATATTATCAACCAACCTGCAAAAGCATGACAGAAAATTACAGAAACAGATATTAATACTTGGAGCAAATTGACCAAACTTGACAGTAACTTTAACCAAGGTGGCAAGGTTCAAACAAATATATCTTCAAGCAATCTGCTCACTGGCTTACCAATCAAATAACTTCGTGTACACAATCTTAGCTAAAGCATCTCGGCTAAGTGCAGCAGTTTCTGGATCCAGCCATTTTGTAATTGTTTCATCGCGAGTAACAATTACACGTTTGCAAAGAGAATCTTCTAGTGCATTTGCATCACACCTGAACAAAAATCATGAGCCAAAGTGGACAAGATATGAAATGCAAACCTTTAACCAATGCAAGTGTGCAATGTTTGCTCACATGAAAAGCTCAGCCGCAGTCTGTAGATGGAACAGAGATTTTTCATCTTTGGGCACAGATGAGTCTATCTCCTTCCCTTTTGCAAATTCAATGTTGCCGAGATGCAAAATTGCAGCAACAACTCGAAATATTGCATCCTGAAGAGTGATGGGGGAAATGGACAAAAAAAAAAGAATTGAAGCACAGATCATAATTGAAGAATCTAATTGTGAACTTAAAGAAGCTCCCTATAAAATACCTGCTCCACAGAACTTATTCCAACAACATCCATTGCTCTCCTTGTAGCACTATATTCTTCAGATTCATCAACCCCTTCCAACTCATAGCAATTTGATTGATTCAGATAATGAAATGTCCTTGGGTTTCCTAATTTGTACTTCTTAACATCCTGTCAAAAAAAAGGTCCAGAAAAACTAAAGTAAATAAAATCCAAAAAAGTTAAGCACAAATTTTACCCAAAAAAAAGAACTTCCAAACTATTGTCTATACTGAGGAGTAAAGACTAAGTGTGTGTTTGTATTATAGTTGGTAAACTTAAGTTTAGCTGAAAGTGTGTTTGCAAACTTAAGTTTAGTTGAAAGTAAGTTTGCAGTAACTAATTTATGTTTGGAAATTTTTGTTTCAAAAGTGAGTTGGAACAACAATTTTAACACAAAAGCAAGAATTTCTTGCTTTTGCCCAACGTACGTTTGAGGGAAAAATTGGTTGAAGCAAACTTGAAAAAACAATTGCCAAACAACAGGAGCACTCCGTTCAAGGCTTCAACGTCAGTTTTGATATTTTCAACTGAAAGCCAAACATGCACTAAGTTGTTTTAAAGCATTTTGCCCATGCAGACCATTCCTGTTATCATCCAAAGTTAAAAGTAGTTGACCCAACATGGTGCAACTTCCGAATGTCTTTATTATCAATCATTCTCAACAGATAAATAAATAATTCTCAAAACAGGGAAGCCATGTTACCACAAAACAAATGTAAACCATAGAGATGCCTAATTAGGCAAAATGAAATCCTGGCATGCTAGAGTTCGATCGCCACATTTCCATCTTCCACTAATAGCAAGAACAAAATTACATAACCACAAGCTCTGACCCTCTAAGCCCTCAACCCAAGGTCAAAGTTAACGACTAACACCATCATGCATCATCATAATTAAGCAAAAAGGCACATCTTACAACAAACAATGTATAGTTTAAAGATGATGAAAGGAAACGAAATCAACTCTTAGTTTCTATCAAACCAATCTACAGGTCCATTTTCAGACAGTTTTCTCTAATTGTAAGTTACTCATATTTATGATTCAATCCAGAAACAAATTAATGTAAGCCAAAGAATCCCATTACCTCCGGAGCTGCAGCACAGAGCATGTAGAAACAGTGATAATTTCTCTCTGGATCTGACACCTGGCAAACACGTGATCTTTCCAGCAGATAAGTTCTGATAGCAGCTCCTGAAATTCTTCCCCTCTGATCAAATTGAATCTCCACAAATTTACCAAAACGACTGCAGAAGTCACAAGTGAAAAAATAAACAAATAAGACAGTATGGCATGAAATTTGCAATATAACTACTCAAGCAGAAAACTTACTATTATTTCCCACCTTGAATTATTGTTCCTAACAGTCTTTGCATTGCCAAAGGCTTCTAGAACAGGATTGGACTGCAAATCAAGGAAGAAAGGACAATAAAAAAGGTCAAGTTAAGTGGATATAAGTTAAGGTTGTAAGAAATTTAGATGATGGAAAAGGCTAAAAAATAAATAAATAAATTTATGGTAGTCAGCTTGCCAAACTAAATTTGTAAAGGTCTAATTCTCTTACCTCCAGGACTTTTTGCTCAACAGTTCTACCTTCAGCAGCAGCTCTCCCTCCCATGTAAGCAAGATACCGCATGAGCAACTTAGTACTTTCTGTTTTACCAGCCCCACTTTCACCACTAACCAATATTGACTGGCTGATTCCCTCTTTTATCATAAGCCTAAATCCACAATAATTTATACAGTTAGACTTGTAAAGTAATAACATGCTCTATTTACATGACAGATAGGGAAACTACCTATATGCTGCATCTGCAACAGCAAAGGGATGTGGACTTAGCTCACCAAAAGCTGCTCCTTTATATTGTGCCATCATATGGCTATCATATAAATGAGGAAGCTTTATGAAAGGGTTCACAGCAATCAATATATTCCCAGTATAAGTCTGGAAGCAAAACATTGGTATTAGCACATGTCAAGAAAGTATGAAAGCATGAAGATACTAACAAACACAGAATAAAAATGCATTAAGGGCAACATTCCCCCCACACAACAGAGACAATATTTGGAGAGTTGGCATCTGAAATACATACATATATTTCATTGATATCATATCTCGATCTCAGATTATCTAGGACTCCAGGTTCATGCAGGTATGCAAGCTTTGTCATATCATCCACTCCACTTGGTGGGACATCGGTATCTTTATGATAAATACTGGAAGCTTTAACAACAACCTGCAAATTTCAGGAAAAACAAGAGAGGGGCAAAAATTGACGAATTTTAAAACATCAGAGAGTTCCATATGTATATCTAGTACACCAAATAAAGTACAAGCATATTGCAAGACAAGGACAAATAGTTTCACAAAGCCACCCTATCTTCATTATGCTATCCTTCAAAGATTCCCACTAGTCATTTATGTTTAAGAATTTAAAGCACTCAAAGTAAAACTGGTAAATTCAAAGAACAAGAAAATGCATTAGTAAAGACCAGGATTAACTTTTAGAAAATATTACAAAGCACACTCACCGTCTTCCCTGAAGTGCAAAGGACTTTGATTTCTTCTCCTTTAACCTCCAGGACCTCACCATCTATCCAAGCTACATCAGAATCCTCCACCCAAATATGGGACCCAACTACAGGATTGGCAGCAGCAGCCTACAATGCAGAGAGTGTCACAACTTAACTGTACTAATTACTAATAGAATTCATTCCCTCTCTAATGAAATTTATGCATAATCAAGCAACTAGAGTGAAACTCATAAACACTGGGAAAAAGGAAAAATCAAATTCTCTCTCTTTAAATCCCATAGAATTAATAGAAAAATAACTCCATATATGCAAATTACAAAAAGCAATAAAACACAGACAGTCACAAGCATAGGAAAGAAGGACATAAACTTGTCCTCCTCACCCACACAGACATGCATATTTACCCATTAAGTATGTTAATTTGAAGTTAAGCACCTACATTGTCAAAGAGTAAGGCCTGACCACTTTCACTAAGCTTATTGGAGAAAAAAAAGTGCATTGCTAGATTATAATTTTGAACCAAATTCCAAAAATTAAAAAAAAAAATCTTTACACTTAAATCAATGAAAAATCATCTAAATCAATCAGTGATGCGTTGCAACAACATAATGGCAGCAAATTTATGAAGTTGTAATCAGCAGTGCAAATCCAACAAGGTCCTATTTCAAGAAACAGCTCAATAGATTTGTAGTACCTAGTTCAGAAAGACTAAGAAGACAGCATTCATAGTTAAATCAATTTTTCCCAAAAATCCAGGTAAAATAACTGCAAATTGATATAAATTATAAATCTTCCCAGACTTGAGACCTTATGGCTTCCTGTATCTCCAAAGAACACAGTTAAGAAGAAAAACACTATCCACTATAGAATTGGACTCCTAAAATGTCGGGTGGCAATAAGAAATGGGAAAATTTATAACAAGTATAAGCACTCCAATCTGAACGAGATAACAAAAAAAAAACATATTAACCAGTTCTAAGAAAAAAGAAAGATCCAATTCTGCTTTCTATGCAATAAAAGATCAGTATATTAACATAGGAAAACGACAACCCCATTTTTATCCAAAAAAAAAACACAAAAACGACAACCCGATGTCCAAAAATCCATTTCAACAAAGTGGGAATTCATGTCACCAAAAAGGGAATGGAAGACTTCAAATTATCTCAACCAAGACCACAAAACAAAAAAAACCCAGATGAATGAGGAATGAATACCATTTTCTGAGAGAGATCGGATCAAAAACTCAGCTTACAACCGGATCTACTTGCAACACCTCCAACGGCTACTCCACCACTCAAAATGAGAGATCTTTGCACTTCCCTTCCACGCTTTCCAGCACAGCTTTTACAAATACGTGCTTTTCAACAGCTCCAAATGGTGAAAAAACAAAAGGGTATAGGAATATGAAGAGTATATCTATGAACTGAAAAAAAAAAATATATAGCGGATGAAAGAATGTGAAGTTTAAAACCCTTCAAAAACACCAAAACTTTTGAACAAGAGATTATGCCCCTGGTCTGGTCTGCTGGTGTCACAGGTTTAACAGCAGACCTTGCTTGTGTTATGGGTTTTATTTGGTTTTAGAGTGTTATTTTTTAGTTTCCACCATATTTAGCTTCTGGGCTAAGTTCATTGATAAATGGTAAGAACAAACAAATGATCTTGTTAAGGTAAAAATGAAAATGAAACGTTTGCTTCCTTATGTGGGTGGCATTCCGGAAGTGCCCCTCCGTTTTGGTGTGAATTTACGGTAGCTTTTTTATGACAACACCTGAAAAGATCAGAGTCGCAACGTTGTCTAAAAACTTTCCTTAAAAATCAAAATATTTGAGGCGCTAAGCCTGCGCCTATCATGGTCGGCAGCATCTTTGGATGCTGCCATGTTGGTACCAAATTTCTCTCTCCATCATCCTCGCACTATATTTATTTTTTTATATTATAATAAGTGGTAATTAATTTGTACTTTTCATCCTCTCTACATTTATGTGTCATCAAAGTATGCACAAAATTACAAATTGTATAAATTATAAGTTAAGAATCCCTGATATAAATATGCAAAATGGATATGATATGACATATATATAAATTAATATAACAAAAAAACTAAAAAAATACATAAATAAAAAATATTTAAAAATATTAAAATACCTAATATGATCATAAAATATAAATACGATAACAATTTTAAATTATCGATACTACATACATTATAAGTTAATACTTAATTAATATATTTTTATTTTAAATATTTTATATTACTTACTTATTTAATATAAAATAATAATATGTTAGTTGTTGACTAATTAAGTCTATTTAATGATTTTTCTCTTGTATGAGTTTTCTTTCCTTTTCTTTTTTTTTTCAACTAGCAAAAATTGAATGTGTCAAGTTGTCAACCTAAATTCATATATAGTAAAATCTTCAAACGCAATTCTGAGTTGGATGGTAAAAAAATTGTATTAAAAAGTGATATTAAAAATTAATTGTAAAATTTTTAATGTTTTTTTTTTTTAAAGCAGAGAGGGGCTAAAGCTAGAAAAAACCAAAGAACAACTAAGACACTGACTAAACGGGATATAGAGAATCCAACAAAGTCAGCATGCATTAGAGATTTCAACTCTGTAAAAATGGTAATGTTTTAAAAAGTTATTAAAAATTTATTTTGTTAGATATTTAAAATCAATTGTAAATATATTTTTAGAAAGTTATTGATTCTATTTGTATTAGAATTAACTTCGCAGTGTTATTTGATGACTTTTTAGAGAATATCATTATTCATTAGATATTGTCTTAAAATCTTTTTCTTTTTTTTTTTACCACAAAGTTACATGTGAATCACTTACAATAGAATAAACCCTTACAATAAGAATAAATTCA
Organism: Ormosia emarginata; assembly: GCA_029884605.1. Lineage (NCBI taxonomy): Eukaryota > Viridiplantae > Streptophyta > Magnoliopsida > Fabales > Fabaceae > Ormosia > Ormosia emarginata. The sequence goes on along the minus strand of JAQQTP010000080.1, from coordinate 17,100,381 downwards.
CAATTAATAATTACAATTAAGAGAAAATTATAATTAAAAAATTAATTAATAATATTACATCCTAATGAAGCTCTCTAATTCATGATTAACGTAATTATTTTACATGAGTTCGCATGCTCTCAGCTCTTATTTGGAAATCTCTATATGACCAACTTTAAGAATTTAGCTTGGTTTGGTCTATATATTTTGAAGTACATAAATCCATTTGTAGTTTGCTAGCAGTGATTGTGTCATAGCATGAATTAAACAGCAAATTACATGGAAACTAAATAAACATAGGTGGAAACACATCAACGTATATATATTGATGGATCGAATGTTTATTATTAGATTAAAATTATAACCATTAGTTAAGACGTAATTTTTTTTACTTAAATTTATCAACAAATAACATAATTTGATTTGATTTTGATTTTACATGATCTTTGTCAAGATAGAATGTTGATTCACAACTAACAATAAATATAATATATATATATATATATATTTTGAAAACACTTAACATTTAAAATGGTTGGAATTTGATAGGAAAATATATAATACATTAATAAATTAGATGGATGAAGGATGAAGTTTGCCCAACTACACTGTAGGGAAAATAAAAGGATAATAGGTTGTATTCTTTCTTACTTTTCATTTGACCTATTCATGAATATCTTCAATCAGATAAGGGTAAATTGGTCCACGCAGCCAAATACATGTATATGCATACAAAAAGTATTTGTATGACAATGGTTATCGGCCTAATTTTTTCTTTTTGGTACAATTGAAAAAGAAAAGAAAAACTAACAACGCTAGAATAGATCACTACACTTGAAGCATCTGCGCAAGAAGCTGAGTCGAAAGTCTAGGTGGAGGGGTCTCCCAAAGATGGAATTTATCTGCATTGGTAGCACCCAACTTGGCCAAGTAATCAGCACACTGGTTAGCCTCACTGAGGACATGCGTCAAGCGGACCTCCCAATCATGTTGCAGCAGCTCTTTAATTAACCTCAGAAATGGTGGCAAGGTAAAGATGGAACCTGTGATTAGCTGACGAGGTGACAAGCCTTGAGTGTGTTTAGTTTAGTATTTTAAAAGTAAGTTTGGAACATTAAAAGATGTAATAACATGTTTGATAAAATTTTTTATTAATAAAAGTCAGTTAACTTTAATGAAAAATAGTCTTCAAATCCTAATTGAAGTGAAAGTTAGAATTTTTTACTTTTCTATTGGACAAAAATTTGTTGGAGAATAATTTTTTTTTCAATATTACTTCAAAAGTGATTTTAATTTTTAATCTAAATAATATTTATTTGTCAAACTTACTTTTGAGATAAAAGTTTCCAAACATAAATTACGTTACTACAAATTCATTTTCAACTAAATTTAAATTTACAAAATCAAGTTGAATCAAATTTAAGTTTACCAACTTTAATCCAAATTAACACTGAGAATCTTCGTAGAATCAGTTTCACACCAGAGAGTACGAATGTCTTTCTCCCAAGACAACTCCAAACCATTCTTTAAAGCCAGCAATTCCGCAAGGAGAATGTATGATTCTCCAACCTTTCCAGAGAACTCAGCTATCCACTTTACTTTACATGCCCGGATTCCCCAAGCTGCTCCCATCCACGTTAAGCTTCATCCAACTCAAAGGAGGTTTAACCCAAACAACATTATGGACAAACAGAATGGGTTCCTTCCTTATGGTGCTTTTTACCAAACTGAACGATATCCTGATGCAAGAGATTTATTTTCCTCAAGTTCTGATCTATCGTCCATACGTCATCATCCATACACGCGTTGTTTCGCCGTTTCCAAACACACCATTGTGGAATTCAACAATGTTATTTGTATAAAAGCATGGGCCTAATTTGAATTCAACAATGTTATTTGTATATCCGAAAACTTACACCTTTTCTCCACTTATTGTTTGGTTTTTTTTTTCTTTCCAAAAGTAGTAGGTGCATAAAGTAAGTGTATGAGTTTAGATGTAAAAGTAATATGATTGAATTTGAATTATTCTCATTTATTGATATATACACTTGATTTGTATTTTGTCTTGAATATATATATATAAATAAAGTTAAAGGAATTTTTTTAAAAGTAATCTTATTCATCAGTAAATAAATAAAGATGTATATATATATATATATATATATATATATATACTTGATTTGTATTTTGTCTATATATACACTTGATTTGTATTTTATCTTGAAACCAAATCAACTTTCCTACTATGGATATCATGTCAATAAAGTTAAAGGAAATTTTTTAAAAGTAATCTTATTCATCAGAAGAGTATTTATATTTATTGAGAGGAAAAAAACTTATAGGGATGAGTGGGGCCAGAAATGCCCCACAAACGGCCTATGGGAAGAGGAGAGGAAAAATGGGTGAGAGTGCATGGGTAGAAATTAAATATCTGTCACACTCTTTGCAACAATGCGTTAATAATAAATATATTTTTACTTATTCACTTTATAGACAAATATACTCTAAAATCTTTTGAAAAAAAAGAGAGATTAAATGAAAATATGGAAAAAAAAACTATGATTACAAAATACAATGCCCTAACATATAGCGAGATGTTTATTTCCAAAATTTTATAGTGTGCTGTTAATTGCCAAATCATTTAAATTTTGTGAAAATATCAATTTTTTTTTTGCAGAAAAGGTAAATTTCATTCCATTGAAGAATGATAGGAGATACATCAACTCCAAAGTTTAAATCAAAAAGTTTATGGAGAAAATTTAGATAAAGTTACTTATATCATTGTAATACTATTTTCCAATCAACTTATTACACGTGTTTTATTTTTTCCATGTCAGTGACTTCATCACCCTTTCAAATTTAACAGCGTTATATGAATTTACATTGTTATCTCATGTTCTTTCATTTCGTTGTTGGGCACACTCTCACCCACCCCTCCTCTGCACACTACGCTTTCACTCACCATCAATGCCTACTCCATTTTTGTTGCATCTTCGACGACCAACAAGATCACGTCCTTATAGTATTAAACATATGTTATCTATTCTACTTTTGTTGCATCTACTTCACTTCTACACTAGCTACATTGAGACTACACTACTTTTTCATTGTTAACGTTTTTCAGACTAGATTGCTTAACGCATACATTATTTAAAAGCTCTATGATAAGGTTAATTCTGACATATTATTATTATTTTTGAGTTAAGAATTCAGGCATATTATTATTTTCCTTCATTGCCTTTGATTCATTCAAAGAAAAATTAGAATACCACTAGTTTTCAGTATGCTTAACTAATGCAATGAAATACTTTAGAACTAAAAAAAAAAAAAAGAAACCTACAATATTGAATAGCATAAGTTATCATATGCTATGATACATTGTTAATTGTGTCAGGTTCCATTCCAACATACCTTTTCTCTCCACCCAAATTGTTGATTATACATGTGTCTGATAATATATTTTTGAGTCGATACTAACAAATTTTTCTTCTAGCTTAGCCAGGATGAGATTAGGGGGCAATTTGCTCTGAATGGAAGTATTCCTTCAAATGCTTTTGCAACACCAAAATTTGGGGTACCTCGTGCTGCAAATTAAAGCAATAGCTTGACAGGATTTATACTAGTTAGATTGGGTTCTTGTCAGAATTTGGGATTTGGAATTTAGTACCAAAGCTCAATAATCTTAGTAATCTTCAAGTCTTGATGCTTGAAATAAACAATCTTATTAGTATAACCCAAATTCAAATTGCCCAACTACAGAAGTTGTCAACATTGAATTTGAGTTGGAATTCTCTGGATGGGTTGATTCCATCTATGAAATCAAGCTTGAGAAGCCTTACTTTCCTGAACTTGCAAGGACGTGATCTCGTTGATAATCGTAGATGCAACAAAAGTGGAGTAGCCATCGACGGTGAGTGAGAGCATAGTGTGCAGAGGAGGTGTGAGCTGCAGTGTGGGTGAGAGCGTGCCCAACAACGAAACAAAAGAGAACGAGATAACAGTGTAAATTCAGATAACGCTATTAACTTTGAAAGAGTGATGAAGTCACTGGCGTAAAAAAAATTAAACATGTGTAACAAGTTGATTGAAAAACAGTATCCTAAGAATATAAGTAACTTTACCTAAGTTTTCTCCAAAGTGTATTTACCAAATAAAACTGTAAGTTGAATCATAATAAATCTCATAATATCGCAATGTAGAGGATTAGTTATTCATCTTATGATATTATCATATAAACATTTCATTAAAAAGACACTAAACATTTTTTTTTGTTGTACTAAACAATTTTGATTGACATACAGAATATATATATAAACACGATTTGTATTTTGTCTTGACTAACCAAATCAACTTTCCTACTATGGATATAATGTCAATAAAGCTAAAGGAAAAATTCTTTTTAAAGTAATCTTATTCATAGTAAGTAAATAAAGATGTATTTATACTTATTTTAATTAAAAATAAATTATGATATTAATTTATTAAATAAATTAATAATAAATATATTTTTTTGCATCTAGGCTCTACACAGGTTTATGAGAAAATCTCACCATTGGAGTGGGGCCAAGAGATGCCCCACAAGGAGTCCATGGAAAGGAGAGAAAGAAAAGGGATGAGAGTGCATCGATAAGAATCGATCACACTCTTTACAATAATGTATTACTAACTAATGAGACAAAACCTCATCTGTAATAATAAATATATTTTTATTTATTTACTTTATAGACAAATATACTCTAAAGTCTTTTGAAAAAAAAAAAATAAAATGAAAATATGAAAAAAAATTATGATTACAAAACACAATACTCCAACATAGAGCGAGATGTTTATTTCCAAAATTTTACAGTGTGCCATTAATTGCCAAATCATTTAAATTTTACGAAAATATCAGATTTTTTTTTTGCAGAAAAGGTAAATTTCATTCCATTAAAGAATGATAGGAGATAAATCAAAAAGTTTATTTACCAAATAAAACTGTAAGTTGAATCATAATAAATCTCATAATATCGCAAGGTAGAGGATTAATTATTCATCTTATGATATTATCATATAAACATTTCATAAAAAAGACACTAAACATTTTTTTTTGCTGTACTAACAGCTTGTCTAGAGTATTATTAAAAAAAAAAAAGTCTAGACTAAGCAGAGACACAATTTTTTCCAGTGAATTTCAATTTATTTACATATCATGGCATATTTTGGGCAATGCTTGGCCAAAGAGAAATATTTGAATAAATTTTGTCTATATAAATTATGTAGATTAAATTAATTAATAATTAATATATTATCATTTTTAATATAAAATAATTATTTAACATAAGAATTTATATAATTATTTAAATATTAATTAATTTAATTTACACAACTATATAAATAAAATCAATACAAATATTTCCACTGGCAAATCGCCAATATGTTTATTTTTAAAAAAAGATAACCTGACAATCTTTTAATGTTTGTCCATACAAAACGCAAATGTACAAATACCAAAGAGGGCCTACATGGTACACCAAACATTAATGGAAAACATGCATAACTTTCGGCTACAGTAACATCTTTTCAGTCTTTACACCAGCTAAAAGAATAAAATTAGAGTGTAGATAATACAAACATTTTAATAAAATCAACAACAATTCAATATTAAAAATTGTGTAAATTTAAAATAATATATATGTAAATGTATATATGAGTATCATTATTCTAAATTATGTTATAATTATTGCCACTTCATGTAATTTCTCAATGTTTTTGGAAGGAAAACATAGTTATTGATAGTATAAAACATGACTTATAAAAGATTAAAAATGATAAAATTAGCATTCACATCCCAAAAATAAAAGAATGTTTCACATCGAATGACTTGTCAAATATGCATCAATGCATGTCTTCCAATTCCCAAACTATGGCTTTATAATTTGCAAAACAAATACAGAAGTTTTCAAAGAAATAAGTGAGTTTTAAGGTTAGAAAATATTTGTTATTGTTTGTTTTCTTATTAGAATCAATTAAAGTTATCTTATGTTTTGGTAAGTCTAATGTTAAAGTGAATGAACTTGTAATTCGTTCTTAAATCTCAGTCGCTTTTAACATTTGAGTTATTTCTAAATAATAACTCGGTTAAAGTTTTTTGTTCAATATTCAACAATTGAGTTCAAGTACATATATCATAAGTACTAATAGTTTGTTTGATAATTTAACCTGAACGTTAAATTAAAAGGACTTAGCATTACAATATCAATTTAATATTAACAGTTTCGTTTAATATACTTTTAAGTTTAACATTTAAAAATTATAGTTTTTAAATAAACATTTTTTCATATTTAATTATTAAATTTTGTGCTAAAGTTTATGATGCATGGTAAAGATGAATGGATGGAGAGAGATGAATAAAAGTAGGGGTAGAGTTCAACACAAAAAGTAAAAAAAAAAAAAAAGGGTTAGAGTTTATGGTTGAATCTGCATTGAAACAGGAATCGTCGTAACCATTATTATGTATCATCATTATTTTTTATTATGTTTGAAGAAATGCAACTATATTTTGCATTGGATACAAAGTGATTGAGAACGTGCGTTGCACTTAAACAAGTAATTATTATACTATCTGGTGACTTAGCACTTACACAAGTCTACAGCCACGCACATTTCAGTAATTATAGATTGCGTAGAGTAATCATCTAGCTATAATTAACAATTATTTTTCTGTATTCTTTTATTATTATATATATTTTTGGTTAACTCTATATGGAAGTAAAGCTTACTAAGCATAAAAAAAGGGACAAGCAAATCGTAGTAAGCCACGTTGTAAGAACTAATATTCCTGAATTTCTCGTGTCCTATACTCGTCAGGATCAAAGATAGTGTTTTTTAATATTTATGTCTGGAATTAATTAAATTTAAAATAATTTAATATAAATTGATTCAATTTAAAAATTAAAATTTATTATAAAACGTAAGATTTAATGTAGTTTAAAAATCAAATTTATGTATGAAACTCATTAAAAATAATTAATTTAATTTTATTTTATTATTTTATATTTTTATTTATATGAGAGAAAAAGTCCAAAAGTTTTTTGTTTGGGTATTAGATAAAGTGAAAAAGTTAATTAACAAAGGCAAGAGACATGGCAGCTGCTAAAGACCAGGCAAGACCACACGGAGGCACGGCCATCTGGTTTTGGAAAAACTGTTCAGGTTGAATTTTTTAATCGGGTCATAAACAAGGCCGGTTCATTATTTGTTAAACTAATTCATATAATTTGATTTTTAAAAGATAATACTCTTTTAAAATAAATAAATAAATATATATCTATAATTAAATTTTAATCAAAATATACTTTACATTAAATTAAGAGTAATAGAGACAAACTCCTTTAAAGCAACTTTTTCCATTTTTAAAACACTTAATCTGCCTGTCCACCCCATCTTTAAAACTCGTTCATTGCTTTCATTAAATGAGAAATTCTTGCTTCTTTCCGATGTAAGAAGATGTTTTTCTATACCGGGACAATAACCACCGGGTGAGTCTCATATATCATGATACAAAAAAGGATCTGTAAAAATGGCTGCAAGAAAAATTTTCAGCACAGTAAGAACAATTCCTACACCGAGAAGTAGGAACCCCATTTTTTTTTTTTTAATGCACAAGAGGGACAAGGCCCTAAGAAGAAACAATTAAAAGTGGGAAAGACACCCCAATAACAGCCTGGGTTAACAGCATCCCACAACCCTCCGAACATGATGAAAACAATGTAAGCCTGGAGAAAGGTGGTGGCCATGGTTAGCAAAGAACACCTCTTATTGAACTCATGATTCTGTATAAACTATAGGACACATCTTACAACAACACATGTACAAAGAACCAAAAAGTAAAAATGATCATTCCAACATAGATGGAAGAGCGTTAAGCTTCCTAGATGGGAATACCAGTTGTCTCTAGCGTAAAAAGGATGCCAAGCGTGGATCTATACGATGTGGAAGACCAGTTCGAGCTCCCAAAGCTCTACACTTTGCAGCTGCCTGCAGTCATCACCACGAAATTAACCACCACCACCCCCCCCCCACAAAAAAAAATCATAATTCGACTTTCTTACTTTGGTTTGAAGTGCCACTCTGAAATATGAATAGTTTCTTTTCTTTAAAATAAAAATAAAAATCTTAGGATAACTTACCACTTGAGCAGCAAATGGCAACATTTTCTCTGGTACCATGTTTGCGCAGATAGCTACAAAATAAGTCAGACAGCTTAATTCAGTATCCTAAACCTTGTAACAAATGTAAACACACAAAGAAGGCAGTCGTGTCACTTATGGGAACTTTACAACTATCTTCCTCTCAGAGGACTAAATATGAGCTCTTTGTTCTGTACACCTGCTAATCTTAGCTTACTCTGATTAGTTATTAGGAGAGTATCTCTTTTGAACCATGCATAAAACCCAAATAATTTCCATTTATGTCCCTAACCATTTAGATCATTGTTCTATTACAACTGTTGCTAATCACATAGCCCAAAAAAGAGCAATCCCACACGTGATTAAGATTTCAGGTAAGAGAATAATGTCAACTGAAAAGAGACTACAGTAAAGCTGCTAGTAAATATCAGGTTCTACAGCTACCTGATTAAGATTTCTGAGAGGAAAATGTGGGAAGCAGATCAGTGTAAGACCTTAAAAACCTTGCAGATATATGGGAACATGACAAGCTAAGCCTAGTTAATTGACGTGAATGGAACCCCAGAAACTGTTTTCCTAATAAGAAAGATTAAATTTACATTAATGTTTTGTTCCTTTTTTATTCTATTATAAATGCTGACATGATAAAAGAACAAACAAAAAAAAAAACCAGTTAAAGGCTCAAATAACAAGCTTAGACAGAAGGATAAAAAATCTTCTTAGGTCTGTGACTACACCTACCATAAATAATGGCTCCAATAAATGCATCCCCAGCACCAGTTGTATCGATCAGCTCAGAATCTGGTATCTTCTCTGCTGTTCCAATAAAGAATCTCCCACAAACTGTTCCAATTCCATTTGCTCTAAATTTTGTCACCACCTGGGAAAATCAACGAAGTGATTCATTCCAATGCTTTTTTAACAGATCTTGTGCATCAATGAAGTGATTCCTTCCAATGTACCTCATGCCAAAAAACTAAAAGATGTAACTTGTAAGACACGCATCCTAATATTTAAGCATGAGGATTTACTTCCATGTTTACTTTTGCATAGCTTTTATCTTATATGCTAAACAGCAAAATCATGATGGTTAAGTAATGAAATTTGACTGTTCCGGTGAATGTTGGTAAACTCAACACCCAAGATCCTCAATTGTCAATATGACAAGGTGCTTTTATATCAGCCGTGACCCTCCAAGATCTAGATTAGTATATTTTTATAGTCAATGCTGCATTTCTATAATATATCTTCTCATTATATAAAAGTTGCAGAAGTTTTAGGTTCAACAATATTTTACCGATGATATACATGTTGGGACAGCCAAGCTATCATCTTTCCCTTCGTATAAGAATTCTAAGAAACTCTCTACATCCCTTTCTTCTATGTCAGCATCCTCTGCCAAAAAATGCATTAAACTTGTAAGTTAAATATTTGCTTGAAGAAAAAAAAATGCAATTCAAAGAAATAATTTTACAACATTATGCTACCCTTCAAGAATTAAAGAAGTTAAATTGAAAAGGCCAGTGGTGTATTCACCGTTTGCACTTCTTTCCAACATTAGACATCCATCTTCACCCAAAGTCACAATCACAAATTTGATATTGGGCAATCTTAAAAGCATGGAAACCAGTGCACTAGGGATGGAGGGTGCCTGCGTCCAAGCCTAACACACACATACAAAGCAAATTCCAAATAAACTACACAAAGGACTAAACAAAAACAGAAGCACATGGACACATCATACATGTAATTAGAGGAGCACCCCACCTAAAGGGCGATTCAAGCTCATCATGACATAAAAACATGAGTTAAAAAGTAAATGTATATTGCATGTGTCAAATGAGGAAACTTTTGTGGAGCTGAGAAGAGGAACATTTTGAAAACAGCATGAACTGTATTTTCAAATTATGGACTTTGAACAGATGTCTCCAATTTTTTGGGTGCTGAGAAGAGAAACATTTTCCAGTAAGTCCTACTATCAACATACTAATGAATCCAAATTTACATAGTCCAAATCAATTCAAAAATGCATGCAGGCTAAAAGATAAGTTGATGAAAGACAAATTATAAGTTCCTTATATTACCTGTGGAAACCTTGCAGAGCATACAGCAAAATCAGCAAGCTTCAGGAGCTCATCCAATCCTTCCCTTGGTGATTCTGCCTCTACTAAAATAGGAATATTATTGCGAGCTGCCTGTATTTGAAAATTCAATGACTATATTCAAATCCAAATTGTTGGTAACAACTCCCTTCAAAATTTCACCCCTTCCCTGGCAGCCAGGACAGACCATGTTCATGCAGGCTAAGTGTATTAAGTATTGTTTCTATCCTAATGTTATAGTTCCCATTCACCAAGTTGGGTTAAAAAAAAAGCCCACCTACAGGACAAACCAATGCCCAAAAAGGGGAAGCTTTATGCCCAATTCCTTGTCTTCTTGAATAAATTTGAGAGTGTCAACCGACAAGTAAGTAAATGCAATTTATCATTTACCAGTATGCATGCCTTAAAAATTGTCCTGAAATAGTGAAGAAACTGCAAGCAAAAGTAAGATAATGATTACCTCTTGTGCAACAAAAAGAGCAGTTTCGGTAGACATTCCATCAAAATAAACTAATCTTGCTTCATCAAATGCTGATAATAAGGTTGATTGGGACAGGTCATCTGCCATCATGGGAGGATCTCCAGGGGTGTAAATACTTGTGCGAGTTTTTCTGGAAGTATTACTTAAATTAATTGACTCAATTAAATTCCAGAAAGACAAGGCAAATTGCCTCAAGTATATTTGAGAATGTATTTATATTTTAAAGCATAAACTCAGCCAAAAAGGATCATATCTAATTTTACAAAAAGAAAAAGGTGACGGAGAAGTATGTCAATAGAAATACACTTTCAGGTTTCCGCCAGCATTTCTGAAACCAGTAGAGTCACTGGTAAGGGTTGTGATGTGATAAAAGAATTGAAATACATTACACATGGGGAGGTGGTGAAGAGCACTTGCATGAGTGCTTTTAAACAGTAAAAGTCTTTGTCTTGAACATTAACAAATATCCTAGAGCTGGGGCATTGGATAAGCTGAAATATCCTAGAGCTCGGGCATACGGACATCAAACTGTGTTTTCTGTAAAACTTATCCTAAGATCATCATGCCATTTTAAGCCTTGAATCAGCAGGGTTCTTCATATTGTTAAAGAAACTCACTCATCAATCTTGGTGGAAAGTAAGGGGCAAAACATACAAGCAAATGCCTTACGTTTGGCTGTCGACTAGTACATATGAAAATGTTGAACTACCACCCTTGGATACCTGAAAAGTGAAAACAATAAACTTTTAACTCCGAAAGTGATAAATAAGTATAATTAAATAGGAAGATCTAGAAGCAATCACATCAACAAATTGCATCCTAACACATTCGAACCTTGTAGAAATATGAATAACAGTTTTGCATACATATTCAGATTTCAAATAACAGTAATCAATCCAATCCAGTAGCAATAAAGAAGCAGGAGAGACAATTCTAAAATCTTAAACACACAGAAAAACCATGTTTATTTATTTAAGATTATGAGCAGCACACAGACAGAATTGAATCTTACCACGATAAAGGAAGTATCAACACCATCGGCTTCTAGCTCCTTCAATATGTCCATGCCTTGGGCATCATCTGCAACCTAGGGAATGCACAAAAAAATGTTTTCTTTTTTTTAGGTTAAAATATATTTTTGGTCCTTATATGTAATACTAATTTTTAATTTGGTCCTTATACGAAAAAAAATTCAATTTAATTCCTAAACATACAATCGTTTTCAAATTGGTCCCTACACAAAAAAAGTTTTCAATTTAGTTCTTATATATACAATTATTTTCAATTTGGTCCCCCTCTGTCTTTTGCCATTTATAACACATAGAAATATAGGGACTAAATTGAAAATAAATTAAGCTATATTTTTAATCCCTATATATAATGCTCATTTTTAATTTAGTCCTTACACTTTATAGTAATTTGGTCCTTATACCAAATTGAAAACAATTGTGCATATAGGGACTAAATTAAAAACTTTTTTCATATAAGAACCAAATTAAAATGAATGTTATGCTTAGGGACAAAATCATATTTGAACTTTTTTTTTTAAAGATACATATAACAAACAAGTCAATCGGGTTTGAATCATGCCTATGCATATCAGAAAATACAAACATAAAACATAAAAAAAATATTTTTAAAAAAAAATTAAAGAAAGAAAAACCTTGGAGATGAGCTTGGGTTTTAAGCCAAGTCGAGCAGCACAAGTCAAAGCATTACCGGCATTGCCGCCTCCTTGAACCTACAAAACAGAACAGATGCATGCAAATGCAAATCAAATGCATTCAAATTCAATGAACTTGAGTAACATGAATATGAACTTGAATACCTTGAAGGAGGTAGTTCGAACCTTGTCGTCGGGCTTGGGATATGCATCGACCGTAGCCAAGAAATCCACCGTCGTCATTCCGCACCCAACCTGCATCCGCATATTTATAATTACCAATAAAACCCTTTCACTTCTTCTGATTCATTTCCACCAAATCACAAAAAAAAGCTAATTTCAGAGAGAGAGAAACGCACGACGATGCGATTTTCAGGAAGAGGAGGAAGGGCGTCGGAGGAGGAGGACATTGACATTTTGGTGGTGAAGCTTCTGCGACGGAACCGAATTGAAGAATTGAGTGAAAGAAAATGAGCGATCGAAGAAAATCGTACATTAGAATTAGAAGGAGAAGAAGAGATTGAGGGTGAGATGAGGACGCTGCCATTGGATACGCCGAACAGCTTCCACATGCTTGCCATTCTTTCAGATCAAAGATAGAGACAGAAACGGTTGGTTCTGCTTCTGGTTGTGCCGTTTTGGTTCAAGTTTGACATTGAAGATTGAAGAAGCTGAGTGAGACTGTGTACTGACAAGGATGTTGACTTCATGACAGTGACAACATACAATGTAACAAACCACAACGGTGTTCACTTCGGATCTGTATGAATTAAACTACATCCTATATGACTAATCATGTTTTAACAAAGATGTTGCAGTATAGTGTAGAGTGTTCTCGATTGTCACGCCCGCGGGCTCGGGTTCGATCCCCGGCAATTTTCATCTTTTTAGTGTAATATGCATCTATAATATCATTATCAAATTGTTTTTGCAATTTTAACGTAATATACACTTATGTTATTATTATTAAATTAAAATGATAACGTTATTATTATTCAAATCTTTATTTTAAATATAATCTTTGTATAATATATTTTATTCTTACATTATTGAATATTTTTTTATTAAATTTAACACACAAAATTCAAATAATAATAAATGTTAAATAATCAAAGATCATATGCATCATGAAAAAAATCAATTTAGAAAATGGAACAATACTTACCTATAGACCTAAGCAGGAAGGTAAGTTACATACAATACCTACACTTATTATTCATTTTAAACAAACTTGGGAGTAAAAGTTTGTACACAAAAGTCATGCGAGAAACAACGTCAGATGATTTCAAGACAATCTATGATAAGAGTTCACTTTATGTATTTTTTCAATTAAACTACATCCTATATGACTAACGCTCTTTTAACAAAGTCGTTAAAGTATGGTGGTGGGTATTCTCGCATGTCACACGAGTGATCCGGGTTTGATCCCCGACAACGGCATCTTTGGCCTTTTTAGCGTGATATACACCTATGTTATCATTATCAAGTTGTCTTCATTATTTTATCATGACATACACGTGTGTCATCATTATAAAGTTAAAATGACAACGTTATTATTTCTAAAATCTTTTTTTAAAAAAAGATAATCTATGTATATTATTTTTTTATTCTTATATCATTGAGTATTTTTTTATTAAACTTATTATACAAATGTCGAGTAATAATAAATGTTAAATAATCAAAGACCATATGCTTCATGAAAAAATCAACTCTGAAAATGGAATGGTATCTATACATAGATCTAAGAAGGAAGGTAATTTACTTAAAAATAAACTACACCTATTATTCATTTCAAACAGGCTTGGGAGTAAAATTTTGTGCACAAAAGTCATGCGAGAAACAATGTCAAATGATTTCATGACAATTCATGATAGGAGATCACTTTGTGTCTTTTTGAATTGAACTACATCATATATGACTAATATTTTTTCAACAAAGTCGTTGTAATATAATGGTGAGTATTTCAGCCTGTCACGCAAGTGACCCAGGTTCGATCCCCAGCAATAATGTTTTTGGCGTTTTTAGCGTGATATACACCCATATTACCATTATCAAGTTGTTTTCGCTTTTTTAGCGTGATATACACATATGTCATCATTATCAAGTTAAAATGACAACATTATTATTTCTAAAATCTTTCTTTTAAAAGATAATCTATGTATAATATTTTTCTATTCTTGTATCGTTGAATAATTTTTATTAAACTTATTACACAAAAGGTCGAGTAATAATAAATGTTAAATAATCAAAGATCATATGCTTCATGAAGAAATCAACTCTGAAAATGGAATGATACCTACCCACCGACATAAGTAGGAAGGTAATTTACTTAAAAACGAACCACACTTATTATTCATTTTAAACAAGCCTGGGAGTAAAAGTTTGTGTACAAAAGTCGTGTGAGAAACAATGTCAGATGATTTCATCACAATCTATGATATGAGTTCACTTTATGTCTTTATGAATTAAACTACATCCTATATGACTAAGGCTCTTTCAACAAAGTCGTTGTAGTATAGTGGTGAGTATTCCTGCCTGTCACGTGGGTGACCCGGGTTTGATCCTCGACAACGGCGTTTTTGCCCCTTTTAGCTTGATATAAACCAACGTTATCATTATAAATTTGTTTTCATTTTTTTTAAATCTTGACATGCACCTATGTCATCATTATCAAGTTAAAATGACAACGTTATTATTTCTAAAATCCTTCTTTTAAAAGATAATCTATGTATAATTTTTTTTTTATTCTTGTATCATTGTCACGACCAGGATCGCGGTGGGAGCGGCCAAAAATAAATTATTAGGAAAAGAGATAGAGTCGCCACCAATTTTATTTTTATTAGAAAAAATTGGAAAACAAAAAAAATATGGTCTACATTCAAAAACTCAGGTTCGAGAATATAATTATGCACATGGAAGATGAAGATTTAACCCCACAGCACCCCTAATACATCCGCCTTAAGACGGTTACCTTAAATCAGTGTGCAAATTTTTATAACTTTAAAAATATTTATTTTACCCATTTAGTAAAAGATAGACTAAACAAACAAATAAATTATGAAAATTTAATTTTGGCTGGATAGAATTGCGATTCAGCTCTTACGTATCCTCGAATGCAATGAGAAATTCAAAGACACGTTATTTAAAAAACGATTGTGGATTGATTATTTTTAATTTTTGAAAATATTTTTATTTTGAAAATTCATTTGACCTTTTTTTTTAAAGAATGAATCATCAAGTTGTCACAACTCAGATGATTCTTTTAAAACTGTAAGATTAACAAGTTATCACAGCTCAAGCTAATCACATTTTATTCTTTCTCAACGAGACTCAAATATTTTATTTTATATTTTTTTCTTAAAAAAACGAATCATCAAGTTGTCACAACTTAAATGATCTTTAAAACTGTCATATTAACAAGCTGTCGCAACTCAACTACTCCTGTTTTATTATTTCTCAACAAAACTCAAATATTTTATTTTTCCATTAAAAAAAAAGAAAAATTGATACCTAAACAAACCACTAAACAAAAAAAAAAAAAAGAAAGACACTATTAACAAAAACATACTAAAAAAAAATAAAAGGGTAAACAAAAACTCCAAATACAACCTAAGATGATTTCTTTGTTATATATATATATATATATATATATATATATATATATATATATATATATATATATATATATATATAGGGGTATATGTTAGCTTTCAAAATACACTAATAAAAATAAAATTATTGTTATTTATCCTATTCTACCCAAACCCAAAAGAGAACTTTTGATCACTCAAAACCCAAAAGCCCAAGTGAAATAAAACAAACCCAATAAGCTAACCCAATCGGGAAAGAAAAAAACATAAGTAAAAAAAATGAAAAGAAGAGAAAAAGCATTGATGTTCTTAAAAACAAATGAACAAAGAGATGCACACAAACAAAAACAGAGGAAGGGCATCGTGGGGGGGGGGGTCATTCGGAACGAAATAGGGGGCGGAGATCAAGGCGGAGGTGCGGTGGTGGAGGTTGGGTGGTGCGATTACTAGCCGTGGGTGCTTCGTTGTGTGGGTGGTGTGAGGTGGTGGCTGCAGATCAAATGGGTAGGGGCACTGTTTTTCGGGTGGTTGGGCGTGGTGGAGAACCGGTTTTTCGAGTGGTCGTTTCGTGGTGGACGAAGGGATGTGGACGAGGAAGAGGGGTGGTTGTACGTGGCGCGATGGAGCTCGAGGTCTCGGATTTGGGGGTTGCGGGATTCGTGGTGGACCGTGGTGGCCGCCATAGAGGACAGTGATGGCGTGGTGGTTGGATCTGGTTTGTTGTGAGTTTTTCGGTGGTGGCCTTTGTTGGTGGCTGGTTTTGGGGTGGTGAGGGGTGCTTCACGGGTTTGGTGAAGGCCGGGCTCCATGGAGGACGATGGGTTGCTTGGAGGTTATACTATGGAAGGGGCCATTACGGTGGTTGGGCTTGATGAATTTGAAATTGGTTGCTGAGTTGAGAATGGTAATGGGGGTTTAGGTTGCTATGGTGCTTGTGTACGGGGTGGATATGGAGTTGTTGTTTATAGTTGAAAGATGGATGATTGATGTAACACCCCAAATTTTCGTATCTATTAAACAATAATTTTGACAGTTAACAGAATTTTACTGTTTAGTAATTTCTGTGCACTGTAAAATTATTTTGTTTATTCCATTAGCGTATTTAATCTTTTTGAGTGATTTACTTCGTGTCAGGAAAATAAATTTTTTTGGGCCGGGGAAAACTTTACGTAATTTAATTTTTACCATTAGGTAATTATTTTACGTAATCTGAATTGATATTTGTGCATTTTCTAATATTTGTGATTTTTGTGGATGATTATGATTTTTTTCTATTTGTGGGCCCAGGGAGTGTATGTGGGCTCAGGTGGCCATACGTGGGCCCAGGTGGGTCTTGCAAAGTGAAAATTTTTCTACGCATAAAAAAATTTGCACTGTTTAGACGGAGACAGGGGATCTTATTAAACCTGAATCCGGAAACAGTTTTAAAAAATTTTATTGTACTGTGTTTTGTACTGTATTTATTTATCGGGTGATAAAAATACAGTAAATATATTCTTTCGTGGGGTTTTAGCAGATAAAAATATAAATTAAATTGCTTAAGTCAGCCTTGGTGGTTTGGATATCCACCATTGATTTAATTAATGATGGAGACTTGATCTTGATTTAATCAACGGTGGAGATTTGATCTTAAAAGTGAATAAGATCATTTATACCCGTTAGATGGAGATTAAATCAAGGGTAGAGATTTGGTCATATAAAGTGACTATGACCATTTGTAACCATTGGATTTAGAAGTGATCAAGGGTGGAGATTTGGTCTTGTAAAGTAACAAAGACCATTTATGACCATTGGATGAAGATTTAATCAATGGTGAAGATTTAGTCTTAAAAAGTGACAAAGACTAATTATAACCCTTGGATTAAAAGTAAGAAGGAGTAATCTTAACCCTTAATTTTGGAGACACATCTAATGGCTAGAATTTCAAGGAGAAAAATCTAATGGCCTAGATTAAGTCTTCTAAATCAAAAGATACTAAATCCTAACCATTGAATTAATCAATGGCTAGAAATGCTTCTAGATGGTGGCTAATAATGATGACAAATAATTAAATGCACAGGAGAGCATGCATGGAAGGGGATGGTTTTGGATTATTTATGAGACAAAGAAACAAAACTTTATGACCATTATTACATGTCATGTAGTCGATGGTGTATCATTATTGATCAATTTGCATTCAGGAGAATGCGAGTGGGGGGGGGGAGCTACGGTTTGGTGACTTAAGTGAGTAGCAAAGTTGAAGACCACCAATTATATGTTGTCTTGGTCATTATAGGTCATTGTTGATTCATTTTCAAGAAACTAAACTTAGCAAATTTTCTCTCCATTTCTCTCCTTCTCCAAGTTTTGGCCAAGCACCTATACTCCATCTTCCATCACTCTTTAATTTCATCCAACTTAGTTTCTTGAATCCTTACCTTATTCTAAACAACTTTCATGTTGAAGATTTCTTCAAAATCCAACATCTAGTACTTCAAACCCAAGCTTCAAGATTCTACCAAAAATGGAATTTTCCATGGAGATCCACGAAATTGGTGGAAGGAAAACTAAGTGTTTTCACTTCATCCTTTGTCTTAACCAAATCTAAGAAGCTTTTCTCTCACAAAAATCAAAAATTCCATCTTTGTTCTTCAAGAGGAATTTCGGCCATAGCACCTAAAACCACTCTCCAATCTCTTTTATTTTCATCCAACTATAGATCTTGAATCTACATGATATTCTAAGCAACTTTCATGTTGGAGATTTTCTCTAAATCATTCATCTTCATGGACTTTCTTCAAGATCAAAGTTATGGAGTATTTGTGGTGAAGTGTAAGGAAACTTCATTTCTTCTTTCTTTTTCATGATCTAAACCATGTTTGATCCATGGTTCCTCTTAATCAAGCTTAGTATAATTTTTATGTATTTTGTTTTGTATTTGAGAAGCTCTTGGTGATGAAGGACTTAGAAAAAGAAGCAAAACAAAGAGTTTTTGAGGATCTTCAAGAGGTAAGAGGGAGATCCATCTCACCAACCAAGCATGGTGGTGAGAGATGGTCTTATATTTGATGGATGGTGAATCCATATGAGGATTCATATCCATGGTCATGTAATAATTTATATGTGTTTATGAGCTTTGATTAATTGCCTTATGCTTAGTATGCTTTGCATGAGTTTATGATTTTGATGGTATGCTTATACTATGCATGATGATAATATGGCATGCTTTTGATATATATATATATATATATATATATATATATATATATATATATATATATATATATATGATGTGTATGTATGTGTATGCCATGATTTGATGATGGAAAGAAAATTAATTTTTGGTCCCAATGGCCAATGAAGAGCTACGGTTTTGATGCCCTTGATTAGGGTTCATGTTGAAAATTTTCAAGAACAAGGGAATTAATTTTTGGGTCCCTAGAACTTAGTGAATTTTGGTCAAGACACCTCAACATAGGTGTTTATAACTTAATATTTTCACGGAAGAATAAAATTGGATTGATTTGAAAAGCATGGAAAATGAACAAAGGATATGTTTTTCAAGAGAATAAGAACATGGTTTTGAAGGATTTTTATTGATTTATTTTGTGTAAAAAAAATCCTAAGTGTTTTTCTAAACATGAATTTTAAATGAAACGGGCAATGATGATTTTAAAGAACTTGCAAAGGAAGTGAAAAAGGATTTGCAAAGAAAGTGAAAATGAATTTGAACAAATGGGTTTGATTTTTATAACCATAAGTCTCACGGTTTTGAAAACAAAATTTTAATGATTTTGTTTGTGTAAAACCATATCAATTTTAGAAGGAAAAATATTTGATGACTTCAATGGCCAAAGACTCTACGATTTTTGGAGGTTGGAATAATTTTGGTTTTATGAAACAAAGTAATTTTAAAGTGGAAACAAAATGTTTGAACAAAATGTTTTAGTATAAGGATTTGGAAAGGGAATCAGAGTGTTTTATCACTTGAGAAAATTTTGTAAACGAAAGACAAAGAGAGGTTGAAAATGTTTTAACTTCAATTTATTTTGAAGAGAATTGATTTTAAAATTGATTTGAAAAAAATGGAGAATATAATGGTGATTTGAGAATTTACTAACGTATAACTTATTTTCAAGTTTTG
Organism: Ormosia emarginata; assembly: GCA_029884605.1. Taxonomy (NCBI): domain Eukaryota; kingdom Viridiplantae; phylum Streptophyta; class Magnoliopsida; order Fabales; family Fabaceae; genus Ormosia; species Ormosia emarginata. The sequence goes on along the minus strand of JAQQTP010000080.1, from coordinate 17,080,275 downwards.
GAGTACGTTAGGAAAATTTATGATTTTGAAACATTGATTTACATCAATGGAAAAGTGATTTTGTGAATTATATTCCGAAAAGAATTTCTTGAGTAAAGAACTGTGGAAAAAGATTTTCTTGAGTAAGAAAATATATTAAATGAAGTATAAAGTTATATTATTTTGGGAAAATTTAAAAAAGAATTTTTAAAGGTCAAGAAATATTTTTTGTAATGAAATTGTGGTGAAAAATTATTTACGTATCTTAAAAATGTGATTTTTAAGTTACGTGATATGAAAAAATATTTCTATGTGATTTTAAATACGTTGGAATATTTATACGCGATTTGAATTATGTTTAAATATTTTACGTAATTTGAACTACTATTGAAAATCACTACGTGATTGAAAAGTGATGAATATTTTTACGTGATTATGAAAATGATGAAAAATCGTTATGTGATTTGGAAAGTGTTTTAAATATTTTGAGAATGATGGAAAATGATTTACGCGACTTAAAATAGTGATTTTTAAGTTATATGATTTTGAAACAGTAGAAAAATATTATGCGATTTGAGAAACGTATGTTTTTACGCGATTGAGAAAAACGTTAAAAAATTTGTACGTGATTTAAAAGTGCAACAAAAGAGTTGCGATATTTTGAAAACGTAACAAAAATTTTACGAAATTTTGTAAATGTAACAGTAGTGTTACGGTATTGTGAAAATGTAATAAAAATGTTTTGAAATTTTAAAAACGTAGCAAAAGTGTTACGGTATTTTGAAAACGGAACAGAAGTGTTGTGGAATTGTGAAAACGTAACGGGATTGTTGCGCAATTTTGTGAAAAGACGACAACAGTGTTTTATAACTATGAAAACATGATAAGATAATTTTGTTATTGAAAAATACAGTATGATTGCTGTTGAACCAGTGTCCATACACTGTTTGTGAGAACAATGAGTTTTTCCTGTTATTGGCATGTGGTGCATTTTAGATGCATTGGAATATATATATATATATATACATACATACATACATATGTTGGGGTATATGATTTAATTGAACAAATGAATTTGAAAAGAATGGCCCTTGTGGTTGGACTTGCACTGATATATTAGTGCATTGTATAAACCATATCTGAGAAATTATGAGATATACTTGTGATTGGTATTATACCCTGTGATTGGTATTTGGTGCATTATACATGCATTGGAATGGTCCGATGAGGACTGAATATGGTGATTGCTGGGAGAAACACACCTCTTGAGTGGGTGCGATATGCGTAGTGTAAGTCACTTGTTGACCTTGGAGGCATCGGGTGCGGGTTGCCTACACCGGTGGTTGGTCGCGCTTCTTCCCGTAGGTTAGACCGATGCAACACACCGATGATCCTGACCGAGACACTATTCTTAATCAAGATCTGATAAAGACTATCGTGTATGTGGTAGATGTGCAAAAATTGAAATGAGAATTAAAGCACGTGGTCGAGGCACGTGTGCCGTGCAGTCTTTTCGATCATTTCTCCGACCTGAGTTTTAGCTCCATGGAGTAAGAAATCGAGTCTTGTGTACATGCATAATCTGAACATTTATATCTGTGTGATATATTAATTGAGGAATATTGGCTATGACAATTGTTTTGAATACTTAGATGATGATGATGATAATCATGTTGATGACATTATTGTGATTATTGTGTGATGATAATAATGTTAATGGTATGATGATGATAGTTGATTAATGTTGAGTGCAATTATTGGAATTTTGGTATGATATATCTATATAATATGTTGTTTGTGTTATCTCTGTGCTGTCATGTTGGTATTGGTGTAGGTGATCTCACCTCTTTGTTATGTTGTCTTGCTGTGTCTGTATTGTTAAAATTAAACAGTAGAAGGAATGAGTTGTCTTAGACATAACGGGTGATAAATACCTCTGCGTTTGGAAACAACATCAGAGAATGACCTTTCCAGATTTGATAGCTTACAGTATTGACAAAGAAGAGATGTTTGAGGACAAAGTACAGATGTAGAACAGATTTCTGATGCTTCAAGATGGATACACAACAGAATACATATGTAGAGTTATTTTTATCGTTAGTATTGTACCGTGCTATTAAGTAGGACCCGTTATAGGGTTTGTTACTGTTAAAAAAAAAGAGTCTGTTAATTTTATATTTCTCTTTAAATTGTGAAATATTAATTGGTGTCAATATTGCATAATGAATAGTTGAAATATGATTTTCAATATTACCTAATATTTTCAGTAAATTTACGTTTCAGTAAAGAAGAAATTTTAAAATCCATCTTTTATAACTCAAACTTTGTGCGAACTTCTTTTTGATTATGAGTCGAGAGTCAGACATGTGATACCCTAGGGAGGGTGTTACATTAGTTGGTATCAGAGCACGGTTTGAGTCTTTTGGGGTTTGTGGTTAGGTCTATTTTGCTTGTGTTGTGTTCTCTGTGTTATTGTTTTCTGAAAGGAAACAATGTTGTTTATAATGGATATCAGATCCATTGTATTTCGATCCGCACGCCTCGGGAAGAAGAGAAAAAAAAAGGAAATGGTTCGGGATAGTTATACTTGTGTGGAAATGGAACATGTTACTAGTAATGCAGTTGCAACTACGGGAGCAACGGGAGCAATGTGGAAGGATAACTGCAGGAACAAAGGACCGCTGTTTAGTGGGAAACTGAAAGTTGAGGTTCAGGATCTGATGGAAGAGAATCAGTCTTGGAATATAAGATTTCGTAATTTTTGGAACCTGGTATTTCTTTCTTAGGGACATTAGGAAAGTGATTGATTTTAACGGAAGATGTATTTATAATCATTGAGGAAACCAAAGGCAGTAACTGATGTGAAAAAAGGTATTTAATGAAGGAATGTACGTCAAGGAAACAATTTGCGGAAAAGTTGGACACATTTTCCCAGAGATTATGCTATTTGAAAACAGAGTTTTCAGTTAGTAAAAACTCGGATAGTAGGGAAAGTCGTTACTCTGAATGGAACGGGAGTGTTCTGAGCTGAAGACCTAAACAAGGGAGACTATACTGCAAGAGGTAATTCTTTAATCATAGTGTATATCTTTGTGAGGAAACCTGTTCTTTGTGTAATATGATTGAGTAGATCAATTATATTTTAGAGTTATCCGTAATCCTCTGATTTGTTTACTTCTATTTTGTTTAATTCTGTTTCTATTCTTAGCCTATCGAGCTACTCAAGTTATTCAAATTGTTGTTATGGATCAAATCTTTGTGTTAGTTTGATCTGTCGTTCAAAATTTTTATGAAGGTTGATCTGTTTCCTAAACAGATGTGATCTTTCAAAACTCAAAACTTTGTGTTTGTTTAATCTGTTTTATAAATAGACGTGATCTTTGAAAATGGATTGATTATTTTCCAACCATATCCTATGAGATTGTCTCAATACAGTGTTAGTATTTCAAAAAAAAAATTCATTCCTGAAAATCAGGCAAAATCAAAGTCTTGTTGAATAATCAGACTGTGAATGATCAGCTTTCTTCTCCAATTGCTCGTGTAAATGGAAATCCTACAAAGCAGTTGGATGTTGCTGCTACAAACAATCAGGCGCAAGGTAATAATTGTCCTGTGATCAACTCCATTAGCTCTGTTAGTTTTGTTCCAAATTCTCAGGAAACTGAAAATGTAAATGATCTGAGTTCTAATAATGAGGATAATTTGAATATTAGTGTAGAGGATCATTTGAATATTTGTGTAGAGGATCATTTTGGATCTTCTATTAACCATTCTAGTACGCAAGTTGTTAATCATAATCAAAATCCTTGCATGCCAAACAGATTGGACCCTAATAGTGGTATTATTCTTGGTTTTCACTTATCCACTCAGATAAGGGTTGAGGAGGCACAGAATTTTGAGTCTGTTGTGGTAAAAGATATGGGTATAATTGGTAGGCTATGGAATGACCATTTAGATATGGTTGTTGAAGACACTGCAGATGTGGAATCTTCTCCTTCTGTTCAAAGTCAGGAGGTTATTGATGATAGTGCTGCAAACAGATACCTGGTTCAAAATCAAGAAGTGGATAATTTCACTGGGGTGATCTCTAAATCACAGAAAAAGAAACTTAGGAGACAAGCAAAATCTGGGCAAAAGGTTGGAAATCAGAAAAACCGTAACAGGGCAGGTATTCCTAGGAACTTTGCTTAATGAAGCTTCTTTTTTGGAATGCTAGGGGAGTAGCCAATCTTGAAACCAGATTGGCTATAAAAAATTTGTTAATATCTAATAAACCTGATTTCTTCTTTGTGGCTGAGCCCTGGATCCAATCTGATCAGTTTCCTACAAACTTTTGGAATCAATTCAATATGAAAATGTTTGTTGTTAACTATAGAGGAGATAAAACTCCTAATCTGTGGTGTATGTGTCATACTTCTTTATTTCCTGTCATTTTGAAATCCTCCTCTCAACATGTTACTTTCTCTACTGTGTGCAATGGTCAAACTCTTTTTTTATCTTCTGTTTATGCATCTACATCTAGTACTGTTAGGAGACAACTTTGGTTTGAACTGGTTTCTTTACAGCAGTCGCACCCTGGTCCTTGGTGTTGTCTTGGGGATTTTAATGCAGTTTTAGGTGCTCATGAGCAAAGAGGCAAAAGCTCTCCTTCCCAAATCTCCTGCAATGATTTTAGGTCTTGGTCTGATGACTGTAATCTCATACACCTTCCAACAAAAGGGGCTGAATACACTTGGTTCAATGGTAGAAGAGGCAGTGCAGCCACTGAAAAAAGGTTGGACAGGGTGTGTTGTAATGATAATTGGTTAAACTGCTGGAGTAACATTTCTTGTTGCGCCCTCTCTAGGAATAAGTCCGATCATTATCCAATTCTCCTATCCCTTCAAAATGATTTTGTCCCTCATAGTTCTCCGTTTAAATTTATGAGAATGTGGGCTGATCATCCTGACTGCCATAGTTTAATTTCTGATTCCTGGAAGCAGTCAATTGTTGGCTGTCCTATGTTTATTTTGAGTGAGAAATTAAAAATTTTAAAGTATAGGTTGAAAACTTGGAACAGAGAGAAGTTTGGTGATGTTCATGCTAATGTTGTCAATGCCCAAAAGGTTGTTGATTCTGTTCAAGAGCAAATTAGTAAGGATGGTTATTCGGATGATCTTTTTGAAAAAGAGAAAATAGCCCAGCTTGATCTTAATAAGGCTTTGCATTATGAGGAAGTTTTTTGGAAAGAAAAATCCAGAATGGATTAGCACTCTTATGGCGATAGAAACATATCTTTTTTCCACAAAATCACCAAAATCCGTAACACTGCTAAACGTATGTCTATGTTGAAAAATGGTAATTTAATTTTGGAGAAACCTGCTGATATTGAAGAACATGTTCTTAATTTCTATTCCAACCTGTTTGCTTCTGATAATTGTTGCTCTGATAATGCCTTGATAGACCAAGTCATCTCTACTGAAGTTAGTCAGGAGGATAACACCATGCTAACAAATTTGCCTTCTCTGGTTGAAATTAGGAAAGTTGTTTTCTCCATGAATGCAAACGGTGCTCCTGGGCCTGATGGCTTTGGTGGTTTTTTCTTTCAGCACTATTGGGATGTGGTGGGCTTAGATGTTTATAATGCTGTTTTACAATTCTTTAAACAAGGATGGTTGCTGCCAAACTATATTTCTAATGTAGTGGTCTTGATTCCTAAGTCCCCGGATGCAGTCACAATTGATCAATATAGACCCATAGCTCTTGCCAATTTTAAATTCAAGATTATTACTAAGGTGTTAGCAGATAGGCTGGCCAAAATTGCCCCCAAGATTGTTTCTGATCAGCAAAGAGGATTCATTCAAAATAGACAAATTTCAGATTGCATTGGGGTTGCTTCTGAGGCTATTAACCTTCTTGATAAAAAATCCTTTGGAGGTAATATAGCCATCAAAATTGATATTAAGAAGGCTTTTGACACTATGGACTGGAATTTCTTGCTAAAGGTTCTTCACAGGTTTGGTTTTGACCCTTTGTTTTGTAATTGGGTCCAAGTCATCCTTAACTCTGCTATTGGTTTTGACCCTTTGTTTTGTAATTGGGTCCAAGCTATCTATTTCGGTTAATGGAAAGGCTATTGGTTTTTTCTCTTGTAAAAGAGGTGTTAGGCAGGGTGATCCTCTTTCTCCCCTTCTTTTCTGTATTGCTGAAGATGTTCTCAGTAGAGGGATTTCTAATCTTGTTTATCTTGATATGTTACTCCCCATGACTAGTCCTAGAGGTTTTAAAGTTCCAAGTCATGTTCTTTATGCGGATGATATCTTAATCTTCTGTAAAGGGACTAAGAAGAATCTTGAAAATCTTATGCTTCTTTTTCAATCTTACAGTAATGCTTCTGGCCAAATTATAAATTGTGAGAAGTCTAAATTCTACTATGGTGCTATCCCTAATAGAAGACTTTCTGTTATTTCTGATATTCTGAGATTTACTGCTGGCAGATTACCTTTTGTTTATCTTGGAATTCCTCTTTTTAAAGGGAAACCTCGCAAGGTTCACCTTCTCCCTATTGCAGACAGGATCAAAATGAAACTTGCTTCTTGGAAAGGTAAATTGTTATCTATTATGGGTAGAGTACAATTAGTTAATTTTGTTATTCAGAGCATGCTTATATATTCTTTCCATATTTATGCTTGGCCTATTTCTCTTATTAAGATGGTTGATAAATGGTTAAAGAATTTCATATGGGCTGGTGATATCCAAGTGAGGAAAATTTGCACAGTTCCTTGGAATTTGGTTTCCTCTCCTTTGCAAGAGGGAGGTTTAGGTATAAGGTCTCTCAGATCCATTAATAATGCAACTATGCTCAAGTTGTGTTGGGAACTTATTACTTCTAATAATCATTGGGCCGTCCTTCTTCAAGCCAGAGCTATAAAGAATGGTAATGTTATTCAATATCATATTAGTTCCTCCATTTGGTCTGGTTTGAAATATTATTTCAATACTGTTACCTCCAATTCTAGGTGGCAGATTGGAGATGGTAAGTCTATTAATTTCTGGTGTGATACCTGGCTTTCACAGCCTTTAGTGGATTTGTTTGACATTCCTGCTTATTGTCACTCTCTTTTAAAAGCTTCTGTTTCTAATTTTATAAAGGATGGTTGTTAGTGTTTTCCTGATGAGATGCTGCAGAAATATCCTCAACTTTATTTTGAATTGCATGAGATCATTATTCCAAAATTTCATGCTGTTGATACTTTAATTTGGAATCCTTCAATTTCTAGCTGTCTTTCTCTAAAAGATGCTTATCAGTTTTTGCACAATAGGAATCAGGTTGTTCATTGGGGTAAATTGATTTGGAATTGTGTAATCCCTCCTTCTAAATCTTTTCTTCTTTGGAGATTAATTAATAGGAAGGTCCCTACTGATGATCAATTGTGGTTGAGGGGCTGCAACTTGGTTTCTATGTGCTGCTTATGTAAGTCTAGCTATGAAACTTCTGACCATTTATTTCTACATTGCCACTTTGCATCTCAAATCTGGTTTTGGCTTAGTAACTGTCTTAATATGCCTATTGATACTAGTTCTATCCTTTCTATTTTATCCTTGTGTAATAGAAACTGGGGTTCTCAAACAAAAGATGTCATTTTAGCTTGCATTGTGTATTCCATTTGGACTATCTGGTATATCAGAAATTGCATTAGATTTGAAGGTAGAATCATCCCTCTTCATTCTGCTATTAACATGATTCATGCGAATGTCTCCTTCATTGGGAATCTTTCAAAGGGTTCCACCTCTTCCGATATTTTGGAATCTACCATTCTGAATAAATTTAATGTTCAAGATCATCGTTTAGTAGCTCCTTGGATTATTGAGGTTACTTGGAACCCTCCACATATTTATTGGGTCAAAGTTAACACTGATGGGGCTGCTAAGGGCTCTCCTAGTACGGCTGCTTGTGGAGGTATTTTTTGAGGTTCCAATTCTGAAACTCTTGGTTGTTTTGCTTTTAACATTGGTATGTCATATGCTATTTATGCTGAGTTTCTTAGTGCTATAATTGTAATTGAAGTTGCTTGCAGTAAAGGCTGGCATAGACTTTGGCTGGAATGCGACTCCAAGCTTGTTATTGATGCCTTCAACTCACTGAAGATTGTGCCTTAGAAGCTTAGAAATAGATGGCTCAATTGTTTAGTTTTAATTAGGAATATGTCCTTCATTTGTTCCCATATATACAGAGAAGGAAATGTTTGTGCTGATAAGTTGGCAAACCATGCCACTTCTATCCAGGGTTTTTTGTGGTGGGATTTAATTCCTAGCTTTATTACGGGTGATTTCTTCCGTGATAGGGTTGGTCTTCCTTGTTATAGATTCTCTTAATGCTCTTTCTGCCATGGGTTTGGTTTACGTCCCCCCATGCTTTTGTACTCTTTTTTAGTTAATTTTATTTTGGCGTGCTGCAGATGATAGGCATTGCCTGGAGTGCCAACCTAGTTGGGATTTCTTGCTTTGCAGTGATGCCCTTGCATGCCATTTTGAAAAAAAAAAGTCTTGTTGAATATGTTTGGTAACATATCAGATCATTTTGTTACTTTTTCTTCCTAAACCTCTATAATGTTCTTTCATATATTGCATTTACAAGAAAGAATATTTTGCAAGAAAGGATATTCCTATTTAAAATCCATGTCATAGTATTTGATATAATGCAATTGAAAGGAGAACTCGTTTAGTGAGACGTTTCCAGTTAAAGAAGCTAAAGCTGGAGAATAAAGTGATATGAGGATAAGAAAATTTTAAGTAATACATTACATTAGTTGGAAGTTATCTGAGAAAAACTATTCTAGGCATGAATGAAGGTTGGTAGCCGTTGTATTGATATCAGAGAATTCATTCTTGAAGATTGAGTTACATCTAATTCTTTGCTGAATATGTTCGATAACATATTCGATTCGTTTTGTTCTTTTCAATGATGTTTTCTTTCATCTACTGCAATTGAAGGAATATCTTGCAAGAGAGAATATTCCTGTTTATATCCAGGTCAGAGTATCAAAGTGGCGCAGTGGAAGCGTGGTGGATTCTTCAAAAATTGAAGAAGTTTGTCTATGGAAAAAGTTAAGACGGTAATGGAAAACCGTAGAAAAAAAATTATTAAGATATTTGTTTGATCAGGAGAAGTGAACAAGAGATAAAGAACTTTCAATGGTTTAGAATCGTTGGGAATGACGTAAGAGGTGAAACTACGAGGGAACTGAAGAAAAGATAAAGGAATAATGTCATTATTTATTCTGAGGGTGTGAAATCATGGTCATGAAATTTCGAGGACGAAATTTTTGTAAAGAGAGGGTGTAACACCCCAAATTTCCTATATCTTAAACAATAATTTTGACAGTTAACAGAATTTTACTGTTTAGTAATTTCTGTGCACTGTAAAATTATTTTGATTATTCCGTCAGCGTATTTGATTGTTTTGAGTGATTTCCTCCGTGTCAGGAAAATAAAAATTTTCGGGCTGGGGAAAACTTTACGTAATTTAATTTTTACCGTTAGGTAATTATTTTACGTAATTTGATTTGATATTTGTGCATTTTCTAATATTTATGATTTTTGTGGATGATTATGTTTTTTTTTCTGCATGTGGGCCCAGGTGGTCCTATGTGGGCCCAGGTGGCCATACATGGGCCCAGGTGGGTCCCGCAAAGCAAAAATTTTTCTACGCATAGAAAAATTTGTATTGTTTAGACGGAGACAGGGATCTTACTAAACCCGAATCCGGAAACAGCTTTTAGAAAATTTTTTTATCTTGTATTTTGTCTTCGTATTTATTTATCAGACAATAAAAATACAGTAAATATATTCTTTCGTGGGGTTTTAGCAGATAAAAATAAATATTAAATTGCTTAAGTTAACCTTGGTGGTTTAGATATCCACCATTGATTTAATTAATGATGGAGACTTGATCTTGATTTAATCAACGGTTGAGAAATAAACTTAATGAATATGCATTGGATGTTAACCATTGATCTAATCAATGGTGGAGATTTAATCTAGACAAGCTTAATAAGGAAGGCTTCAATATCAACCGTAGATTTAATCAACGGTGTAGAATTGGTCATATAAAGTGGCTATGACCATTTATAACCATTGGATTAAGATTAAATCAAGGGTGGAGATTTAGTCTTAAAAAATAACAAAGACCATTTATAACCATTAGATGGAGATTAAATCAAGGGTAGAGATTTGGTCTTGTAAAGTGACAAAGACCATTTGTAACCATTGGATTTAGAAGTGATCAAGGGTGGAGATTTGGTCTTGTAAAGAACAAAGACCATTTATACCATTTGGATGTTAATTTAATCAATGGTGAAGATTTAATCTTAAAAAGTGACAAAGACTAATTATGACCTTGGATTAAAAGTTTGAAGGAGCAATCTTGGCCATTAATTTTTGGAGACACATCCAATGACTAGAATTTAAAGGAGAAAAATCCAATGGCTTTAGATTTAGTCTTTCAAAATTAAAAATCTACCTAATCCTAACCATTGAATTAATCAATGGCTAGAAATGCTCCAAATGGTGGCTAATTATTATGGTCATTTATTAAATGCACAAGGAGAAGCATGCATGGAGGGGATGATTTTGGATTGTTTAGAAGACAAAGAAAAAAAAAGAGGCTTTATGACCATTATTAATTCTTTATGTCATTGTTAAGTGGTCTTGGTGATGTTTCATCATAATTGATCATTATTGATCAATTTGCACTCAAGGAGAATGCATTGGAGGGGAGCTATGAAATTGAGAAGCTTTAGGACATAGGAAAAAGTTTGAAGGCCATTATTGCCATCCTTGGTCATCATTAGACATTTTCAGAAGGCTTCAAGTTCTTAAGTTTTCTCCATTTCTCTCCTTCTTCATGTTTTGCCAAGCATTCCAAGAACACCTTCCATCACTTTTTAATTTCATCCAACTTGATTTTCTAAACCTAAACATCATTCTAAGCACATCTCTAGTTATGAGTTTTTCCAAAATCATTCATCTTGATCTTCAAATTCAAGCTTCAAGTTTCTATCAAAAATCAAAAATTTCATCTTTGTTCTTCAAGAGATATCATTCGGTCAAAACCCCTAAAATCACCATCCAAGCTCTTTTAATTTCATCCAACCTTAGATCTTGAATCTCCATGATATTCTAAGCAACTTTCATGTTGAAAACTTCTTCTAAATCATTCATCTTCAAGGAGTTTCTTCAAGATCAAAATTATTGGGTTTTTGAGGTGAAGTATAAGGAAACTTCATTTTCTTCTCTCTTTTTCATGATCTAAACCATGTTTGATCCATGGTTCCTCTTAATCAAGCTTGATATGTTAATTAACTTGTGTTTTGTTTTGTATTTGAGAAGCCCTTGGTGGTGAAGGACTTGGAAAAAGAAACAAATCAAGAAGCTTTGGAGGATCTTCAAGAGGTAAGAGGGAGATCCATCTCACCGACCAAGCATGGTGGTGAGAGATGATATTTTATTTGATGGATGTGGAATCCATGTGAGGATTCATATCCATGGTCATGTAATTAATTTGTGGGTGTTTATGAGCTTTGATTAATTTTCTATGCTTGATATGCTTTGCATGATTTTATAGCTTTGATGATATGCTTGATATGCTATACATGCTTTTATGGCTTTGATGGTATGCTTATATTATTTATGATGAAATATATATGTATATACCATGACTTGATGGTGGAAAGGAAATTGATTTTTGGCTCCAATAGCCAAGGAAGAGCTATGGTTTTGATGCCCTTGATTAGGGTTCATGTTGAAAATTTTCAAGAACAAAAGAATTTATTTTTGAGTACTTAGAACATGGTGGATTTCGAACAAGACACCTCAAAATAGGTGTTCACAAAATTAATATTTTCTTGAATGATGAAAATAAATGTTTAGAAAAGTAAGAAAAATAAACAAAGAATTTATTTTTCAAAGAGTACATGAATATGGTTTTAGAAGGATTTTTATTGATTTATTTTGTGTAAAAAGTTTCTAAGTATTTTATTAAACATGAGATTTAAATGAAAATAGCAATGATAATTTTAAGGATTTGCAAAGAAAGTGAAAAAGGATTTGTAAGGAAAGTAAAAATGAATTTAAACAAATGGGTTTGGTTTTTATGACCATCGGTATTTCGGTTTTGAAAATAAAGAATTTTTAATGGTTTTGTTTGTGTAAAACCATATCAATTTAGAAGAAAAATATTTGATGGCTTCAATAGCCAAAGACTCTACGATTTTTGGAGGTTGGAATAATTTTGGTTTTATGAAACAAAGTAATTTTAAAGTGGAAACAAAATGTTTGAACAAAATGTTTTAGTATAAGGATTTTGGAAAGGGAAATAAAGTATTTTATCACTTGAGAAATGAACTTTCATATGAAAATGAAAAAGAAAAGTTGCAAGGGTTTGAATCTTAATTTGTTTTGAAAAGAATTGATTTTAGAATTGATTTGGGAAAAATGGAGAATATAATAGTGTTTTGAAAATTTACTAACGTATAACTTATTTTCAAGTTTTGAAATACGTTAGAAAATGTTAAGTTTTGAAACGTTGATTTATATCAATGGAAAAGTGATTTTGTGAATTATATTTTGAAAAAGAAGTTCTTGAGTAAAGAACTGTGGAAAAATATTTTCTTGAGTAAGAAAATATATTAAATGAAGTATAAAGTTATATTATTTTGAGAAAAGTTGAAAAGGAATTTTTGAAGGTTAAGAAATATTTTCTGTAATGAAATTGTGATGAAAAATTATTTACATATCTTAAAAACATAATTTTAAAGTACGTGGTTGGAAATACAGTAAAATATTTCTACGCGATTTTAAATACGTTGAAATATTTCTATGCGATTTGAATTACGTTTAAATATTTTACGTAATTTGAGTTACTATTGAAAAATCACTACGTGATGGAAAAGTGATGAATTATTTTTACGCGATTGTGAAAATAGCGGAAAATCATTATGTGATTTGAAAAGTATTTTAAATATTTTGAAAATGAAAGAAAATGATTTACGCGACTTAAAAGGATGATTTTTAAGTTACGCGATTTTGAAATAGTAAAAAAAAACATATTATGCGATTTGAGAAACGTATATTTTTACGCGATTGAAAACGTTGAAAAATTTGTACTTGGTTTAAAAGTGCAAATGTAAGAGTTGCGATATTTTGAAAGCGTAATGTAAATGTTACGAATTTTGTAAACGTAATAATGTTACGGTATTGTGAAAACGTAATAAAAATGTTTTGGAATTTTAAAAACATAACAAAAGGGTTACGGTATTTTGAAAACACAACAGAAGTGTTGTGGAATTGTGAAAAACGTAACGAAAATGTTGCGCAATTTTGTGAAAACACCACAACAGTGTTTTATAACTATGAAAACATAATAAGATGATTTTGTTATTGAAAAATACAGTATGATTACTGTGAACCAGTGTCCATACACTGTTTGTGAAAACGAGTTTTTGCCTGTTATTGGCACGTGGTGCATTTTAGATGCATTGGAAGAAAAAATATATATGCGTTGAGGTATATGATTTAATTGAACAAACAAATTTGAAAAGAATGACCCTTGTGGTTGGACTTGCACTGATATATTTGTGCATTGTATAAAATATATCTGAGAAATTATGAGTTATACCTGTGATTAGTATTTGGTGCATTATACATGCATTGGAATGGTCCGACGAGGACTAGATATGGCTGATTGCCTAGGAGAGACACACCTCTTGAGTGGGTGCGATATGCGTAGTGTAAGTCACTTGTTGACCTTGGGGGCATCGGGGTGCGGGTTGCCTACACGAGTGGTTGGTCGCGCTTCTTCCCGTAGGTTAGACCGATGCAACACACCGATGATCCTGACCGAGACACTATTTTTAATTAAGATCTGATAAAGACTGTCGTATATGTGCTAGATGTGCAAAAAAATTGAAATGAGAATTAAAGCACGTGGTCTGAGGCACGTGGTACCGGCAGGTCTTTTCGATCATTTCTCCGACCTGAGTTTTAGCTCCATGGAGTAGGAAATCGAGTCTTGTGTACATGCATAATCTGAATATTTATATCTGTGTGATATATTAATTGAGGAATATTGACTATGACAATTGTTTTGAATACTTGGATGATGATGATGATAATCATGTTGATGACATTATTGTGATTATTGTGTGATGATAATAATGTTAATAGTATGATGATGATAGTTGATTAATGTTGAGTGCATTATTGGAATTCTGGTATGATATATTTGTATGATATGTTGTTTGTGTTATCTCTGTGCTGTCATGTTGGTACTGGTGTAGGTGATCTCACCTTTTTGTTATCTTGTTTTGTTGTGTATGTACTGTTAAAATCAAATAATAGAAGGATCGAGTTGTCTTATACATAACGAGCGATGGATACTCTGAGGTTGGTGACAACAATAAGGAGTGGACATTTAGGACTCGAAGGTGTGCAGTGTTGACATAGAACAGATGTTTGATGCATCCAAATTGATACAAGAAGGAATAAGTATGTTAAGTTTTACGTTAGTGTTATACCGTGCTATTAAGTAAATCTTGTCATAGGGTTAGTCTGTTGAAAAAAAACAAGTCTGTTAGTTTTATATTTCTCTTCACATTATTAAATATTAATTGGTGTCAATGTTGTATATGAATCAGTTTAAATATATTTTCAGTAACACTTATGGATTTCAGTAAGTTTATATTTCAGCAAGAAAGAAATTTTTTTAAACCCACGTTTTTTTTAACTCAAACCTTTTATGAAAATATTTTCAGATTATGAGTCGGGAGTCGAAAATGTGATACCCTAGGGAGGGTGTTACAGAGGAAGTATTGTAAAATCCCAAATTTTCGTATCTATTAAACAGTAATTTTGACAGTTAATAGAATTTTACTGTTTAGTAATTTCTGTGCACTATAAAATTATTTTGTTTATTCCGTCAGCGTATTTGATCTTTTTGAGTGATTTACTCCGTGTCAGGAAAATAAAAATTTTCGGACCGGGGAAAACTTTACGTAATTTAATTTTTACTATTAGGTAATTATTTTATGTAATCTGAATTGATATTTGTGCATTTTCTAATATTTGTAATTTTTGTGGATGATTATGAATTTTTTCTGTTTGTGGGCCCAGGGGTGTATGTGGGCCCAGGTGGGTCCCGCAAAGTGAAAATTTTTCTACGCATAGAAAAATTTGTACTATTTAGACGGAGACAGGGGATCTTACTAAACCTGAATCCGGAAACAGTTTTAGAAAATTTTATTGTACTGTATTTATTTATCGGCCGATAAAAATACAGTAATTTAATTAATGATGGAGACTTGATCTTGATTTAATCAACGGTGGAGATTTGATCTTAAAAGTGAATAAGATCATTTATACCCATTAGATGGAGATTAAATCAAGGGTAGAGATTTGGTCATATAAAGTGACTATACCATTTTATGTAACCATTGGATTTAGAAGTGATCAAGGGTGGAGATTTGGTCTTCAGTAAAGTAATAAGGACCATTTATGACCATTGGATGAAGATTTAATCAATGGTGAAGATTTAGTCTTAAAAAGTGACAAAGACTAATTATAACCCTTGGATTAAAAGTAAGAAGGAGTAATCTTAACCCTTAATTTTGGAGACACATCTAATGACTAGAATTTGAGGAGAAAAATCTAATGGCCTAGATTAAGTCTTCTAAATCAAAAGTCTACCTAAATCCTAACCATTGAATTAATCAATGGCTAGAAATGCTTCTAGATGGTGGCTAATAATGATGACAAATAATTAAATGCACAAGAGAGAAGCATGCATGGAAGGGGATGGTTTTGGATTGTTTAGGAGACAAAGAAACAAAACTTTATGACCATTATTACATGTCATAGTCAATGGTGTATCATTATTGATCAATTTGCATTCAAGGAGAATACATTGGAGGGGAGGGCTACGGTTTTGGTGACTTAAGTGAGTAGCAAAGTTGAAGACCACCAATTATATGTTGTCTTGGTCATTATTGGTCATTGTTGATTCATTTTCAAGAAACTAAACTTAGCAAATTTTCTCTCTATTTCTCTCCTTCTCCAAGTTTCGGCCAAGCACCTATACTCCATCTTCCATCACTCTTTAATTTCATCCAACCTAGTTTCTTGAATCATTACCTTATTCTAAACAACTTTCATGTTGAAGATTTCTTCAAAATCCAACATCTAGTATTTCAAATCCAAGCTTCAAGATTCTACCAAAAATGGAATTTTCCATGGAGATCCACGAAATTGGTGGAAGGAAAACTAAGTGTTTTCACTTCATCCTTTGTCTTAACCAAATCTAAGAAGCTTTTCTCTCACAAAAATCAAAAAATTCATCTTTGTTCTTCAAGAGGAATTTTGGCCATAGCACCTAAAACCACTCTTCAATCTCTTTTATTTTCATCCAACCATAGATCTTGAATCTACATGATATTCTAAGCGACTTTCATGTTGGAGATTTTCTCTAAATCATTCATCTTCATGGACTTTCTTCAAGATCAAAGTTATGGGGTATTTGTGGTGAAGTGTAAGGAAACTTCATTTCTTCTTTCTTTTTCATGATCTAAACCATGTTTGATCCATGGTTCCTCTTAATCAAGCTTAGTATACTAATTTTTATGTATTTTGTTTTGTATTTGAGAAGCTCTTGGTGATGAAGGAATTGGAAAAAGAAGCAAAACAAAGAGTTTTGAGGATCTTGAAGAGGTAAGAGGAAGATTCATCTCACCAACCAAGCATGGTGGTGAGAGATGGTCTTATATTTGATGGATGGTGAATCCGTGTGAGGATTCATATCCATGGTCATGTAATAATTTATATGTGTTTATGAGCTTTGATTAATTGCCTATGCTTAGTATGCTTTGCATGAGTTTATGATTTTGATGGTATGCTTATACTATGCATGATGATAATATGACATGCTTTTGATATATATAAGTATATATGATGTGTATGCCGTGATTTGATAATCGAAAGAAAATTAAATTTTGGTCTCAATGGCCAAGGAAGAGCTACGGTTTTGATGCCCTTGATTAGGGTTCATGTTGAAAATTTTCAAGAACAAAGGAATTAATTTTTGGGTCCCTAGAACTTAGTGAATTTTGGTCAAGACACCTCAACATAGGTGTTTATAACTTAATATTTTCACGGAAGAATAAAATTGGATTGATTTGAAAAGCATGGAAAATGAACAAAGGATATGTTTTTCAAGAGAACAAGAACATGGTTTTGAAGGATTTTTATTGATTTATTTTGTGTAAAAAAAATCCTAAGTGTTTTTCTAAACATGAATTTTAAATGAAACGGGCAATGTTGATTTTAAAGAACTTGCAAAGAAAGTGAAAAAGGATTTGCAAAGAAAGTGAAAATGAATTTGAACAAATGGGTTTGATTTTTATAACCATAAGTCTCACGGTTTTGAAAACAAAATTTTAATGATTTTGTTTGTGTAAAACTATATCAATTTTAGAAGGAAAAATATTTGATGGCTTCAATGGCCAAAGACTCTACGATTTTTGGAGGTTGGAATAATTTTGGTTTTATGAAACAAAGTAATTTTAAAGTGGAAACAAAATGTTTGAACAAAATATTTTAGTATAAGGATTTGGAAAGGGAATCAGAGTGTTTTATCACTTGAGAAAATTTTGTAAACGAAAGACAAAGAGAGGTTGAAAATGTTTTAACTTCAATTTATTTTGAAGAGAATTGATTTTAAAATTGATTTGAAAAAAATGAAGAATATAATGGTGATTTGAGAATTTACTAACGTATAACTTATTTTCAAGTTTTGGAGTACGTTAGGAAAATTTATGATTTTGAAACATTGATTTACATCAATGGAAAAGTGATTTTGTGAATTATATTCCGAAAAGAATTTCTTGAGTAAAGAATTGTGGAAAAAGATTTTTGTGAGTAAGAAAATATATTAAATGAAGTATAAAGTTATATTATTTTGGGAAAAGTTAAAAAGGAATTTTTAAAGGTCAAGAAATATTTTTTTGTAATGAAATTGTGGTGAAAAATTATTTACGTATCTTAAAAACGTGATTTTTAAGTTATGTGATATGGAAAAATATTTCTATGTGATTTTAAATACGTTGGAATATTTATACGCGATTTGAATTATGTTTAAATATTTTACGTAATTTGAACTACTATTGAAAATCACAACGTGATTGAAAACTGATGAATATTTTTACGTGAATATGAAAATGACGAAAAATCGTTATGTGATTTGGAAAGTATTTTAAATATTTTGAGAATGATGGAAAATGATTTACGCGACTTAAAAGAGTGATTTTTAAGTTACGTGATTTTAAAACAGTGAAAAAATACTATGCGATTTGAGAAACGTATGTTTTTACACGATTGAGAAAAATGTTGAAAAATTTGTACGTGGTTTAAAAGTCTGTGAAGAAGAGTTGTGGTATTTTGAAAACGTAATAAATGTTACAAAATTTTGTAAACGTAATGCGAAGTATTACGGTATTGTGAAAATGTAATAAAAATGTTTTGGAATTTTAAAAATGTAACAAAAGTGTTACGGTATTTTGAAAACGCAATGTAAGTGTTGTGGAATTGTGAAAACGTAATCTTAATGTTGCGCATTTTTGTGAAAAGACGACAACAATGTTTTATAACTATGAAAACATGATAAGATGATTTTGTTATTGAAAAATATAGTATGATTCTTTGTTGAACCAATTATTCATACACTGTTTGTGAGAACAACGAGTTTTGCTACTTATTGTACGTGGTGCATTTTAGATGCATTGGAATATATATATATATATATATATATATATATATATATATATATATATATATATATATATATATATATATATATATGCGTTAAGGGTATATGATTTAATTGAACAAATGAATTTGAAAAGAATAGCCCTTGTGGTTGGACTTGCACTGATATATTAGTGCATTGTATAAACTATATCTGAGAAATTATGAGATATACTTGTGATTGGTATTATACCTGTGATTGGTATTTGGTGCATTATACATGCATTGGAATGGTCCGATGAGGATTGGATATGGCTGATTGCCTAGGAGAAACACACCTCTTGAGTGGGTGCGATATGCGTAGTGTAAGTCACTTGTTGACCTTGGGGGCATCGGGGTGCGGGTTGCCTACACGGGTGGTTGGTCGCGCTTCTTCCCGTAGGTTAGACCGATGCAACACACCGATGATCCTGACCGAGACACTATTCTTAATCAAGATCTGATAAAGACTATCGTGTATGTGCTAGATGTGCAAAAATTGAAATGAGAATTAAAGCACGTGGTCTGAGGCACGTGGTACCGGCAGGTCTTTTCGATCATTTCTCCGACCTGAGTTTTAGCTCCATGGAGTAGGAAATCGAGTCTTGTGTACATGCATAATCTGAACATTTATATTTGTGTGATATATTAATTGAGGAATATTGGCTATGACAATTGTTTTGAATACTTGGATGATGATGATGATAATCATGTTGATGACATTATTGTGATTATTGTGTGATGATAATAATGTTAATGGTATGATGATGATAGTTGCTTAATGTTGAGTGCAATTATTGGAATTTTGGTATGATATATATATATGATATGTTGTTTGTGTTATCTCTGTGCTGTCATGTTGGTATTGGTGTAAGTGATCTCACCTCTTTGTTATGTTGTCTTGCTGTGTCTGTATTGTTAAAATTAAACAGTAGAAGGAATGAGTTGTCTTAGACATAACGGGTGATAAATACCTCTGCGTTTGGAAACAACATCAGAGAATGACCTTTCCAGATTGGATAGCTTACAGTATTGACAAAGAAGAGATGTCTGAGGACAAAGCACAGATGTAGAACAGATGTCTGATACTTCAAGATGGATACACAACAGAATATGTATGTAGAGTTATTTTTATCGTTAGTATTGTACCGTGCTATTAAGTAGGACCCGTTATAGGGTTTGCTACTGTTAAAAAAAAAAGTCTGTTAATTTTATATTTCTCTTTAAATTGTGAAATATTAATTGGTGTCAATATTGCATAATGAATAGTTGAAATATGATTTTCAATATTACCTAATATTTTCAGTAAATTTACGTTTCAGTAAAGAAGAAATTTTAAAACCCATCTTTTATAACTCAAACTTTGTGCGAACTTCTTTTTGATTATGAGTCGGGAGTCAGACATGTGATACCCTAGGGAGGGTGTTACATTAGTTGGTATCAGAGCACGGTTTGAGTCTTTTGGGGTTTGTGGTTAGGTCTATTTTGCTTGTGTTGTGTTCTCTGTGTTATTATTTTTTGAAAGGAAACAATGTTGTTTATAATGGATATCAGATCCATTGTATTTTGATCCGCACGCCTCGGGAAGAAGAGAGAAAAAAAAAGAAAATGGCTCGGGATAGTTATTCTTGTGTGGAAATGGAAAATGTTACTAGCAATGCAACTACAACTACAGGAGCAACGGGAGTAATGTGGAAGGATAACTGCAGGAACAAAGGACCGCTATTTAGTGGGAAACTGAAAGTTGAGGTTCAGGATCTGATGGAAGAGAATCAGTCTTGGAATATAAGATTTCGTAATTTTTGGAACCTGGTATTTCTTTCTTAGGGATATTAGGAAAGTGATTGATTTTAACGGAAGTTGTATTTACAACCATTGAGGAAACCAAAGGCAGTAACTGATGTGAAAAAAGGTATTTAATGAAGGAATGTACGTCAAGGAAACAATTTGTGGAAAAGTTGGACACATTTTTCCAGAGATTATGCTATTTGAAAACAGAGTTTTCAGTTAGTAAAAACTCGGATAGTAGGGAAAGTCGTTACTCTGAATGGAACGGGAGTGTTCTGAGCTGAAGACCTAAACAAGGGAGACTATACTGCAAGAGGTAATTCTTTGATCATAGTGTATATCTTTGTGAGGAAACATGTTCTTTGTGTAATATGAGTGAGTAGATCAATTATATTTTAGAGTTATCCGTAATCCTCTGATTTGTTTACTTCTATTTTGTTTAATTCTGTTTCTATTCTTAGCCTATCGAGCTACTCAAGTTATTCAAATTGTTGTTATGGATCAAATCTTTGTGTTAATTTGATCTGTCGTTCAAAATTTTTATGAAGGTTGATCTGTTTCCTAAACAGATGTGATCTTTCAAAACTCAAAACTTTGTGTTAGTTTAATCTGTTTTATAAATAGACGTGATCTTTGAAAATGGGTTGGTTATTTTCTAACTATATCCTATGAGATTGTCTCAATACAGTATTAGTATTTCAAAAAAAAAATCATTCCTGAAAATCAGGCAAAATCAAAGTCTTGTTGAATATGTTTGGTAACATATCAGATCATTTCGTTACTTTTTCTTTCTAAACCTCTATAATGTTCTTTCATATATTGGATTTGCAAGAAAGAATATTTTGCAAGAAAGGATATTCCTATTTCAAATCCATGTCATAGTATTTGATATAATGCGGTTGAAAGGAGAACTCGGTTAGTGAGACGTTTCCTGTTAAAGAAGCTAAAGCTGGAGAATAAAGTGATATGAGGATAAGAAAATTTTAAGTAATACATTACATTAAAGGAATAATTTCATTATTTATTCCGAGGGTGTGAAATCATGGTCATAAAATTTCGAGGACGAAATTTTTGTAAAGAGGGGGAGTATTGTAACACCCCAAATTTCCGTATCTATTAAACAGTAATTTTCATAGTTAACAGAATTTTACTGTTTAGTAATTTCTATGCGCTGTAAAATTATTTTGTTTATTCCGTCAGCGTATTTGATCATTTTGAGTGATTTACTCCGTGTCAGGAAAACAAAAATTTTCGGGTCGGAGAAAACTTTACGTAATTTAATTTTTACCATTAGGTAATTATTTTACGTAATCTGAATTGATATTTATGCCTTTTCTAATATTTGTGATTTTTGTTAATGATTATGATTTTTTTCTGTTTGTGGGCCCAGGGGTGTATGTGGGCCCAGGTGGCCATACGTGGGCCCAGGTGAGTCCCGCAAAGTGAAAAAAATTTTACGCATAGAAAAATTTGTACTGTTTAGACGGAGACAGGGGATCTTACTAAACCTGAATCTGGAAATAGTTTTAGAAAATTTTATTGTACTGTGTTTTGTACTGTATTTATTTATCGGGCGATAAAAATACAGTAAATATATTCTTTTGTGGGATTTTAGCAGATAAAAATATAAATTAAATTGCTTAAGTCAACCTTAGTGGTTTAGATATCCACCATTGATTTAATTAATGATGGAGACTTGATCTTGATTTAATCAACGGTGGAGATTTGATCTTAAAAGTGAATAATATCATTTATACCCATTAGATGGAGATTAAATCAAGGGTAGAGATTTGGTCATACAAAGTGATTTATGACCATTTGTAACCATTGGATTTAGAAGTGATCAAGGGTGGAGATTTGGTCTTGTAAAGTAACAAAGACCATTTATGACCATTGGATGAAGATTTAATCAATGGTGAAGATTTAGTCTTAAAAAGTGACAAAGACTAATTATAACCCTTGGATTAAAAGTAAGAAGGAGTAATCTTAACCCTTAATTTTGGAGACACATCTAATAGCTAGAATTTCAAGGAGAAAAATCTAATGGCCTAGATTAAGTCTTCTAAATCAAAAGTCTACCTAAATCCTAACCATTGAATTAATCAATGGCTAGAAATGCTCTAGACGGTGGCTAATAATGATGACAAATAATTAAATGCACAAGGAGAAGCATGCATGGAAGGGGATAGTTTTGGATTGTTTAGGAGACAAAGAAATAAAACTTTATGACCATTATTACATGTCATGGTCAATGGTGTATCATTATTGATCATTATTGATCAATTTGCATTCAAGGAGAATGCATTGGAGGGGGGGCTACGGTTTTGGTGACTTAAGTGAGTAGCAAAGTTGAAGACCACCAATTATATGTTGTCTTGGTCATTATTGGTCATTGTTGATTCATTTTCAAGAAACTAAACTTAGCAAATTTTCTCTCCATTTTTCTCCTTCTCCAAGTTTCGGCCAAGCACCTATACTCCATCTTCCATCACTCTTTAATTTCATCTAACCTAGTTTCTTGAATCCTTACCTTATTCTAAACAACTTTCATGTTGAAGATTTCTTCAAAATCCAACATCTAGTACTTCAAATCTAAGCTTCAAGATTCTACCAAAAATGGAATTTTCCATGGAGATCCACGAAATTGGTGGAAGGAAAACTAAGTGTTTTCACTTCATCCATTGTCTTAACCAAATCTAAGAAGCTTTTTTCTCACAAAAATCAAAAATTTCATCTTTGTTCTTCAAGAAGAATTTCGGCCATAGCACCTAAAACCACTCTCCAATCTCTTTTATTTTCATCCAACCATAGATCTTGAATCTACATGATATTCTAAGCGACTTTCATGTTGGAGATTTTCTCTAAATCATTCATCTTCATGGACTTTCTTCAAGATCAAAGTTATGGGGTATTTGTGGTGAAGTGTAAGGAAACTTCATTTCTTCTTTCTTTTTCATGATCTAAACCATGTTTGATCCATGGTTCCTCTTAATCAAGCTTAGTATACTAATTTTTATGTATTTTGTTTTGTATTTGAGAAGCTCTTGGTGATGAAGGAATTGGAAAAAGAAGCAAAACAAAGAGTTTTTGAGGATCTTCAAGAGGTAAGAGGAAGATTCATCTCACCAACCAAGCATGGTGGTGAGAGATGGTCTTATATTTGATGGATGGTGAATCCGTGTGAGGATTCATATCCATGGTCATGTAATAATTTATATGTGTTTATGAGCTTTGATTAATTGCCTATGCTTAGTATGCTTTGCATGAGTTTATGATTTTGATGGTATGCTTATACTATGCATGATGATAATATGACATGCTTTTGATATATATAAGTATATATGATGTGTATGCCGTGATTTGATAATCGAAAGAAAATTAAATTTTGGTCTCAATGGCCAAGGAAGAGCTACGGTTTTGATGCCCTTGATTAGGGTTCATGTTGAAAATTTTCAAGAACAAAGGAATTAATTTTTGGGTCCCTAGAACTTAGTGAATTTTGGTCAAGACACCTCAACATAGGTGTTTATAACTTAATATTTTCACGGAAGAATAAAATTGGATTGATTTGAAAAGCATGGAAAATGAACAAAGGATATGTTTTTCAAGAGAACAAGAACATGGTTTTGAAGGATTTTTATTGATTTATTTTGTGTAAAAAGAATCCTAAGTGTTTTTCTAAACATGAATTTTAAATGAAACGGGCAATGTTGATTTTAAAGAACTTGCAAAGAAAGTGAAAAATGATTTGCAAAGAAAGTGAAAATGAATTTGAACAAATGGGTTTGATTTTTATAACCATAAGTCTCACGGTTTTGAAAACAAAATTTTAATGATTTTGTTTGTGTAAAACCATATCAATTTTAGAAGGAAAAATATTTGATGGCTTCAATGGCCAAAGACTCTACGATTTTTGGAGGTTGGAATAATTTTGGTTTTATGAACCAAAGTAATTTTAAAGTGGAAACAAAATGTTTGAACAAAATGTTTTAGTATAAGGATTTGGAAAGGGAATCAGAGTGTTTTATCACTTGAGAAAATTTTGTACATGAAAGACAAAGAGAGGTTGAAAATGTTTTAACTTCAATTTATTTTGAAGAGAATTGATTTTAAAATTGATTTGAAAAAAATGGAGAATATAATGGTGATTTGAGAATTTACTAACATATAACTTATTTTCAAGTTTTGAAAGACGTTAGGAAAATTTATGATTTTGAAACATTGATTTACATCAATGGAAAAGTGATTTTGTGAATTATATTCAAAAAGAATTTCTTGAGTAAAGAATTGTGGAAAAAGATTTTCGTGAGTAAGAAAATATATTAAATGAATATAAAGTTATATTATTTTGGAAAAAGTTAAAAAGGAATTTTTAAAGGTCAAGAAATATTTTTTGTAATGAAATTGTGGTGAAAAATTATTTACGTATCTTAAAAACGTGATTTTTAAGTTATGTGATATGGAAAAATATTTCTATGTTATTTTAAATACGTTGGAATATTTATACGCGATTTGAATTATGTTTAAATATTTTACGTAATTTGAACTACTATTAAAAATCACAACGTGATTGAAAAGTGATGAATATTTTTACGTGATTATGAAAATGACAGAAAATCGTTATGTGATTTGGAAAATATTTTAAATATTTTGAGAATGATGAAAAATGATTTACGCGACTTAAAAGAGTGATTTTTAAGTTACGTGATTTTGAAACAATGAAAAAATACTATGCGATTTGAGAAACGTATGTTTTTACGCGATTGAGAAAAATGTTGAAAAAATTGTACGTGGTTTAAAAGTGCAACAGAAGAGTTGTGGTATTTTAAAAACGTAACAGAAATGTTACGAAATTTTGTAAACATAACAGTAGTGTTACGGTATTGTGAAAATGTAATAAAAATGTTTTGAAAATTTAAAAACGTAACAAAAGTGTTACGGTATTTTGAAAACGCAACAGAAGTGTTGTGGAATTGTGAAAACGTAACGGGAATGTTGCGCAATTTTGTGAAAAGACGACAACAATGTTTTATAACTATGAAAACATGATAAGATGATTTTGTTATTGAAAAATACAGTATGATTGTTGTTGAACCAGTGTCCGTACATAATCGTTTGTGAGAACAACGAGTTTTGCTGTTATTGCAGACGCACGTGGTGCATTTTAGATGCATTGGAATATATATATATATATATATATATATATATATATATATATATATATGCATGCGTTGGGGTATATGATTTAATTGAACAAATGAATTTGAAAAGAATGACCCTTGTGGTTGACTTGCACTAATATATCAGTGCATTGTATAAACTATATCTGAGAAATTATGAGATATACTTGTGATTGGTATTATACCTGTGATTGGTATTTGGTGCATTATACATGCATTGGAATGGTCCGATGAGGATTGGATATGACTGATTGCCTAGGAGAAAGACACCTCTTGAGTGGATGCGATATGCGTAGTGTAAGTCACTTGTTGACCTTGGGGCATCGGGGTGCGGGTTGCCTACACGGGTGGTTGGTTGCGCTTCTTCCCGTAGGTTAGATCGATGCAACACACCGATGATCCTGACCGAGATACTATTCTTAATCAAGATCTGATAAAGACTATCGTGTATGTGCTAGATGTGCAAAAATTGAAATGAGAATTAAAGCACGTGGTCTGAGGCACGTGGTACCGGCAAGTCTTTTCGATCATTTCTTCGACCTGAGTTTTAGCTCTATGGAGTAGGAAATCGAGTCTTGTGTACATGCATAATCTGAACATTTATATCTGTGTGATATATTAATTGAGGAGTATTGGTTATGACAATTGTTTTGAATACTTGGATGATGATGATGATAATCATGTTGATGACATTATTGTGATTATTGTGTGATGATAATAATGTTAATGGTATGATGATGATAGTTGATTAATGTTGAGTGCAATTATTGAAATTTTGGTATGATATATATGTATGATATGTTGTTTGTGTTATCTCTGTGCTGCCATGTTGGTATTAGTGTAGGTGATCTTACCTCTTTGTTATGTTGTCTTGCTGTGTTTGTATTATTAAAATTAAACAGTAGAAGGAATGAGTTGTCTTAGACATAACAGGTGATAAATACCTCTGCGTTTGGAAACAACATCAGAGAATGACCTTTCCAGATTGGATAGCTTACAGTGTTGATAAAGAAGAGATGTCTGAGGACAAAGTACAGATGTAGAACAGATGTCTGATGCTTCAAGATGGATACACAACAAAATACGTATTTAGAGTTATTTTTATCGTTAGTATTGTATCGTGCTATTAAGTAGGACCCGTTATAGGGTTTGCTACTGTTAAAAAAAAAGAGTCTGTTAATTTTATATTTCTCTTTAAATTGTGATATATTAATTGGTGTCAATATTGCATAATGAATAGTTGAAATATGATTTTCAATATTACCTAATATTTTCAGTAAATTTACGTTTTAGTAAAGAAGAAATTTTAAAACTCATCTTTTATAACTCAAACTTTGTGCGAACTTCTTTTTGATTATGAGTCGGGAGTCAGACATGTGATACCCTAGGGAGGGTGTTACAATTGAGATGAAGTTTGAGTGTTCTGTGGGTTGGTGATGAAGTTGTGAGATGGGTGTAGTTCGACGGTGGTGACCATTGTTTGGGGAAAGTTCAAAATTTACATGCTCAGGTGATGAGAAAATTTTTTTCTTCACCTTCCACTGAAGAAACTCTCATTCTTTTCCTCTCTACCTCACCCTCTTGGTGTTTTCTGATTCTTATTGATCCCTTCTCGGAAAAATTTCCCAACCCCTTCAAACTCTCACATTCTTTCTTATATAGCCAAACTCCATGAGAATCCAAACAAAACAAAATGGGAAACAAAGAATGTTTGATGGAGCTGCAATGGAGCAGTTGCCCTAAGTAATGGGGAGCACACAACAATGTCCCTGCTGTGGTGTTGTGTGTGCAGGGAAAATGCCAAAATGGAGTGGGATGCTTTGCCCTGCTCTCTGTGCGTGTACGTGAGTGAGTGGGTGTGTGTGTATGAACAATGCATGCCTGGTAAAAACAAAAAAGAAAAAGAGAAGAAGACAAGGGAAGGCAAAATGAGTCATACCCCAAAAATGGAAGAAAACAAAGGGGAGAGGGTCGGAGGGCTGCAATGGCAGCAACCTCCTTTTTTCTTTATTATTATTATTTATTTATTTTTATTTTTGCTGTTTTGTTTTGTTTTGTTTTTTTAATCATAATTTTTATTGGGCTACACAAATTTGTGGACTAAAAAAAGAAAAAAGAAGTGGGCTAAACAAAGTTTTTTTTTAGCAAAAAAAAGAAATGGGCTAAACAAATTTTTGGGCCAAACAAAAAAAATAGAAATGAGTCAAACAAACAAAGAATACTTAATTTTATTTTTTTAATTCTGTATTAAGATGTTTTAATGATCTGGACAAAATTGAGTATTCACAATCTTTGAATAATTTTTTATTCAACTTGCTATACAAATGTCAAGTAATACTAAATGTTAAATAATCAAAGACAATATGCTTCATG
The DNA here is from genome assembly GCA_029884605.1 of Ormosia emarginata. Lineage (NCBI taxonomy): Eukaryota > Viridiplantae > Streptophyta > Magnoliopsida > Fabales > Fabaceae > Ormosia > Ormosia emarginata. The sequence goes on along the minus strand of JAQQTP010000080.1, from coordinate 17,052,145 downwards.
AAGAAATCAATTCTGAAAACGGAATGGTACCTACCCATAGACCTAAGCATGAAAGTAATTTACTTAAAAATGAACTACACTTATTATTCATTTTAAACAAGCTTGGGAGTAAATGTTTGTGCACAAGAGTCATGCAAGAAACAATGTCAAATGATTTCGTGACAATCCTTGATAGGAGTTCACTTTATGTCTTTTTAAATTGAACTACATCCTATATGACTAATTCTCTTTCAACAAAGTCCCTGAAGTATAGTGGTGAGTATTCCCGCCTATCATGCAGATGACCCGGGTTTGATCCCCGACAATGGCGTCTTTGGCCTTTTTAGTGTGATATACACCTATGTTATCATTATCATGTTGTTTTCATTTTTTTAACATGACATACACCTATGTCATCTTATCAAGTTAAAATGACAACGTTATTATTTCTAAAATCCTTCTTTTAAAAGAAAATCTTTGTATAATATTTTTTTTATTCTTGTATCATTGAATAATTTTTTGTTAAACTTATTATACCAATGCCGAGTAAAAATAAATGTTAAAAAATCAAAGGCCATATGCTACATGAATAAATCAACTCCAAAAATGGAATGGTACCTACCAATAGGCCTAAGCAGGAAAGTAATTTACTTAAAAACAAACTACACTTATTATTCATTTTAAACAAGCTTTGGAGTAAATGTTTGTGCACTATAGTTGTGTGAGAAAAAATGTCAGATGATTTCATGACAATTCATGATAGAAGTTCACTTTATGTCTTTCTAAATTGAACTACATCCTATATGACTAACACTCTTTCACAAAGTTGTTGTAGTATAGTGGTGAATATTCCAGTCTGTCACGCGGGTGACCCAGGTTCAATCCCCGCCAACAATGTCTTTACCTTTTTTAGCGTGATATACACCAATGTTATCATTATCAAGTTGTTTTTATTTTTTTTTATCGTGACATACTCCTATGTCATCATTATCAAGTTAAAATGACAACGTTATTGTTTCTAAAATATTTCTTATAAAAGATAATCTAATTATAAAATTATTTTATTCTTGTATCATTGAATAATTTTTTATTAAACTTATTATACAAATGTCAAGTAATAATAAATGTTAAATAATAAAAGACCATATGCTTCATGAAGAAATTAACTCCAAAAATGGATTGGTACCAACATATTGACCTAAGCAGGAAAGTAATTTACTTAAAACTGAATTACACTAGTTAGTGCATGTTTGGATATTAGTTACGTTTAACAAACTGAAGTTTGTAGTTTTTGAATGGCGTGATATTATGTTTGGAAATTTTCAACTTCAGTTGGCTTCAACATAATTTAGAGCCAAACGTACGTTGGCTAGGAAGCAAGAAATTCTTGCTTTTGTGTTAAAATTGTTATCCCCACTCACTTTTGAGGTAAAATTTTTTAAACATAAATTACGTTACTACAAATTCACTTTTAATTAAACTTATGTTTGCAAACACACTTTCAACAAAACTTAAGTTTACTAACTCTAATCCAAACACACACTTATTCATTTTAAACAAGTTTGGGAGTAAATGCTTGTGCACAAGATTTGTGCGAGAAACAACGTCATATGATTTCATGACAATCCTTGATAGAAGTTAATTTTATGTCTTTCTAAATTGAACTGCATCCTATATGACTAATGTTGTTTCAACAAAGTCAATGTGGCATAGTGATGAGTATTCCCGCCTGTCACGCGGGTGACTCGGGTTCGATCCCAGACAACGATGTCTTTGGCCTTTTTAGCGTGATATACACCTATGTTATCATTATCAAGTTGTTTTCATTTTTTTAACGTGACATACACTTATGTCATCATTATCAAGTTAAAATGACAATGTTATTATTTCTAAAATCTTTCTTATAAAAGATAATCTATGTATAACATTATTTTATTCTTGTATCATTGAATAATTTTTTATTAAACATATTATACTAATGTCGGGTAAAATAAATGTTAAATAATCAAAGACCATATGTTATATGAAGAAATCAACTTTGAAAATGGAATGGTACCTACCTATAGACCTAAGCAGGAAAGTAATTTACTTAAAAATGAATTACACTTGTTATTCATTTTAAACAAGCTTGGGAGTAAATGCATGTGCACGAGATTTGTGCGAGAAACAATGTCAGATGATTTCATGACAATCCTTGAAAGCAGTTCACTTTATGTCTTTCTAAATTGAACTACAACCTACATGACTAATGCTCTTTTAACAAATTTGTTGTAGTATAGTGGTGAATATTCCCGCTTGTCACGTGAATGACCCGGGTTCGATCCCTAGCAATAACGTCTTTGGCCTTTTTAGCGTGATATACATCTATGTTATCATTATCAAGTTGTTTTCATTTTTTTATCGTGGCATACACCTATGTCATCATTATCAAGCTAAAATGGCAACGTTATTATTTCTAAAATCCTTTTTTTAAAAGATAATCAATGTATAATATTTTTTTCATTCTTGTATCATTGAATAATTTTTTTTATTAAAATTATTATACCAGCATCGAGTAATAATAAATGTTAAATAATCAAAGACCATAAGCTACATGAAGAAATCAACTCTGAAAATGGAATGGTACCTACCCATTGACCTAAGCAGGAAAGACTTTACTTTAAAACGAATTACACTTATTATTCATTTAAAACAAGCTTGGGAAGTACGAGAAACAACGTAAGATGATTTCATAACAATCCATGATAGGAGTTCACTTTATGTCTTTTTAAATTGAACTACATCATATATGACTAATACTATTTCAACAAAGTTGTTGTAGTATAGTGGTGAGTATTTCTACCTGTCATGCTGGTGACTTAGGTTTGATCCTCGACAACGGTGTCTTTGGCCTTTTTAGCGTGATATACACTTATGTTATCATTATCACATTGTTTTCATGTTTTTATCATGATATACACCTATGTCATCATTATCAAGTAAAAATGACAACATTATTATTTCTAAAATCTTTCTTATAAAAGATAATCTTTGTATAATATTATTTTATTATTGTGTCATTGAATAATTTTTTATTAAACTTATTATACAAATTTCGAGGAACAATAAATGTTAAATAATCAAAGACCATATGCTTCATGAAGAAATCAACTCTAAAAATGGAATGGTACCTACCCATAGACTAAAAGTAGGAAGGTAATTTACTTAAAAATGAACTACACTTATTTTTCATTTTAAACAAGCTTTGGAGTAAAAGTTTGTGCACAAGAGTCGTGCGAGAAACAACGTCAAGTGATTTCCTGACAATCCATGATAGGAGTTCACTTTGTGTCTTTCTGAGTTGAACTACAGCCTATATGACTAATGCTCTTTCACAAAAGTCATTGTAGTATAGCTCTGAGTATTCTCTTCTGTCACACGAGTGACCCTGGTTTGATCCTTGACAACGTCTTCTTTAGCCTTTTTAGCGTGATATACACCTATATTATTATTATCAAGTTGTTTTCATTTTGTATCGTGACATACATCTATGTCATCATTATCAAGTTGACAACGTTATTATTTCTAAAATCCTTCTTTAAAAAGATTATCTATGTATACTATTTTTTTTATTCTTGTATCATTGAATAATTTTTTATTAAACTTAATATACCAATATCGAGTAATAATAAATGCTAAAAAATCAAAGACCATATGTTACATGAAAAAATCAACTCTAAAAATGGAAGGACACCTACCCATAGACCTAAGCAGAAAAGTAATTTACTTAAAAATGAGTTACACTTATTATTCATTTTAAACAACCTTGGGAGTAAAGTTTGTGCACGAGAGTCGTGTGTGAAACAACGTCAGATGATTTCATAACAATCCATGATAGGAGTTCACTTTATGTCTTTCTAAATTGAACTACATCCTATATGACTAATGCTCTTTCAACAAAGTCGTTGAAGTATAGTGATGGGTATTCTCGCATGTCACGTGGGTGATCCGGGTTCAATCCCCCGCTACAACGTCTTTGGCCTTTTTAGCGTGATATACACATATGTTATCATTATCGAGTTGTCTTCATTATTTTATCGTGACATACAGTTATGTCATCATTATCAAGTTAAAATGACAACATTATTTTTTCTAAAATCTTTCTTATAAAAGATAATCTATGTATAATATTATTTCATTGTAGTATCATTGAATAATTTTTTATTAAACTTATTATACAAATATCGAGTAATAATAAATGTTAAATAATCAAAGACCATATGCTTCATGAAGAAATCAACTCTGAGAATAGAATGGTACATACCCATAGACCTAAGCAGGAAGGTAATTTACTTTAAAACGAACTACAATTATTTTTCATTTTAAACAAGCTTGGGAGTAAAAGTTTGTGCACAAAAGTTATGCGAGAAACAATGTTAGATGATTTCATGCAATCCATGATAGGAGTTCACTTTGTGTCTTTCTGAATTGAACTACATCCTATATGACTAATGCTCTTTCAACAAAGTCGTTGTAGTATAGTAGTGAGTATTCCCTCCTGTCACGCAGGTGACCCTGGTTCAATCCCCTGTAACGGTGTCTTTGGCCTTTTTAGCATGATATACACCTATGTTATCATTATCAAGTTGTTTTCGCTTTTTTAGCGTGATATACACTTATGTCTTCAATATCAAGTTAAAATGACAACGTTATTATTTCTAAAATCTTTCCTTTTAAAGATGATCTCTGGATAATATTTTTTATTCTTGTATCATTGAATAATTTTTTATTAAACTTATTATGCAAAGGTTAAATAATAATAAATGTTAAATAATCAAAAACCATATGATTCATGAAGAAATAAACTCGAAAAATGGAATGGTACCAACCCATAGATCTAATAAGGAAGGTAATTTACTTAAAAACGAATTACACTTATTTTTCATTTTAAACAAGCTTGGGAGTAAAAGTTTGTGCACAAGAGTCGTGCGAGAAACAACGTCATGTGATTTCATGACAATCCATGATAAGAGTTCACTTTGTGTCTTTCTAAATTGAACTACATCCTATATGATTAATACTCTACCAACAAAGTCGTTGTAGTATAGTTGTGAGTATTTCTGCCTGTTGATGCGAATTATAAGTTACAAACTTAAGTGCAGATTGTCTCAAATAATAAATTTTTCGGGAGTCCAAGGTCGATCCATAAGATATTGATGAAGAAAAATTCTTTGAGGTAAGGAAATGATTTGTCACAATAATAAAGATAATAAAACTTGTTCACATTTAAAAAAAGAACTTGTTTGAGCTAAGAGATCCACTTTTGGTAATAAATTAAGGACAATATTTTTTTTATAATTCAATTGAAATCTATGCACAACGGAGGTTCCAATCGGAAAATAAAACATTCAAAGTCCATTTAGAATTATATACATAGTTATATTAGGGTTCCTTTAATTATTTATCAATACCAACACTTGTAAATGGGCTCAAACATTCATTGTGCCAACCTTTTTGTCTACAATGAATCAAGATCTCCACTTTACAATTAGGGTTTCTAAATTGATTGAAAACAAAATATAACACATATAATAACTACTTGATAATACATCATTAAAGCATAAGAAATAAATTAATCTAATATTAATTTATTACCAAAAGTTTCATGCTTTTATCCAAGTAAAGTAAAATTAGTTATTCATGAACAAAAAGAAAGAAAGAGAAAAGAAGAAAAAGATGAACATAACTTGAATTTGGAATAAAAGAAAATTACAACAAGAGAAACAAATAACACAATAACATGATCTTGATCTCTAAGCCAAGATGCCCCCAAAATGATCAGTCAATGCTCCCCTTTATAGAGTTTGAAGAGTACAAAATGACAATGAAGTTATTTAATGAGTGGATAGATGATAGGTGGATGAGTGAAAAATGATAATGAAGTTATTTAATGAGTGAAGGGATGATTAATAAGAGGGTAGATAATTAATGAATGAGTGAATGATTATTGAGTGGGTGGATGATTATTTAGTGGGTAGATGTTTAATGAGTGGGTGAATGATTAATGAGTGAGTGGATGATTAATGATGCTTGTCTCTCTACTTGTACCAACTAATTCAACTATCTTCACACAATTATAACTCTATTAAAACGTCATTTTCTGAAAAAGTGGTCTTCATGAGAGTTGAAGGGTTTTGTCTTAGCTTTCCAATGTCATCGGTTTCAGCTCCATACAACTCTTACAACTCAAATTCCATCCCAATCACTGCACATTGCTCAGGCCCAACTACAGTTCATCTGTTCTGACTTACAAGCCCAATATGACCTCCAAGCCATCCGAACTAGCTCTTGTGTTCTTTATGAAAGTTGTAGATTTGAGTCTTAACTGTCAAATGGTATTGATTTCAGTCCAAAAACTCTCCTATAGCTCAAGTTATGCTTTGATTAGTACACACTGCTTGGGTTTTAGTGACAGAATCTATTTTCTAACTTCTAGGCCTAATTAGCTCTACTAGATGTTTGATTGAGACTTCGACCTCTCCATCAAAGTTGTAGAGCTTTCTCTCAGCTTTTTTACAAGATAAAATTTATAATTTTTAGACATTTAGAACTCAAGATATGGCCAAAATATAGAAACAATATAAAATCTCAATAATGCTAAAAAATATCAATTAAGCCTAATTTGAACTCAAACTTACAAAATATGATCAAGCTCAATCAATTAAGTACATGGAGAGTGCAAATGATTAAAAATGAGGGCTTATTAATGTATAAAGTATGTGATTATCACCTGTCACGCGAGTGACCCCGGTTCGATCCCTGACAACGACATTTTTGGCCTTTTTAGCGTGATATACACCTACATTATCATTATCAAGTTGTTTTCACTTTTTTAGCGTAAGATACACCTATGTCATCAATATTAAGTTAAAATAACAACGTTATTATTTCTAAAATCTTTCTTTTAAAAGATAATCTTTGTATAATATTTTTCTATTCTTGTATCGTTGAATAATTTTTTATTAAACTTATTACACAAAGGTTAAGTAATAATAAATGTTAAATAATCAAATACCAAATGCTTCATGAAAAAATTAACTTTGAAAATGGAATGGTACCTACCCATAGACCTAACCAAGAAGGTAATTTACTTAAAAATAAACAAAACTTATTATTCATTTTAAACAAGTTTGGAAGTAAAAGTTTGTGCACAAAAGTCGTGCGAGAACCAATGTTAGATGATTTCATCACAATTCATCATAAGAGTTCACTTTGTGTCTTTCTGAATTGAACTACATCATATATGACTAATGCTCTTTCAACAAAGTCGTTGTAATATAATGGTGAGCTTTCCAGTTTGTCACGCGAGTGACCCGGGGACGATTCTAGGAAACAACATTTTTGGCATTTTTAGCGTGATATACACTTATGTTATCATTATCAAGTTGTTTTCGCATTTTTAGTGTGACATACACCAATGTCATCATTATCATGTTAAAATAACAACATTATTATTTCTAAAATCTTTCTTTTAAAAGAAAATATTTGGATAATATTTTTTTATACTTGTATCAATGAATAATTTTCTATCAAATTTATTACACAAATGTTAAGTAATAATAAATGTTATATAATCGAATACCATATGCTTCACGAAGAAATCAACTCAGAAAATGGAATGGTACCTACCCATAGACCTAAGCAGGAAGGTAATTTACAAAAAAATGAACTACACTTATGATTCATTTTAAACAAGCTTGGGAGTAAAAGTTTGTGCACATAAGTTGTACGAGAAACAATGTAAGTTAATTTCATGACAATCTATGATTGGAGTTCACTTTGTGTCATTATCGTTGTATCATTGAATAATTTTTATTTTTTTTATCGCAAACTTGTCATTTATCAAGTTAAAAATGACAACGTACATAATCTATGCATAATTTTTTATTCTTTATCATTGTTAAAATTTTTTTATTAAACTTATTATACAAACGCGAGAGTAATAATAAATGTTAAATAATCAAAGACCATATGTTTCATGAAGAAATCATCGACTTTTTGAATTGAATTACATCCTATATGATTAATATTCTATCAACAAAGTTGTTGTAGTATAATGGTGAGTATTCTCCCCTGTCACGCGGGTGACCTTGGTTCGAGCCCCAACAATGACATTTTTGGCCTTTTAGCGTGATATACACATATGTTATCATTATCAAGTTGTTTTCGCTTTTTTAGCGTGATGTCATCGTTATAAGTTAAAATGACAATGTTATTATTTCTAAAATCTTTCTTTTAAAAGATAATCTTTGGATAATATTTTTTTATTGTTGTATCAATGAATAATTTTTTTATTAAACTTATTATACTAATGTCGAGTAATAATAAATGTTAAATAACCAAAGACCATATGCTTCATGAAGAAATCAACTCTGAAAATGGAATGGTACCTACCATAAATCTAATAAGGAAGGTAATTTACTTAAAAATGAACTGTACTTATTATTCATTTTAAACAAGCTTGGGGGTAAAAGTTTGTACACAGAAGTTGTGCGAGAAACAATGTCAGATCACTCCTTGACAATCCATGATAGGAGTTCACTTTATGTCTTTTTATGTTGAACTACATTCTATATCACTAATGTTCTTTCAACAAAGTCGTTGTAGTATAGTGGTGAGTATTTCTGCCTGTCATGCGGGTGACCCGGGTTCGATCCCAGGTAATGGCGTCTTTGGTGTTTTTAGCATGATATACGCATATGTTATCATTATCAAGTTGTTTTCATTTTTTTTATCGTGACATGCACCTATGTTATCATTATCAAGTTGTTTTCATTTTTTTATCGTGACATATACCTATGTCATCATTATCAAGTTAAAATGACAACGTTATTATTTCTAAAATCCTTCTTTTAAAAGATAATCTATGTATAATTTTTTTTATTCCTGTATCATTGAATATTTTTTTATTAAACTTATTATACCAACGCCGAGTAATAATAAATGTTAAATAATCAAAGATCATATGTTGCATGAAGAAATCAACTCTGAAAATGGAATGGTACTACCCATAGACTTAAGTAGGAAAGTATTTTACTTAAAAAAGAATTACACTTATTATTCATTTTACACTAAGTTGGGAGTAAAAGTTTGTGCACAAGAGTCGTGCGAGAAACAACATCAGATGATTTCATGACAATCCATGATAGGAGTTCACTTTATATCTTTCTATATTGAATTACATCCTATATCACTAATGCTCTTTCAACAACGTCGTTGTAGTATAGTGGTGAGTATTCATGCCTGTCACGCGGGTGACCCTGGTTTGATCCCTGGCAATGGTGTCTTTGGCCTTTTTAGCGTGATATACACATATGTTATCATTATCAAGTTGTTTTCATTTTTTTTTTATCGTGACATACACTTATGTCATCATTATCAAGTTAAAATGACAGCGTTATTATTCCTAAAAACTTTCTTTTAAAAGATAATCGATGTATATTTTTTTTTGTATTCTTGTATCATTGAATATTTTTTTATTAAACTTATTATACAAATGTCGAGTAATATTAAATGTTAAATAATCAAAGATCATATGCTTCATGAAGAAATCAACTTTGAAAATGGAATGGTACCTACACATAGACCTAAGCAGGAAGGCAATTTACTTAAAAACAAACTACACATATTATTCATTTTAAACAAGCTTAGGAGCAAAAGTTTGTGCACAAAAGTCATGCGAGAAACAACGTTAAATGATTTCATATCAATCCATGATAAGAGTTCACTTTGTGTCTTTCCAAATTAAACTACATCCTATATGACTAATGCTCTTTCAACAAAGTCGTTGTAGTATAGTGATGAGTATTCTCGTTTGTCACATGGGTGACTTGGGTTTGATCCCCGACAACGGCATCTTTGGCCATTTTAACACAATATACACCCATGTTATCATTATCAAGTTGTTTTCATTTTTTTATCGTGACGTACACCTATGTTATCATCAAGTTAAAATGAGAATATTGTTATTTCTAAAATCTTTCTTTTAAAAGAAAATCTATGTATAATATTTTTTTTATTCTTATATCTTTGAATAATTTTTTATTAAACTTATTATACAAATGTCGAGTAACAATAAATGTTAAATAATCAAAGACCATATGCTTCATGAAGAAATCAACTCTGAAAATAGAATGGTACCTACCCATATAACTAAGAAGGTAATGTACTTAAAAATGAACTGTACTTATTATTCATTTTAAACAAGCTTGGGGGTAAAAGTTTGTACACAGAAGTTGTGCGAGAAACAATATCAGATGATTTCATGACAATCCATGATAGGAGTTCCTTTTCTAATAGTGTTAGACTTTACATACATGCCTCTAACTTAACAAATAAAGCAAAGGTAAAATGGGGAATATTCAGTCCCTCACTCTTCAACTGTGATGAAACAAAGATCTAGAAGCCTGCCTGCAAAGTTTTACTCTAACTAAAGGTAAATCTACTGCATGAAGGATGCTAGGCGTGGATCTGTGCCGTAAGGAAGACCACTTTGTGCTCCTAGAGCTCTGCACTTGGCAGCTGCCTGCAATTGGCATCAAAATGCATAAGCCTCTTGCAGCTAAGTAACCCATCCACCCAGTAGGTTCAATGCCTTAAAATTTTCCTAACTGAAGTACAAAATAGGCATGCAATATTCTTTTTCATAAATTATTACTTGAGTGCAAGACTACTTACCACAATAGCAGCAAAGCATAGCATTTTCTCTCTTGCAAAGTTGGCAGTGACAGCTGAAAACAATCAAAGATGGCAAACATTTTACGTAGGAAACGATAAAGATGGCGGTTGTGAAGTTTAAACATGTGGCCTGTAAAAGGCTTTTGGAAAGTCGCATAATTCGATCAATAGGGAATAGACTAATATAACTGATGAGATTTGACTACTGTAAGAGGGGAGCCGGGGAGGAAAAACTTGTATTTTTGGTATACAAAATGTGAAGTAATTAGGTAACATCACTACTCCCGAGTGAGAACATTGTGCCTTGTTTCACATGACGCATTTGGAGGAAACTGTGGCACCTACGTCCTGAGATGATAACCCCCATAGGTATGCTTAAGCAAAGGTGAACAACCCATCTATTGTTAAACCAACACCTTAGGCAGAAAACCTTAATGATGCCCGACAATTTAATGTCAAAAAGTAAATGAAATGGCAAGCAACTCATGAAGATTTAGTGTGGCCCTTCAAAGGCCACAAGGAAAAGATATAGAACAAAGGTGGTACATTACCATAGAGAATAGCTCCAGCAAATGCATCTCCAGCACCAGTTGTATCAATAAGCTCTGAAGGTGGTATGTTCTCAGGTGTTCCAACATATAACCTCCCACAAACTGTTCCTATACCTTCTGCCTGCAATTTTGTCACTGACTGGAAGTAAATGGAAAAGACAGATATAAGTAAAAAGTTTACCAAAACACAAATAAGCATGTAATGTTTAAGTTACAATCCCTGCTTCTATAACTTCAAAGATGCAAGAAGTAATCCAGCATGTCACAATTAATAACCAAAAAACTTTTTGGTCTATAACATACACTCATTCATTAGGTTAGGCAATTGACTATTTTGGCTTAAAAGGTTAATTAATATATAGACGAGGTTAAGTCAAACAGTTGTAATTCTAACTAATTAGAATATTACAACATAGGCAATGACAGGGAAAAATAAATGCAAGTTGTTCATAGATTACCTTAAGAGGTACCAGTCTGCTTGTATACGATGTTCACAATAAAGATTTCCTAATGTGTTCAAATTCAAATACTTAAGTGTCTTACATGTCAAATAATGGCAAATGAATGCAAGGCATTAAATGTGACCAACTTTTTTGCAAAGGTTTACTGGCATCCGTAGAATGTCTTCCCAATAATGCTAGATCATCTAGCCTCTACATCTTAACCTAAAACCATTGTTTTTTTTTTTTTACTTTGCCAGTTTGGTTTTCAGTACCATCGAGAATTAAGTGATGAGTTATAAAGGCTATTATAGGAACAATTGATTAAAAAAAGGCCTGCTCATGCCAGAGGGCAAGAGACAGCAATATGGACCTCATTAATGTCCAAAGAACACACATCAGTAATTTGCTTCAATCATAATTTAAAGTATTTGCTGAGTAATTTGTGCAAAACTGGAGTTCACTTCACTAATACCACAGCAGAGAAAAAGTGTTCTGAGTTTCATTGAGATTACTGATGATATGCAGGTTGGGATGTATATGCCCCCATTCTTTCTCATCTCCAGGGATTCCAGTAATCTGTCTACATCCACTTCTTCTGTGGAAGGACCCTCTGCCAGGAAAAGCATAATAAATGAAAACCTATTTACATTAAAAGCAAAATACAAGGTACAATGAATAAGCCATACAAACATCTAATTCTGACCAGTGCTAGCATATGATCATATTCAAAACAAACCCTTTACCCCCGACAACACCAAAAAGGAAAGAAAAATTAGAAGGAATGGGAATATATGTACCATTAACACTTCTCTCAAGCATTATGCAACCATCTTTTCCCAAAGTTACAATCACAAATTTGACGTTGGGCAACCTTAAAAGCATAGAAACAAGTGCTTTTGGAACAGTTGATGCCTCTGTCCATGCCTGTCAGCAGAGATAGGTACATCATGTGTGTATAATGATGCTTAAAAGAAAAAGTTCAATCAGCCTAAGAGAGTTAAAACAAGGTTTCAGTAAAAGAAAAGAACAAATATTTATCTGAAATTATAGAAGTTTAAGCAAGAAGAAAAGGAAAATGTATGTACCATTGGTATCAGAAAAGTAATATCCCCTCCCCGTCACAAAAAGAAAACATACTTAAAGAAAACACGGCTTATGCAGGAACATATCTACAAGTAGACATATTTCAATTTCAGAAGAAGGCAAAAAAAAAGTCTTTTCTTCTGCTTCTAGCACTGAGTTAATATTTTACCAGCAAAAAACAAATTTACTGACAGAAAGGTAGAATAGAAAGGCAGTCTGTTAAAACCAATTCAACATTTCTGCATGTCAAAAATGAGGTTGATGAGAGAACTCTAGTATTTTACCAGCAAAAAACACATTTGCTGACAGAAAGGTAGAATAGAAAGGCAGTCTGTTAAAATCAATTCAACATTTCTGCATGTCAAAAACAAGGTTGTTGAGAGAACTCTAGTATTATACATTCTTTAAAATAATAGCACTTCAAGGGAAAAAATGCACTTGCCTGCGGAAACTGTGCTGCACATACGACATAATCAGCTAATTTCAGGAGATCATCCAGCCCTTCTCTCAGCCTTTCTGCATCCATTAAGATGGGTATATTGTTCCTAATTGCCTGTACTGGAAAATATGAGATTTTGTTTACTTCCCATCAGATGAACCTCTCTTTTCTCATTTTTCAACCTCCTTTACCAGCAGAAGAAAATAAACAAGGACCGTGAAAAAGACACTAAGTGAATATTGAGATGCTCCATAGAAAGAAAAAAGACGAAATTAGTTTAATTTTATTAATTGATGGACTTGTAAATTACATTTCTTGCAATGTTGTCACCTTTATAAATTTCTCCATCATATAAGCTATTGCTATCTAATGTTCAATCATTGGTGTGAAGAGTTGGTACTGTTTTAATAGATAACTATTAGCAGTAATGAAAGTTGACTTTTCTCTAAATACAATATAGAAATTTTTGCATGCTTCAACTTCTAAATATGACTAGGCTCTTAGAATTCACATCAGAACATCAAGCAAATTATGTAAGTAATAACCTCGCGTGCAACAACTAGAGCAGTTTCATGCAATCTTCCATCAAAATAAACAATTCTTGCTCCATTCAATGCAGATAGCAAACATGATTCGGGAAGATCATCTGGTGTCATTGGAGGAAACCCTGGGGTATGTATACAAGTACGGGTCTTCCTAAAAAATTACACTAACAATTAGTCAAGTTACAATTAAAATTTTCAGCAGCCTCACTACCAGCAAATGCTTGAAGATCTTACTATTATGAATAATGATAGCACATAGTTGTTGTTTTATTCTTATATGAAGATACAATTTTTCCTTCTTACTGACTGCTGGTTTAAACAACACAATCTCAGGTATTGTCAAGTATCTAAAGTTGATAAACACAAGAAAATGGAGACATGGAAAAAGACAAAAAAAAAAAAGAGAAGTATAGCGTTTGCAATTTCAGTTCATTTCATTTGTCTTCTTCAAGGAAAATGAAAATACAACACTTCCCACTATTTTATGTTCAAAACCAAGCAGGTGGCAGTGACCAGAATCTCAATTAGATCAACCTAACTCATGCCTTTCTTTCTTCTGGAATTTGGATCATTAAATTACTCAATGGAGAAAGTCAAGACGGGCTAACCATATCATATGTATATGGGGTATGTAAAATGAGTTAAACCACCCACAGGAGAGAGTAAGAAAGAACTTACTGTATTATAGATCAAAATTTCAGCAAAGATTGAAAAGAAAAGGGACAAAAGAGAGTTAAAAATCAAGGGCTAAAAGAACTCCAATGAAACAACTAGAGCAGAAATTTAATGTTAAGTGATTTTCACATTACAAATGAAAATATGGACACCATGCTTATTTTATTTTTATTATCAATTTTTTTTTTTGGGAGGGGGTGGGGTTACAAATTAAAGGAACAATAAGTCAATGACATTACATTTGGTTGTCCACAATGATATAGGTAAATGGTGAAGTGCCCTCCTTAGATACCTTCAAATAAAAGGGAACACAATAAATAAATACATATGCGTTAAAAATATGTGTAACAAACATAAGTAGGAAAAAAGTAAACATTGATCGTGGAATTAGAATATTGCTAAGTTGCATGGATATGAGTACGAGTACCAGTATCGGTACGGGTATTGGTACGGGGTATGACAAAATTTCTAAAAGCTAGGATACGGGTATGGCAAGATATATTATATAGAAATATAAAAAAATAAACTATAAAGTAATTAAATCATAAGATAAATATAATTTTCATAATGTTCACTACAAGGTTTCAACAAAATTTCGTAAAGTATTTCTAGTAAGCATAAATATATAAAGAAGGCACATGATTTGAAGGGAGTGAAATAGTAGTTTGTTTCATTTAATAGCAAATCAAACAACTTAGCAACAAAACTTGGTGTTTTGCATAGACTGATGACTTGTACTTGAGTGATACCAGGTACCTACTCATCAAGTGAGTATCGGTTAAGTACCTATGTATACCCAATAAGTACCAGTATCGGGTACGTACCCGGTACAGGTACAACAACCATTTCGGAGTACCCATGCATCATAGGTATTGCCATATATACTAAAAGGTTTTAGCTGCAAACTTAAATCAAATACCAGCATGCCGAAAATTTCAAGATCAAGTAAACCGAAGCTTCATGAAGATAGCAAACAGAATATTGTGAGAAAATTACCACCATAAAGGATGTATCTACACCATTAGCCTGTAGCTCATCTAATATACCCCTGCCTTGAGTGTCATCTGCAACCTAATGGGTGTCAAACAGGTTTGTTGCACATAATTAAACACAAAAGTATCAGGTTCAAAACAGCTATACATTACAAAACTTGTTCGAAAATAGAGGTGTAGAGTGTTAGTTAGTTGGTTAAAAAACCTTGGAGATAAGCCTTGGGTTGAGGCCCAAGCGAGCAGCGCAGGTTAAGGCATTGCCTGCATTGCCACCTCCTTGAACCTAAGGGAAACAACGCAACACAGATAAGATTCAAGTTCAACTCATGTGAATTAATCCCAAATAAAAAATTTAAAAAAAGAAGAAGAAGTACCTTGAAGGAAGTGCTTCTGATTTTGTCATCAGGCTTAGGATAAGCAGCAACGGTAGCCAAGAAATCCACGGACACCGCTCCACACCCCACCTGCACACACAATTAGAAAGCCCCCATTTTTCAGCCTCAAAAATCAAAATAGAATCAAAGAAACAAAGCGTAAACGCATAGAGACAGACACAGAGGACGCACAACGATGGGGTTTGCAGCGAGGAAATCAAAGGACATGGTGGCCCTGAAATCTCTACACCCAGGCCTCGTTGACTGAAAGTGAAACAAAAACAAAAATGAAAACCATAATGCTCGATTAATTATTTAATAATTTTAATTCAACCGAACAAGGAAAAATAATGGAAAAACATTCCATTTAAAATTTACGCACAAGACTATTTTTATTTAGTTTTAAAATAAAAGAAAAATTTGTATGATGAATTGAAGAGTGAAGACAAAAAATTTTGTACTGTATTTAGTAGTAAAAGAAAAATGCTGACCCAACTGAACGGGAAAAATTGAAGGTAAAGTGGGCGTCAAAGTGTTGTTGCATAAAGAAAGATTCAGAGAGAGGAAGACATTTTGGTTCCAAAGTTGCTGTGACTTGAGTCGGTGAGGAAGGGAAGGGCGCTAACTTAACTAGTAACTTTTAACTGTCCTTTGGTTTTTTTTGGTACCCATCGTTTTCAGTATGTAGTATGTAGGAGTAGGGCACCAGCGTCACACTCACAACACAAGGAAATTCAATCACTCCTAACTGCAACTGCATGTATAATTTCCTAACATAGTTGTATGACCCATAACAGAATTCGATTCCATCAGAAGGTTAGGTTACTAAATCAGCAATTTGATTGCGAAATAAGCGGTTGAATTGAAAAACCCAAATTGAAAAAATATTATATAAAAAGATACTTTATATAAAAAATATTTTATATGAAAAAATTATATAATGTAAATAAATTAGTAGTGATAATAATTTAATATTATGTTAAAAATTAGATAATAATATAAATTAAAAATATAAATGAATAAGAATGTATAGTTTAATGACATAATACATTTTAACACGAAGATCATTTATGTATTAAGTTCGAATCTCATAAATAATATTTTTAAAATTTTATTTAAAAACAAAATCAAATCAAACCAGTTTAAGAAGTCATTTGAGTTTCATTAGTTTTGACTAAGTCGACGAGAAAACTAGTCTTGAGTTTAAACGTTTCTTCAATTTGACCAAAGTCAATTTGGGTCATACACTATCTTCTTATAAAAGACAGATACAAATATAACATGGATACAACATTATATGAATATGTTAATACGATAAAAATTTAAAAATTAATTAAAAAATATATAAATAAAAAATATTTAAAAATATTGAAATATTTAATACAATATGTATTAAATACTTGTGCGATGATCATTTTAAAATATTAATAATATATAACTATCTTTCCTGTAACTTCTTACATTAAGAGCATGTTTGGTTAGAATTATTTCTTAATCAAATAACTTTTTTTTTTGAAAAAAATGTTGTAATAATATTCTCACAATCAGTTTTAATTTTTACACTAAATTTATGCATTATAATTTTTTTTCATAATATTAAAATTTTAATTTATTATTTTAAATGATATATTATTACTTGCACTTTAATATGTAAATAATATTTTGTCTCTTCAATTAAATAATTTTTTAATCATTTTATATCTATTTTAATAATTTAATATATAAAAATTATTATTTTTTACATTATTCAAACAAAACAAATTAATTTAAAATTAATTTTTCAATTACCATATTCAAACATAAAACTAATTATATTATAATCAATTATAACAAAAAATTATACAATAATCGATTATTAAAATAATTAAATTTTCACAATTATCATCACAAACATGTACTAATATTCATCTAAGAAAACTATGGTAATTTATTAATTTCACAAATTATAAATTTTAAAAGTTAAAAGCTTGAACATATAACGAAACATATGACTACGGTAATTTATTAAAATAAATTACTTTTTCTATTATTCCCCTTTTATTAACTATCATTGCAAATGCCACTGCTAGTAAAAATAAAACGAAGAGGTGTAACAAAAAAGAAAAAAAAGGAAATGTCCTAGCCTCCTGGGGAGTTCATTTTGGTTGTGAGGAACGTCCTCGTTAATAGACATGGAATGGAGCCACGAGATACAATTCAAGGCATTTACAATATTGTTCAAGTTACATTTCCTCC
This sequence comes from Ormosia emarginata, assembly GCA_029884605.1. Taxonomy (NCBI): domain Eukaryota; kingdom Viridiplantae; phylum Streptophyta; class Magnoliopsida; order Fabales; family Fabaceae; genus Ormosia; species Ormosia emarginata. The sequence goes on along the minus strand of JAQQTP010000080.1, from coordinate 17,034,113 downwards.
CTTGTATAATGAATCAATATTTCAAAATTAGTCAATCCTGTATCTCTCCATCCTTAACATGAAAACTGCAGAAATTTGAGACGCCTAAGCTAAATCAGCCACTCAATCAATAGTTCGGATCCCCTTAGGAACTGTACATTTGAAAAACACTAGGAAAAACCTTAAACCCTAAACTCAGTAACCATCATTCCAGTCACGCTTGGGAGAGAGTCCCCCATGCTCACTCCGGCTTCCTGTAAATCTATATAAGGATAGCTTGCTACGGACTGTTCTTAAGGGACCTGATCTATTCCCATGCCTAATTGGTAAAGATATCTCATCTCCAATCAAGCTTGAAGTTGAAAACGGTCTGTTTTCCATTTCAAGTCGACCAGAACTGCATTCCATTGTGATGAAAGAAGATGCTTGCCCATAAGTTAATCGAGGGGTTACCCCTCCAGCATTCCACCAACTGCTATCAGAAGGGCAAAGATCACCTCTAAAATCAGACTCCTGATCAGAGGAATCCTTCAGACTAAAACAATCTCCACAAGTCTCATCTGTGTCATTGTATATCAACTTAATAGCCTGCACAACTTCACCCATAAAAGGTCTGTGAGTGACCTCCGGGTGAACACACATTGAAGCAATAGAAGCAACCTTTGCCATGTCATCAAAGTTGTAACTTCCAGCCAAAGATGCATCCACTAGCTGTTCTAAACCTTCTCTACTCGTCAACAGTGGCCGTGCCCAAGTGACAAGATTCTCCTGTCCCTGAGGTTGAGACATGTCCACTGGTTTTCTGCCAGTGAGAAGTTCAAGCAACACAACACCATAACTATAGACGTCACTTTTAACAAGTAAATGGCCTGTCATCGCATATTCTGGGGCAACATACCTGCAAAATTGAACAGATAGAAAAGGCATCAAATTAAAGGCCGGGAATTTACAATGCATGAAAAATAGATTGCAACCGCACATAATTTATTAGACACAGGAGTTACAACTTACAACTCAGGCAGCAGAATGTAGTCATAAAAAGAACTTAAGTTTGCTAAATTATTCAGTTGAGACTTGAGAGGAGACAATATGAATAACTCTCATGATGGTTAACATGCCGTGTGCACAGGATTTGTGTTTAGCCATCAGAATCTTTCACAAGTTAACTAACGTAGTATATATGTAAGTTAACTCAGGGTACTTCAAGAGTTGAATATTATCCGAAACTTCAAAAAAGTATACATTGAAAGCTATTGAATAACTATAATTATGGCACTCAATAAGGTTTAAGAAAGTACTCAATCAAAATGCTGCAGACAAAGTCTGTTTTACACTTACCCAAAAGTTCCCATCACCCGTGTAGAAATATGATGACTCCCTTCAGTTGCTTCTCTTGCCAGGCCAAAATCAGAAACTTTGGGGGTAAAGTCATCTTCTAATAACACATTGCTAGCTTTGAAGTCTCGGTGAATTACACGAGGATTAGAATCCTCGTGAAGATAGGCCAATCCTCTTGCAGCTCCAAGGGCAATTTTCAATCGTGCTTCCCAATCTAGAGGTCCCTTTTTCTTGTCAACACCTGCAGGATCATTAACAAGCATTTAAATAATTTAATTTCAGATGGCAAAGCAATATAAATTGAACATGGGCTGCATGTCTTGAGCTAATGAAAATATGTTACCATGCAGATGAGACTCAACACTGCCATTGCGAACAAGCTCATACACCAAGCATCGCCTGCGCCCTTCAATGCATATACCAATCAGTTTCACTAGATTACGGTGATGCAAACGGCTTAGCATCTCAACTTCTGCAATAAATTCACGGTCTCCATTCTGATTATCCCTTGTTAGCAGCTTACATGCAACTTCAGTACCATCTTCCAATGTCCCACTATAAACACATCCAAATCCTCCTTCTCCTAATACTCTCTTCGAATTAAACTTATCTGTTGCTTTCTCAAGCTCGGAAAGTGAAAATGTTTTAACAGAGAGAATGGAAGTAGCCATTGTGGACATAAGGGACACTGATGTCGAGCTTGTAATACTGCTTGACAACATAGAACCCAAGCCTGCATTACAAGCATCAATCGATTTACATTTACTTCAACTATTATACAATTGACAGAATGAAGAAGATAACCAAGAAAACATGAAAATTATTAAAAATTATACTAGGATAAATAAATACCATATTTGCACGTCATAAACACAAGTTCACTTACTAAAGAAAGTGGAATTTGTAGGCATAAAATGAAAATGTTCAAGTCACTACTATATTTGAGTTGCAGGTATAAATCAATAACCACCAAAGGCGGAGGACATCCCAATAATCTTGTTGGTCCTAAACATGACAACGATAATATCTATTTGTGTGGAACAAGTTTGATTTACAGTTGTCAATCAAGCACAAAAAGTAGACATGTGTAAATCAAAGAAACCTAATTGAAGTGTGGCAGTGTGGCACAAAAGTAACGTCAATGACTAATGAGTAATGACATTAGGAAAACCTTCAAAGTCAAGAGATCAACACACAGCAAATTTGTAAAGTACAAAACATCTTATAACTTCACTTCCCCAAGAAATAGAGCTTAACTAAACAAATATAATCGTCTATACATGACAAGGAAAGCACAATAAACTAAAAGAAAGGAACTAGAAAAGGGATCACAATCAACCTGAGGAACAATATTTTAGGCAATATCCCAGTTGAATATACAATAAATGATAAGCAATCAAACAAAAAATTCTGCCAGTTCCAATTAAGCATCATAAAATTATTAAAAAAATGTCAAAGGAAGTTCAAAATTATACCAGATCTCTTGTTTAGAGATGATGTGAGTGCAGGGCCAACAGCACTAGATGGTCTCCTAATCTTCTTCCATTTCAAAATGATGGAAAATGCTCCAACCAAAACCAGCAAGAGTACGAAGGAAGATAAAGCAATGATGATTATGGTTCTAAGATTCATTTTCTGGTTCTTGCTGACAAAGTTGGCACTGACTGGCAGAATACCATCAGCACTTTCACTTGGACCACTACCAAATAAAGTTCCATATGGTGGCGGTGACGTCATTCCTGATACCAACAGCTTCAGTCTCAAACAGTAACATGGCACCAGTAAAGTAAAATGTTATCAGGAGAAACAACACAATTACCTGGATAAATAATGTACACGACAGCATAATCACCAAAAAGGCTCCTATTTAGAGGAACTTTCTTGTACCAAAACCTCTCATATGTCAGAGCCGCAGTGGTGTCATCAAATTTCTCTCCCAGTGGAACTAAGTAAATATCAACAGTAGTTCTTTCTTGATCTTGACTATCAGCACTGGCACCCATTATCTTCACCTGACTCTGCTCTAAATATGTGCCTAATGCAACTTCAATCTCTAACTCATTCATTACTGGAAAAACAGCATAAGGAGCTACATCCAGTGTAAGTCTGACTTTCATGGGAAATACACAACCACAAGGTGAACCATAGGGAGTTGATGTGAGCGGATCTGTACAGACACAAGCTGCCAGAGATTTCATTATAAATGAGTATATGTTACGAGACACTAACAGGGTGGGCCAAAAAATATGTTAGGTTCAGAAATCCATTCAATCAGTAATAAAAGGCTTTAATTTATTTCACATAAATTATTGAGTTTGCCATGAAAATGAATATTTAGGTCTATTGTATTAATTAAACCCATTAGACCCTATCATAACTTTTAGAAGTAGGAAATAGTTTTCAGATAGCATAGGCTGCTGAACATCCAAAGGCAAATATAGTTTAAATTAATTTTGCCAACAACTTTGAAGCAGGCAATAATTTTCAGACACCATAGACAACATGATAGAACATCTAGAGGCAAATATAGTTTAAAATAAATTATTTTTTCCGCCATAAAACATTTTTAATCTAAGGAAGCAAACTAATTAAATTCAAAGTTTTCTTCCAAATAATTCTGTTTTTGACATTATTTCTATTTATATCATCTTACCATGCTTTGCACATACTAAATGACTAATTAAGAAGGCAGCGGAATCATAAAATTCAGATTACTTGGTTACAAAGAATCAAGTCATGACCCCCTTGATCAACTTACTTGACCAAATAGAGATTCAGAGAAACATATTAAAAAAATAAAATTGCAACTACAAAATTGAAAGACCACAAGTTGTTGAGACTCGAGATATTATAATTTATAACTACTCCTGCTGCAGGAAGAGTAGGAAGGGAAGATGGGTGTCTAAATTCCAAAAATTACCTTGGTCTTTAGAAGGGGGTGGAGCCACTTCATAAGGTCTCATGCGACGGTGATGATGCTGATGTTCTGGTCTTGGAGTCACACTAGGACCTAAAATAAGAGAAGAGAAGATTAGCCCTTAAGCTCAAAGATAACATAAGTTTAACGCAAGTTATGAAAAATATGATAACTTACCTTGATAAGATGGAGATGGTGCAGGTGCAGAAGATAGTCCAGAAGAAGGTTTAACTAACCACGTTTTAGCTCGTTCTGATGAAGCAAATGACACACTCAGAGAAATCGACTTCACTGCATGCAATGAACCTACTATGTCATACATAATGGCATAGTATCCGTAGAGAAGACCTCAAAAGAAATCTCTTAAAAATAAGATAAAATAAAATATCAAATCATAATTTTTGCATCAATTGCAAAGAGTGTGTTCGTAAATTTGAAGCATGTTTTCCAGGAAAGCAATCAGTGTGTGGATTTTCTAGCTAAATGGGATGCTCAACATGATGAGTCTTGGACAATCTGGCAGACTATTCCGCTGGGAACAAGTCTGTGTTTCGCAGTGGATTTTGCTGGTTCTGGTTTCATTAGGCATTAGTTTTCTTGTTCTTATCATTTGTACCCAAAAGAAAGAAAGAAAGAAAGAAAGAAAGAAGAGTGTAATTCAATATAGACTGGAGCACAAGCACACATAAATATTGCATTGGATTCATTCAGAAAAGCCCATCAAAGAGTGGAAGGGTTTTCAAACTACCATCTTATGCAATACTTCAGCCAGTATCCAAGTATACTTGGCAATATACCTGAAAAGAAAGTATTCCCACAATGACGTTTCTGTTAAATTTACAATTATACTCTAGAGATAATGCCCGATTTGCACACATTTTATTGTAAACATCCAAACTGGAAAGAAATTCATCTGTCTGAATTTCCAATATTTCACCAGATGAGTTTGTGGTACATGTAGAAGTAACATGCACTAACAATTTTTATATTATAACAATTATGTGCATACCTTAATTAGACTTCATTTGGACTCTACAAATGCAGCAGCTTCTAAAAACTTAAAGTTAAAACATTTAAGTTTCTTCCAGAAATAGACCATCTGGTATAGGAAATATTGAGTGTACCAAAGAGTTCATAGACCAAAATAAACGATGAAAAATTAAGTCTGAGTGTTCGTTCTGTTGATCCTGCAACAGAAACTGAACACATAATACCCAGTTTAGTCTCAAGCAGGTGAATTTGTAAAATCCAATGAGGTAGCAATAAACAGGGATTTGATTATAAGATATATTCTTCGAGGGGGCAAGCAAAATATGTTTCATGATTACTCAATGCTCAGTTTGGTAGCTGAAGTGGAAAACATATAGAAGAGAGATGGCATTTGGGTAGTTGGATCAAATTGTCATACTTCTAGTTTAATGGAAAGGAGTCATGAGATTCAAATACTAAATAGTTTTTATATCTAAGGCAATCCATCGGTAGAAACAATTATACATACTGCCCAATAACACACCAATTCAATACCCATTATAATGCTGCACCAAAGAATTAGGTTTTTGCATGTGAGGATTAGGTTTTATAAGTGAGGAACAAGTAGAAGAGGTTAGGGGATAACAAAATTATATGCCACACACAGCCACATACTGACTAGCATATAACTACCAAATGAAAAACATTAGAGAGGCTGTCCTAGACGTAATTAAGATGATAACTAATTTAGCAAAGAGAATTATAACATAATTGACAACCAACCCACTAATATTCAAACAACACAGTAAAAAATCCCCACGAAATTATAAATTTCTAGAATTCAGTTACTATCAAGCTACAGAACAAGCAGACATGTACACGTACCCAGCCTCAAGGCTGCTAGGTAGTGGTTCAGGGAGTTTGAACCTGGTAACTGCAAATTACCGGTCAGGGATTCATTCTGTTTTATATTGGCATGTATGGTTTTAGCTTCCCAGAGCATATAATGTGATGGTGGCATATAATGTGATGGTTTTTCTTTTCCTGTTTGGGAAAAGAAAAAGCTACAGAACTAGCGCTAAACAACCAAAACCAATCGTGTAAAACTCTTATGATTTTCTTCGATTATTCTACATTTTCTTCGATATCCACAGCCCGCATCTTTTATCATAATTTAGCGAAAGATCAGACACGCGCAAATGGTCATCACATCACATTAGCACATAAATAAGCTTGCTCCATCCAACTGAGCAACAAAAAAGCGAAACAACAAAGCTAACAGCTAAATAACATAGCGATGGAAGAAGGTGAAGCTACCTGAGAACGTGAAAAGCAAGTTAAGAAGAGCAAGGAGGAAGATAACCGACGCCTGCATTTTCTCTCGCCCAACCCAAAGCTCGCAAAAACCATCGTCTGAACTCAGAAGGGAGCAGCTTCGACTTCGGCAACCTCCCGGAAGCTCGTAAAACTCCGGCAGCGCAGCCGCCGCCGCCGATCGTCGGAGCTGGGAGGGAGAGAATGCATAGCTCAGAATGGCCGAAGCATATGGTTGGAAAGTCGAAACCCTAGGAGAGAGAAACGGAAGAAGGCAATGCAGGTAGGTCGGATTCTGAATCCATGAAATGCGGTGGAAGATCTACGCAACGAAACCGATATGCATGTATGAGCCTAGAAAGAGAGAGAGCGATGAAGGAAGATGAGAGAGAAAGAGAGAGGTGTTTTGAGGGAGTGTTGAAACGGATAGAGAGAGAGAGAGAGAGAGTGAGGAAGAAGTGAAGAAGTGAAGGAAGAATAGAAAGGAAAGGAGGGAGTTGAGGGACTTTAATGCTGCTGGAGTGGAGTGCTGTGTTGTTGATATACAGTGAGTGATGCCTTCAGTTTCTTTTGTGCTATATATATATATATATTGATCTTGACTGTGTCTCTCTCTCTCTCTCTCTCTAGTGCACGCTGCGTGTGGGAGCGTGAGGGGAACCGGTTCCCGAAACGACAAATTGGAGAGCCGTTTCATGCGGTTCTGAAACGCAAGCGAAGGGGCATGAAAACGCGGCTTCCGGGAAACATATGCTAATGGTGGGGTGGGGCTATCCCTGTCAAATAAAATTGCCCTTATTTTATTACTCCCAAAAAAAAAAAAAGCCCTTCTTTGATTTTTTATTACATGTACATAATCCGTGGTTATTATTTTATTGCTATTTTAATGATTTTTTTTAAAGAATTATGTAGGATTAGGAACTATTATTTTATTAACTTGTAATAATGCGTAAAAACTTCCCCCCAAATCAAATTCACCATGTACCCAAAAAAAGAAAATCATTATTGAAAGGCCTTCTTTCTTTTCTTTATCAACTATTTGAGAATTAATAAAAGTTTGTGTAAGGTGATAAAATTGGTTAACTCACCTTGTCCAACTCGTTCCGTATTCAACTTGTTAAAATATAGAATTGGATGAGGCAAGTTAATTCATTTTAAAAAATGAGTTAAAAAAGTCAATTTATCTTGTTTTAATATAAGTTAACGAGTTGACTTGTATAAAAAAAAAAAAAATAAATGAATTAATCTTAAAAAATAAAACAAAATATATAAAAAATAAAAAAATCATAAAAATAAAAAAATAAAAAAATTATAATTTATAAGAATTAAAAAAACAAAAAAATAAAATAAATTTAATATCATATTTATGAAAATATCATAAATATAAATAATAAGATTAATTTATAATATTTTTTTTAAACTTAACTCGACAAGTCAACTCACACCTATACCGCTTAACACGTGAGTTAAGCAGTACGGATTATGCAGGTTAAAAATTAAAAATAGATTGAAATCTTGAATCTAACCCGTAAAAAAATAACAAATTGATAGAATAACTCAATGAGTTAAATCTATTTTGACACCTCTAAGTTTGTTTACGTCTTTGTAGGCCATCTTTTTCTTTTTCTTTTTGATTTGTTGCGGAACATCCAATTAGCAAATCAGGAGAGATTATCAGTATTTTTTGTTAGTACATAAGATCAGTCGAACCTAGATGGTTCTTAACTGACTCAAGTTGAGGGGAACCTTGGTGATAAGGTTGAGGAGGGTGAATAAAGACGCCTTTTTAGATTCTCTTAAACTTACGTTATATTGAAAGAGTTGGTGAATAGTGGTGTGTAAGTAACTAAGGGTGAACTTTCTCAATAATACGGAGATCACCCATATTTATAGGACTAGGGGTACTTCACACCCCTCCTTCAAATGACGAATAATTAATTGGTGTCTAGCAAATTGGTTTGTTAAAAAAATTTCTGACAAACTAGTCTGTCAACAATTTATGACAAATGTGATAAAATATTCTAAAAATTTGTTTATAATGAGTTGATTGCTAGCAAATATTTGTTAGAAACTTTGCCAAAAGTAAAAATTTTAAACGAATTAACCTAAATTGTCGCCAAAAATTATGCATTTTATTATAGTAATTTTATGCAAACATATGATGCTCAAACGACTATTAGCATATTTGGAAATCAGTTTGTCTAATTAAAGTGACATTTATAGTTTTTGAACGACATGAAAATATATTTATATATTTTAAATTTTTATTTACTTCAATAGAATAAATAAATAAACATATGTTAGATCAAAAGTAAAACAATCTTACTTTTATTTTAAAATTGTTATACTAACTCATTTTAAAATAAAAATTTTTAAATATAAATTATATTACTATAAATATACTTTTAATTAAATTTAAGTTTACAAATATACTTTCAACCAAACTTAAATTTATTAATTCTAATCTAAATACAAACTATTTTTATTTGTCAAACAAATGTTGCACATAACCCAATGTTATGTGTAGAGAGGGTGCATATTACACTTTATATGACAACTTTTAATTTGTGGTTATAATATTTCAATGGTCATATTTTCTTACCTGCAATCTGAACAACCGGTTACATTATGTATATTTTGCATTTTGATAAACAAAAACAAAAAATTTGCATTTACAACCTACTTTACCTTCATTTAGCTGGTTCCATAATGTGGTGTGATTCAAAGGGTAGAATATTCACTAGGAAAATTAATGAGAAGCTGATAAACTTACGTGAAGCTAAAGAATTTCAAACTCCCACGTCAAAAAAAAAAAGAATTTCAAACTCTAAAATGATTTATACATTTTGTAAATTTCATGAAGGTATAGAAAAAATTAAAAGAAGGAAGAAAGCTTATCTTTTGAACGTGGGTGACAGTGATATGTATCCAATATATATATGCAATATTGTTCTGCTAGGCGATTTTGCAGTCACCCATATTGAGAACCTAGATTGTGATGAACCCGATCCCATTAATATACTTGCCCGCTTTAACCTAACACTTGCAATAACCATTAAAATACACATTTCTCTACGCATTTAAGAAACACAACACAAGCGTAAACGCTGACACGGTGATCCCAACCGTGAGCCTCTTCACGCTCGCGATCAAAGCCACCACCACAAACATCTTCACGAAAACACCAATAAACCACCACAACAAACAACTCAATATTTTAACATTTAAATAATCATTTTAATCCAATATGTCACCCTGTCGTCGACGAATCACCACAGCATAACACCCAAGCCGAGCCGAACCACGTGTGGTGCCGCCCTCAACTATTGTTGGCTATGCCACTCATATCTGTGACTCGCAGTGGCTGGATCTGTCTTGGTGGTGCAACAAATGCAATGGCTTCTGGATTTCACGGATTGGTACAACTCTCGTTGAAAAGGTCAATGACAACTCTGATCTTGCGGCAGGCGCCGATGGTGGCAGAGACAGAGGAGGAGGAGGAGTGGTGATATAGGGAGGATAAGTGGTGGATTTTTATAAAAAGCTTACCAAAACAAAAAGAAGAAAGTAGCAGGAGACAAAAAGAGTCTTATTGAAGAAAAATACTTACCTATAATTACAAGTGGCTTTTAGAATACATGATGCAACATAACCTAACAATATAATAGCACCGGCCATAATTATACCTATTAAAACGGGTCAAGTTCATTTTGATTGGATCAGCATCGATCGAGCTATTTTTAAATCAAATCATATCATATGTGAATTTTAAATTAATATTTTATTAATTTAATTTATTTTATATAATATTAATGAGTTATATCAAATTAATTTAATTTATTTTAAAATTTATATTCATTTTTATTAATTTAATTTATTTATTTTATCAAATTATTTGTATTAACTAATCAAATTCGATTCATTTTAACAGTAATATACTCGTTACTCCAAATTCAACCTCTTAGTTTGAATTTGCATTTGTTTATTTTTAGGAAAAGAATTAAAGTGTCATTGAACTTTCAGCAGGAGAAATGTTTGGTTGTAAATAGATACAACACCTTATTTTTATACATAAATATAATATGCTATTTTTATACATATTTACATAATTAATGTATAAAAATAATTTTATTATTTTATTTTTTATTTTAATAAATTATGAATAAGTCTTATTTTTATGTAAATATGTACAAAAATAATATATTACTCATTTGTATAACAAACAATTTTTCCTTTAAGCAGTACACGTTACGTTTCACTTATGTCACTATGTCACCGCTCACCACGAACCACTTCAACTTACATAATTTAGTTCAGAAATAAATAAAAGGTCTTGTTAATATATATATATATATATATATATATATATATATATATATAAAAATAAAATGGTGTGGAATGTTTATTATAAAAGATAAAAAAATAAATTTGAATTATTAAATTTTATATAAATAATTAATATTAAAATATAAATATATATAATTTTATAAAGTAATTACATAATTTTTAAATAAATTTTAATATGAATTATTTATATATAATTATAAGATTTTTTTTTTTTTTTTTACACAATAATTTTTTTTAAATATGTCTCGTATATATATATATATATATAAAAAAATCAGCGAACAGATAAAAGAGTTGACGATGACGTCATGCCGTGCCGTCGGTAGCTATGGATCCGAATCGTGTCCGGGCTCAGCGTAAGTCACTTTGCGGATAAGAAGAGTGACCCAACCCGTATCACAATTTTTTTTTTTTTAGTTTTTACTGCTCACAAACCCTTCTTCAATTTCAATTTCGGTTCTGGGTCCAGCTCTTGATCCTATTCTGAATCCTTTGGTCGTCGTGCTTTTCGATAGTTTCTAGTTACATACTTTGCAGTGCTGTTGTAGTTAATTCGGAATTTTTCCTTGTTTAGCATCTAGGGTTTACTTTATGAGATTCTTTTTTAGATTCACTGAATCGTGATTCCGAAAATTCCGAGTAAATTTGGAGCCTTTATAGCATGCTACCCCTTTTGGGAGCTTGGGGATGCTCAAAGTTCGATTTTTTTTCGTGTTAAGGTTTCTGAAAGCAGTGTTTTTACTGGGTGGGAAACTGTGCCTTTGAATCAGGATTAGAAGTAAGAACAAGATTCTTGCTTGCTCAATGAATTTGGCTTCCTTTGTGCATAAACTGCAATGACAAGCTGAACGTGGTGACGCTTGCCAGTATCTTATTTATGGAGAATCATGGTGAGTTACTTGGTTCCAAAGGGTTGATCAGAAGACATGAATTTGTGAGGATCATAATTCAGTGTCTCTATTCATTAGGGTACAGTAATTCTGCATCGTGTTTGGAATTGGAATCTGGCATTTCATACAAGTCCACTGAGTTTCAGTTGCTTGAATCACATGTACTAAGTGGGAATTGGGATGATTGCATCAACTTTCTTAATTCTATGAAGGATATATTGCGTGAAGCTAGGGAATCTGCCCTTTTTCTTGTCTTAAGACAGTGTGTTCTCGAGTATCTGAATCGTGGCGAGGATACTTTAGCTTTGAGTGTGTTAAGGAAACAAGTTTCTGCCTTGCATGGGGACGAGTACAAGGTTCACAGCCTGGCTGGTAGTCTGCTTTCCTTGAAGGATAGGGAGTTAGGTGCAATAGATGGTGACATTGTACACGATTTACAAAGAAAGTTGTTGATAGATTTGGAAAAATTGCTCCCTCCACCAATTTCACTGCCTGAAAGAAGGTTGGAGCATTTAGTTGAAACTGCTGTTACAGCCTGGATTGATTCATGTATGTATCATAGTTCATCAAATCCAATTTCACTTTATGAGGATCATCGCTGTTGTAGGGATCAGATTCCTACAACAACCACTCAAGTGAGTTGGCTCTGTAGGTTGTTACTCGTTGCTATCATTGAATTTCATGTTTAGATCAATGTACTGTCATATTTATCAATGGCTTTTGTAATTTGTAGCAATTCCTCCCATTTAAGAAAAAAATGTGAAGGATGGTATCACGGGCTTCTTTTCAAGTCCATTCGGGGTATATCCTGCTTACTGATCTAAATTAAGAGTTTGTGTTAGTTGTCTTTTAAATATGATTTGGAGCATAAATTTGTGTTTCTTCTCTACCAATTTATTATATTTATTGTTGCTTTTAGTGGGATATATATATATATATATATATATATATATATATATATATATTTTGTCTTTCTATTGGATATATTGTTGAAAATGATTATTTTTTGTTTAAATCTTTTTCGGCTGTGGTTTTTAAGTATCTTTATCCTTTTTAATTATGGCTTAGATTATCTTTCTATCTTAATTTTGTTTTAAACGATGGACTTCCCATTAGATATTATGGAAGAGATGAAAAAGCATTGCTCCATCTTCTTTTAGTGTATACAGAATAACTGGTTGAATTATATGAAGTAGGGATAGTATGTAGCTGGTCAAGCAAGCTGCCTTATGAGTTTCAGTATTTTCCCTTTTTTTTAAATGCATATAATATTTATGCTCACCATTATCTACAACCTATGTTTTTTTCTTGCACCTAAGTTTTTTGGCATTTCCTGTACTATATGAGCATGTCAAGAGACTGGTAACTGTTGTTTGATATATCAAGGATTGGTATGATATGAGGCTGTTTTCCTGATCATCTGAACTCTGAACCCAATTGGAATTCTTTTGTATATACCAAGAGATTGATTATGGTGACTGCTTTAGTGTGGCAAAGGAGGATGAATCAGATTTGGAATCATGGAGATAAATTTCCAAATTAATCTTTCTAACATGTGATATTACATGCCTTAGATTTTAAATAACACTTTTTTCTTGCCATTACTGCAGATATTGACTGGACATAGAAATGAAGTTTGTTTTGTTCAATTTTCTAATAGTGGGGAGTACCTAGCCTCTTCATCCAATGATTGCACAGCCATCATATGGAAGGTATTATGCTATTGTCATTATAAGAAGTATCTATTTTAGCTTTAGATGATTCTTCCAATATTAATCTTACTTTTTTTTTTAATAATGTCAATTAGTGTTCGGGCTCACAATATGTATGAGAAAAAGTGGCTGGTGAATTCATATATGTGTATGGCATATTTACTACAATTTAGGTTCTTTTGTAGCTATATATCTTATATGTCCCACCCTAAATATCATTTAGATCGAGATGATAAACATTTATTGTTTTTGAAGATTTATCAAGTGATCAGAGATATTTATTATGCATCTTATGAGCTTCATAGATTTATGTTTTGGAGCTTAGGACATAAAGGAAGGGATAAACTATAAAAGGAAAGGATCGTTAGAGCTCATTATCCTGTGTGGACTCTGGAAGTTTATTGAAAGCAAAAAGGAATAGATGTCTCTTGTTTCATTAGGTGCTAATATGGATGGGAAAATAAAAATGGATGTCTGGATCTCCGTACAAGCTAATATGGAAGGATGAAAAAATGGATATCTCTTGTTTGGTTAGACGCTAACATCAGCAACATAGAAGGGAATTTTGTTACATTCTTGTCCAGTTCATATATTCCTTAATTCTAGTTACTGGAGGTTTACCCCAGGATTCCTTGCAGAGTCCTCAATATAACATAGCAAGTAGTTGGTCTAGGCTGGCCACAGTCAGTTCTATTAAGCTCACAGTCAGTTCTATTAAGCTTGCAGATCAGAAAATAGTAGTTGATTATGGTTATAAGCTGAGCTATTATTCAAAGAAGAATGAGTAAGAAAAACAACTACATACTTTAATGCATCATTTCCTTAAAAATGAGGATCTCAAGGATGTGAAGCATTTGGATGATTGCCAAGAGTATCATGAAGAAAATTAAAAAGAAAAAGCACTAATGTTCTTCCAACGCTCTTTTTTTCTCCCTTACTTAGGGCAATGGTCCTGCATATTTGATTCAGTGCATAAATCACCATTACTTCCTTGATTTGAGGGTTTGTGGAAGGGTTTTTAGGTGGTTACTGGTAGGTTGCAGGAATGCCCACTCAATAGGAGAGAAAGCATAAGGTTCCAGAGTAGGATTTTCACAGAAAATGTGATGGGGCAAGATTTGCAAATTTTTGGGGGCCGGGGAACATCAAGGGAACCAGTGGGATTGGTCCAAATGTCATTTTAATTTAACCGGCAAGGATTAACATTGGGGTAGAAACAATCATGAACTGTTAGGCCACATACTTTTGGTGAATAAGAATTTTTTCTTTTGTCTATAACAATTTTTTATTTAAATTTAAGATGCTGCTGATAGAATCATGCTGACTACAAAATGATCCATCCCTGAGAATATTGTATCTCTATATAGTATTTGTAAGCTAAATAGAAATATACATAGGTATTTGGGGGATTTATTGTACTAGATAGAAATGATCGATGCTTTTAGGTGGCTTGTTGAGCCCACTTCAACGACCAACTTGCCAAAATGCAATCTCATAAAGTCTAGTGTTATAAATCTGCTGTCTTTCTCTTTACCTGTCTAAGGGATATTATGATATTTTGTTTGTTGGAGATCGGGTGAAGTACTCATTCGGGCAGATAGTAATTTTTCTGATGCAGATAAAGGCTGAAAATAAGCTTGCGATATGAAAGAGAAGGGGAATTTATCTGTTTTATTTTTTTGGTTAAGAGGAAGTATTAATCAACACATGTAAGGATGCAAAACACAATATTTTGATTTTGTTGGGCAGGAATAAATAGGTCACATAATTTCATGTTATAGTGAATCTAGACTTATTTCTCTATAAGGAATGCAGGTTCCTTAGCAAAGACAGGCTCATTAAAAAACATACTTGTATGCCAGTGAAGGTTGGTTGGCTTAACTAGTAGGATTGAATAGCGTCGACAAAAGATTCTAGGTTCAATTCTTGCTGGTGAACTTTCATTGGTAGGTCATCTATAAGTATCGCTGTAAGCCCTCATTGAGGTTTGTAGATGCCCTATCATTGGAATGGGGCAGCCTCTCCTCCTGTCAAACTTATTGTACCAAAAGAAAAAAATGTATAACGTGTAGTATATTTTCTCCCAACACTACAAAAAAGTAAGATGGAGTATTATTTGGGAAATTTATTTAATTAAAAATTAAAATATGACATTTTCAGATTATGTTTTTAAATATTGATGTTTTCAGATTATGTTTCTAAATATTGAATTTTCATATGATTAGGATTTCATTTTCTACATTGATACTTCATACAATTTGGCTTTTTGTTATGGAAATTTGAGAAGACATTTTTAATTAAAAATAAATTCTTTGAAAATTTTGGTTGTCTAAATTTGTATGCTTTCCTTAATTTGGGAGACTTGCATGTGGCCCTCTTTATCATATTTTGATAGTGATATGTAAATCTTAGCTGGTACTTGGTGCATATATATACCTATAATGATGAAGCTTTAGATCTTTATAGTGTTCAAGAGAGAATTAATTGAGTTCACAATAGATTATACCAAGTTTGTTCTTGGGAAAATGGCTCATGCCAAAGGAAATTTATATAACTGGGCATACTTTGGGAGAATAAGTGCTTATTAAACAAAAAACATCATGCCTTTAATGTATTAGATTGCTTGCCATATTTATATTGAAATGTTTTGGAGAATACTACAAGATATTGATCAGTTCAGCTGTCAAGGAAGGTGAAATTCTTCGTATATCCTGCAGCCTTGCAACATGGCATTCTCTGTTTATTTAAATATAAGTCAAGTTCTGAATCTGCTAAATGATGTCAATTTGCTGATTTATAGTAGATAAGAGGAAAATATAAAAATTTTATGATGATTTTTACTTTTATGCCCCAAGCTCAAATGCAGAAATGGAGAAACATTGGAGCTGTGTAGTTTCTAATGTTTTGAAATACTTCTGCCAGGTGCTGGAAGATGGGAAATTGACATTGAAACACACACTTTGTGATCACCAACGTGCTGTATCTTTTGTAGCATGGAGTCCTGATGACACCAAGTTGCTTACATGTGGGAACACAGAAGTTTTGAAGATGTGGGATGTCGAAACAGGTACATGCAAGCACACATTTGGGAATCAAGGCTTTGTTGTCAGCTCTTGTGCCTGGTTTCCCAACTCAAAGCAGTTTGTGTGTGGCAGTTCTGCCCCGGAAAAGGGCATCTGCATCTGGGATTGTGATGGAAACAACATAAAAGCATGGAGAGGAATGAGGATGCCCAAAGTAGTAGATCTTGCTGTTACTCCAGATGGTGAGTATCTTATCAGCATATTCTCAGATAAAGAAATTCGAATTCTGTGTATGGGAACCAATGCCGAACGAGTCATTTCAGAGGAGCACCCAGTCACATCCCTTTCAGTTTCAGGAGATGGTGAGTTCTTCATTGTTAATCTAGACAGCCAGGAGATTCATATGTGGGATGTGGCCGGGAAATGGGATAAGCCATTGAGGTTTATGGGCCACAAGCAACACAAAAATATGATAAGGTCATGCTTTGGTGGATTGAATAGCACATTTATTGCCAGTGGTAGTGAGAATTCACAGGTAGTCCCCTTTTCTACGTATGCTTATTAGTAGCAGTTAACTTACTCATATAGAAATTAACAACCAACGTTCCCAGTAACCTACTCACCTGTATTACAAGGCATTATTATTAGTAAACATTTCAGTGTTCATTAAAGCACCTCAAAATTTTATCTAATACAGGTATACATCTGGAACTGTCGGAACACCAGGCCTATAGAGGTTCTATCTGGGCACTCCATGACTGTGAACTGTGTGAGCTGGAATCCAAAAAGACCACAAATGTTGGCATCTGCAAGTGATGATTATACAATTCGTATATGGGGACCCAGCTTATTAAAAAAGGAAGGCAACTTGAGTAGATTAATGAGCACACATAGCATATTAAAATTTCAAGCCTAGGAATAGGGTAATAGGGTATACAAGTTATATTCTTTTTCCCCCAGCCTATGTTGTTCAGCATGAGTTTGTAGAGTCCTGGTTTACCCATGCAAGAGACAGTTTCTATCTGTTATTATATGTCCTTAATTTGTCATCTCCTGTGTAGAAACTGGTGGGTTAAAGTCAGAATTTGATTTGAATGCATCTTCATGTCTGCAGTCTGCACTTTGCAGCCTCCAAACTGAGACCACAGACAATTTAAACAAGTTTACGTCACTATATCCATGCATTTATAACCAAATCTGTTCAACGTGTTAAAATACTTAAATTAGTGTGTTTAAATTATTTTATGAATTTTGGTAACGTGTGCTTTAAAGGTATATTTTAAGTGATTAAAAATATAAATATTAAATAAAAAGTATAAGTATTTTTTATCTTAAAAATTTAAAAGCTTTTAATATTTTTTTAAGTAGTTAATAATAAATATTATTTTTAATTTATAACATACTGTACATGTTAATAATATTCTTAATTTATTATGCTTAAACTTTCTAGTGACTTAACAAAATCGCTCGGTAAAAATATGTTAAAATGGTTGAAGTTAAACGTTCTAAGAATACTTGGTTGGGGAAAACTGGAGACGGGAATTATGACACAAAATGGCATCTAATAAATGAGATATTCAAATTCCTAATAAATTTTAGGAAAAATTAATGTAATAATTATTAAATAATAATATTTAATTAAAGGAAAAAAGTTAAAATTATTAAGAAAGATAATTTAAATTTTAATTAAAGAGAATAATTATCTAATTTTATTTAATAGTCAAAATTATTTTTAATGAAATTTTTATTTGAAATGTTAGTCATCCAATGATAAAAAATGATCACTCTATAACTTTTCTTAATAATTTTAACTTTGTTTGTCGCTTTAAATTAAAAATATTTTTTGATTATTTTGCTAAAGGTAATTTTTAAGAAAATCAAAATATAAAATTTTAAATGAAAACAAAACATGAATTAAAAAGGTTCAACTTGTTTTATTTAAAACTTTCAAAAATTTTATATTGGAATTTTTTTATTAAACATGAATTTTTAACTTTTTTATTTAAAACTTTCTATTTTAGCTTACATGAAAACATTTGTTAGTAAAACCCTATTTTGAAATCCTCAAAACATATATTCTTAATAATTTTCTTAATTATTAAATAAAAAAACATTGAATATGTTTTACTTTTTTAAGATATTGTTTGCATTTAATTTTTTATTTAATAATTTTTTTTTTTTGTAATAAAAAGATTATTAAGAAGATATTTAAAAAAATATAGTAAAACTCTTAAATTAAATAATACTCCTTAAAAATCCTTGACATTAATTTTTCCCAAATTTTATGTCTGCAAGTATCTGAAATTTAAGCACATATTTTCATTTATTTCTTGTGTTAATTTCACTTTCTGAAAGTTATACCAAATAATTAAAAAGTGTTCACAAAAAATACAGTCATTTTTTACACTGAACTAGAATCTGATATCTGATAATGTTATGGAGAATAATTTTCTGTAAATTCTTCACTATTCAATACACAAGCACTATTCGAGCTAGACATTTTACCAAGAACTGTTTTTATCTAATTTTTTTTGTAATAATCCTCAACCTCGGCGATAGACAAATAAGGAAATTATTATGGAAATGTGTTTTTTTATTTTTTATTTTTGGGTAAACAAATGTGTCTCATTTTTCAACCACAACAAACCCCCTATTTTAATCCTTGTTTTGGTTACTTTATGTTTCTTCTCTGTTTCTCTTCCTAACTCTCATAGGTCTTGTGTTGGTCCTAAACCTATTCGTTCTAGGTTTCCACAAATCCCTATGTCTCTTAGTTCTTGATCCAACGGTGCACGTGGAAAGATCTCATCACATGAGCTCAAGAATGAAGATAAGCTCCCCCCTGCCAAAGCACCCTTACAAATTATTTGTTTTTACATTTTGCCCCCCTGTCCTAAAACTCGAGGATATTCAATTTAGAACCCCAAAACATAGGAATTGGTTTACCGTCGTCTCCCTAGGTCTATACTCTCTTTGAAATCAAACACGGAGGCTCTCTTCTGAATGAATAAAGCCACACACGCGCCCACACAGATAGATAGAGAGCGAAAGAAAGAGGAGAGAGAGAGAGAGAGAGAAAGAGACAGGCTATGCCTCTGTGGTTGTTCGAAAGAATCGAACCCTACCGTCTCTGATTGAGAATCGAGAATCTCCTCTGCCTATAACTCTCTCTGATATCAGATTGGATCTTAATCTCAATTTTCTATGAATTTTGGTTCCTCACACAACACAAATGATGGGAATTCCTCGGCCTCGCGATCACACATCCTCATCTTCCTATAATTCTAATAGCAGGTCAGGATTCCCCTTTTCTGATTACCCCTTTTCATTTGCATCGATTTGATTAGCTTTTTTTAAAAAAATAAATAAATTAATCTGGACTTCAATTTCCCATTTTGCTTCATTAACCCATGAGACAAACATGAATTTCGAATTCTGGGTTGTGTGATTTGAACGGAAATTTGTAAAATTTGATTTGTTTTGATTGTCTCTGTTTGTGTTCTGTGCCTATATGTATCACTTTCTGATTATTCTAGATATTGGCAGTGTTAGAATGACAAGGTTCTCCTCATCATTAGAGTCAGCTAAATTTCATAGTAGCAGTGTAATTGTGCCTGATATGTGTAGGCTTGATTTCATATGCTTCTTAGTTTTCAGTTGGATCCATCTGATTTGGTGTTAAGTAATTGTGGATGTTGATCAACTTCAATTTGCTGTCTCTGACTCGAAAACCAGTGATGTTTATGGCCTGAGGTCTGTTCCACTCATGTGAACTTGGCTAGGTGCTGAGATCATTGTAATACATGTCAAATGGGTTTATTGATCATAAATGCTTGCCAGAGTGGTACTCAATGGGAAGCTTTTATCCATGATCTGGATGATCATGGAGCATGTAAATTTATTGTCAAAATTTTCTAATCTCTGTTCCTTTGATATCACACCCTCCTACACTATGCTTGACATTGTGAGTGGTCATGCTCCTATAAGCTGAGAATCCTTAAGTTTCTTAATACCATCTTCAATTTTATATTCGTCAGCTGAGGATGAATTACACCTTTTTTTTGCTTTTATATTGAATTTGAAGTTTAATATTTTTTTGTACAATATTTCGCTTATCTGATGTGTCCGATTTGGTCAGTGGTAGCAATGTTTTTAGTTTGCTAGCACGGAGAGAGATTTCGCCTAGAACAAAACATGTGGCAAAATGGCACTGGGGAGAAGCTTCTAAATCAAAATCTGGTTCTTACTCCCGTCCTAAAAATGAAGTAGTGAGAGATGCAAGGCGTGGCCTCCTCTCATGGTACTTACACTACTTCAGTCTATAAATTATATCAAGCAAACAGCAAGCCTCTTGAGAATGTGGAATTTCTTTTGCTTTGTTCGAGGATAGTCAATTTAGAGGACTAATATCTCTAACAATGGTTGTCAGGGTTGAGGCTGAGTCATTACGGCATTTGTCAGCTAAGTATTGCCCTTTATTGCCTCCCCCACGGTCTACTATTGCAGCCGCATTTAGTCCAGATGGAAAAGTTCTTGCATCAACGCAGTAAGTTGTTACTAGTTTATCTCCTTTTTACTAATTTGGATTGAAGAATCTTCTGTGATTGAATTTGTTTTGCCACATGCAGTGGTGATCACACAGTAAAGATAATTGATTGTGAAACTGGAAGTTGCTTAAAGGTGTTAGTTGGCCATAGGAGGACACCTTGGGTGGTAAGCTTGAAATCTGCCTGTTTGTCTTAATTTCTTGTGTTTATGATTTTCTCTTTCATTTACCTTTTCTTTGGTACTAATTGTAGTTTATAAAGTGAATCTTTTTTGCATGAAGTTTAATGAGATATACTTTTAAGAAGTGATAAGTCTATGGAATTGAGTTCATAAAATTCTCATTATTATCCAACAAAGCCATATCCTACCATTCAATTTATGCTGTTATTTAATATTTACTTACTGAATTCAGTATCCTACGCTTCCTTGTTTTGGATAATTTGTGTAACAATAAGTGGTGGAGGAAATGTTAGTTCCAATGAAATAAGTGAATGCCAGTTTCACGCATTGGTTACTACAAAGTTGAAGGCTTTGTTAATTCCAACCCTGATGCTTATGCATTTACATTAGGATCTTGATTCTTTGGTGTAACTAATGTGCACTATCGTCTCTCCTTCTGTAAGCATTTTTACGTTTTAGGAAGTGCTTCTTCATATTTTCCAATTTTAATTATGTGCTAATGGGCTACAGGTTAGGTTCCATCCATTGCATCCACAAATACTTGCTAGTGGGAGCTTGGATCAAGAAGTTCGTTTATGGGATGCAAACACATCAGAGTGCATAATATCTCATCATTTCTGTATATTTACTGTCAATCGCCCCTTTTCTTTTCTAAATTACTTTTGAGGCTGCTACTCAATTTGTTTGTTGTTCTTTTCCTTGTATTTATCGGGTTCTCTCTTTGATAAATTTGTTGGGTGTATCCTTACAGATCGCCCCATTGCATCCATTGCTTTTCATGCCAAAGGGGAAATAATTGCCGTTGCATCAGGTCACAAGGTAGTGATTTTGTTTAGAACCTCCCATGTTGTTAAAATCTTTAATGACTCGTTCTACATTTTGGTGGCATTTTTTTTTTCTTTTGGATGTTGTTACACTGTGTTCTGGAATACTGTGTCAGCTGTACATATGGCACTACAACAAGAAAGGGGAAGCATCCTCACCAATATTTGTGTTGAAGACAAGGCGCTCACTTCGGGCTGTGCATTTTCACCCACATGCCGCACCATATCTTTTAACTGCTGAGGTAAATGAACTGACATGTTTCTGGTTGCTTATCTACCCATGCTATTCAGAATATTAATTTTTTGGATTTTCTTTTTGGTTAACATGTTTGCATTGATGTGTAGGTCAATGATCTTGACTCTTCAGATTCCTCAATGACAGAGGCAACATCTCTTGGTTATTTACAATATCCTCCGCCTGCTGTTTTTGTCACAAATATTCATCCTAAGGAACATTTTAGTTTACCCAGTGAACTACCCTATGTGTCATTACCTTTCTTCTTCATGCCTTCATATACTGTTGATGAGTCAAGAGAACCACAGCTCGCTAGTCATGAAATTGGTTCAGGTGGCACGCAAATTGAATCTTCTGCCATCGTGCAGTTTCAAGCGGACACAAATGCAACAGAGCAATATGATATGACAGTGTCTCCCATGGATACATTCTCAGAGATGCCCACCAGCTCTCAAACTGGTACAGAATATCCTGCTCACAGTACTTTCTTTAATGGAATGGGAATTGGCATCAGTAACCTTACAATGAATGGTATGGAGACTGATGAAACTGAACCTGCTGAAGGAAGCCAACATGGAAACTCTACTAATGCCTATTCTCTTAGTGGTGTGCTACATGGACTATCTAGACAAACTGCAAATCATGAAGTTCCCTCAGAGTTTGGTCAATTTCATCAATTTTTTCCTTTAAGAGATTCAAGGGGATGGGAGTTACCTTTTCTGCAAGGATGGTTAATGGGTCAAAGCCAAGTTGGTGTTCCCTCAATGCTTCCTCAGATGGGTGTTAGTTGTGACAGTCTAGCTCAACAGATTGGTTCGTCCATAGTGCCATCTAATCTTTCCAACTCTAATGTTGAAGTAGCAATATCGTCTTCGGCAGTGTCTGGCAGCATCAGCATACCTGGATCTTCTGTGAGATCAGGTTTACGGAATCATTTTTCACAATCACGTGTACCTGTATCTGAATCTGGCAATCTTACTACTTCTATTAATACCCCACATGATGGGTCTGATATCCAAACCGTCATTAGTCGAATCCAGTCAGAACTTGCCACATCAGTGGCTGCAGTAGCAGCTACCGAGTTACCTTGCACTGTGAAGTTAAGAGTATGGTCGCATGACATAAAAAATCCCTGTGCCCCACTAAATGCTGACAGATGCCGCCTAATCATACCACATGCTGTCCTCTGCAGGTACCTTCTGACGTTATGATATCCACTCCAGCATGTGGTTGAT
The DNA here is from genome assembly GCA_029884605.1 of Ormosia emarginata. Lineage (NCBI taxonomy): Eukaryota > Viridiplantae > Streptophyta > Magnoliopsida > Fabales > Fabaceae > Ormosia > Ormosia emarginata. The sequence continues at coordinate 17,010,602 of JAQQTP010000080.1, read as the reverse complement.
ATAGTGTAATTGTTATTTGAAAAAGATATGTTGCATGCATTATGTGAGTTGATTGCATTTTTTTCTTGTGAATAATTATGAACTTATTACTCAGTAGAAATGGCATTATATTTAAATTTTTGGTCATAAAATATTCGGAGTGACTTAACCAAATTATATACTTAATTGAACTTGTATTTTTAATTCACAATTGTGTTTGCAGTGAAATGGGTGCCCATTTTTCACCATGCGGTAGATTTTTAGCTGCCTGTGTTGCATGTATGCTTCCTCATGTAGAAGGTGATCCAGGATTACAAACTCCAGTACACCAAGAGCCTGGTGTTGCAACATCTCCAACTCGGCATCCAATCTCAGGGCACCAAGTCATGTACGAGCTACGGATATATTCGCTTGAGGAGGCAACGTAGGGCTTACTTCCTTGCTAGAATTTCATTATCTCTCACACATTTAAGTGAGTCCATTAAATTTTAAAGTAATTTTTGTCATTTATATTTGTTGAACAGATTTGGATTAGTGCTTGCTTCAAGGGCAATTAGAGCAGCTCATTGTCTGACTTCAATTCAGGTCAGCTAATTACTTTATCATGTGACTATACGTATGTATAGTTATTTAATTATGTTTTAAGAAAACCAGGCTGGTACTGCATTTTTGTAACTCTAGGGGATGTATACTTTGTGTGGCCTTCTCTTTTCATCATTAAATTATTACATAACTTGTCCTCTCTCCTGCCTTTTTTGCAACTTCTAATTCATCATATGCTCTCTCATAATTTGATCTTTCCTCCTCTGCGCATGTCTGTACTTCTATTTAAAAATTCATGTTTCATTAATTACTTCCTCTCTCTCTCTCTCTCTCTCTCTCTCTCTCTCTCTCTCTCTCTCACACACACACACACACACACACACACACTCTCTCTCTCTCACAGCCATAGATATGTGCCCTTTTTTCCTGATGTGTTTTGCGCACACACAAGAAAAAGTAGTAAACCCCTTGTTATTACAAGTTGTTAAATTTATTCTTATGATTTTCTTAAATATTAATAGCTACTTCTGTCACTTTTCTTGGGTTGATTAACTATAATTTGAAAAGCCCTTATTTTAGTTGATTGAATTTGTGCAACTGCTGTTTGATGTGTAGTTCTCACCTACATCTGAGCACATATTACTTGCCTATGGTCGACGTCATGGTTCTCTTCTTAAAAGCATTGTCATTGATGGAGAAACAACATTACCTATATACACAGTGTTAGAGGTAAAATGCTCTTTTTTTCCTCAATCTTAAAATCATTTTCTCATCTGAATTGCATCCAATTGTGAAATAATATATTCACCCACCTACTGATCAACCATTGGTGCTTGATCTATGGGCTGATTTGTCAGTCATCTCATTTATCCCCTTATTGTAGTTAAAATTGTTTTAATCTGAATTTCATGTCTATGAATTTGCTTTGTCTTTTAGGTATACAGAGTGTCAGATATGGACCTTGTTAGGGTGCTTCCTAGTGCAGAAGATGAGGTCAATGTGGCATGCTTTCATCCTTTTGCTGGGGGAGGGCTAGTCTATGGAACAAAGGTATACTTTTGTATTTTAACTGAAAACTCTCACTTACATTCTTTAATTGATAATCTTTTGCTTGTGATTGTAGGAAGGAAAGCTTAGGGTCCTCCAGTATGACGGTGCTCACACTGTAAATGGCACTGGACCAAGTTACTTTCCCGAGGAGACCATCATTGGAGTCAGTCAGTGAGCAAGGTTATATATTGCTTCTTTTTGAGATTTATAATGTTAACTAGACTACTTTAAAAGTGATGTTTGGTTCATTGTTTTCAATTGATTTTTGAGGAGATAAATGTGTGATGAGTACTGAAATCAAGTTCAGATGAGGATTAGGGATAGGCTATGCTGATGATGCATTCACCAAAACTCTTGGTGCTGCTGCCATGTTCTTTGCAAAAACAATGTTCTTGTTGCTTGGGTCAAACAACCATGACAGTTGAACTTTTGTTTTGAGGATAAATTAGAAGAATCAAAGTCAAAATTTGTTTTTAATAATATTTTCCCAAAGGTAGAAGTCAAAATTTGGCTCTCTCTCCCTTCTGCTCTTGTATTAGTATTGTACAGTGACTGCAAGAAAGGAAGACTTGCAATATCATAGCATTTTTCTGCACTCGTAAGATATTTGATTTCATACATTAGGTGTTTTAGAAGCTAAAAAACTATATATTATTGGTTTTTGCATGCTTTGATGCATTGAGAGGATTCATATTGCTATTTTTTCTTTTTGTGAAAAGTGGGTTGCCTATAAAGTTTGAAGGACTCCTCTGTCTTAGAAGTAAAAAGGTGGATAAGGTTTTGTACGAAAACAAAAAGGAGGATAAGGATTGTGATGTGTGGTCTCTTTGAAGTCATGTGATGCATTTGGTTGGAGCAAATGCTAGAATGGTTTCTAAAGAGGAGATTAATGAAAATTTGTTTAAAAAGGGTATCATCTTGACTTTTCTGTGGTATTCGCTTTGGCTCAACCGCTAAAGTAACTTTCTGTCGTTGACAAATCTAGAAGAAATTGGAGAGCCCTACTATCCTAATGATCTTAATTTCTTTCCTCTTGCATTCCTGTAGGAAGAGAACATATCCCCTTATCTACCTCTTTTCTGATGAGTGAGTTTAAGGAACATATTTGCTTTTGTTTTTATCATAGCAACTCCTGTATGTTAATATGTATTTGGATCACAATAATTGACATGTAGTTTATTTATCCTTACAAAGATACTGTCTAATTTTAGGTTTAGACAAATGATTGGAGATGGAATTCAATGATCTGCTTCACGTTATCTGTACTACTCAGATGGTAAGCCTTCTACCCAACCTTCTCCCTCTCTTCTTTGTTTACATTTGCGGTGATATGAAATATAAACTCCTGTAAACTCATACATGTCAAATAAACTTTTCTATACAGGGAGTGGATAAGAATTTTTTTCTTTTTTGTTTTGAAGATAATTTTATGGAGAGGTGGACCTTTCAAGCAGTTGAGCTTTCTCACCATAAGATGTATATTGAGAGTAGAGATTCTCATCTTGATTTTTTAAGCAACAACTCAACCAATGACGTTAATTGAAAAACCAATTAAAGCTCAACCTCTTGAGAGGTATACTCTTGATAGAATTATCCTTCTTTTAATGTGCATGAGGTTTTAAAATGTATCGTATACCCATGCAGCTGTCTCTGCTGATGATCTGCCCAAACTTTAATACCATATCCAATGCTGAGCACATGCAACCGAGAGCTGGAACTTTATACTCACTGCCTTAGCAAATGTATATTTTTGTATTATCCATGTATGAATATGTACTAATATTATCCTTTGTTAGCACTTTTGTATTTCCTCTTTGCTCCTCCAACCCTCCTCCCCCCAACCCATAAGCGGGCTTCTCCCTTTTCACATCTGTGTAACGAGTTCAGTAGTTCCCCAAAAAAAATTGATTCTTTTATCCTCGGGAATTTCTCAGGTTCTAGGACATGGCACTAAATTACATCATACTGACGTCAAACATTGGGTAATTTCTATACGTATATACAGGGAGTATATAAAGTGAAAATAATGGTTTATTAAAAAAGTGAAAAGAGCAAATCTTAATTATTAGATTTTATATAAATAATTAAGATTAAAACATAAAATTATGTCATTTTTTAAAATAATTTTGATAATTTATGTATGGTTTAATAATTAAGATTTGTTTATTTTACATTTTATAATAAAATACTTATTTCATTTCACTATATATATATATATATACACACTCACGTAATGGATAAACATCAACGGAGACGTGACATGCATTTCATAAAATATCATCGGACACCTAGTGGTCTTAACTGTGGGACACGGCACAAGCTATTGGTCTTCCTCTTGAGTGGGAAAAGTTTGTGTTGGTTTTTGCCTCTTAAATTTGGTTTGGCTTTTTGTTAACTTTTATTTTCTCGTACACGAGTTAAAACATCTTCTCAACATGTATCATCATCCACAAAATTGAAGTATCTGTTTTCGGGCGAAAAACAAGATAGAATGTCTAAATATAAATATCCTAATATATGGCTGTTGGAATGCTGAAACAAAAGATACCGGACGAATTTGGAAAAAAGAAAAGAAACAAGAACGAAAGGATTAGAGAGAAAGAGTAAAGAGAGAAATCCAGGGAAAAGTGAATATAGCCATTATAAAGGATCATGTGCAAGTGCAGGTCCTTTTCTCCGCTTAGTAACTCTAGAAGACGTGTACTTTTTGCATGTTGTGGTATATTCCACTTAAAAGGAAGAAAAATTAACTAAATTATATATTCCTCCCTATTTTATTTTTTATTTTTCTAACAAGTGTACTAATCAAATATAAAAAGTTCTTTATTAAAAAGTAATTTTTTTGAATTTTTAATGTATTAAATGTACTGTTTTTAATAAAAAAAATTATCTTTAATTCTTTTACAAGCGTCACATTTGTTAGGAAAAAAAAATTTACTTGTACAGAAATTGTAGATGAGGTTTTATCTTTTAATAATGTTAATTATCTATTTAAATACAATTTTCTTTTGATTATAAACATTATTAGAAGTTAAAACATGTTTTATTCCTTAATTTCTTTAATATTTTCAACCTAACCCTTGAAATTATTATTCACTTAAAGTTTAATTTTTGAATTTAATAATATGTATGAGTTAGTCTCTAAATTTATAAAATTTGTATTAATTTAATCCTTTTACTTCATAAAAAAGATTAAGTTGATATAAATTTTATAATTTTAAAAATTAACTCTTACAATAATTAAATTCAGAAATTAAACAGCAAGTAGATAATAATATTAGAGATTAGGTTGCTAATTTATCCTTTATAATTTGAAGAGAACAAGATTAGGGCACGACAACAAGGGTCATGATTTATGAGTTATGATTAAAATTGAAATTGTCATGTTTTACCATGAACATGATGAACGCCTTGATACTCGGGGCACTAGAGAAGAAACAAATAAAAGGGAAGGAATAGAGTGGGAATGGGTCGTGGTCATCAGAATCAGATGTTGGACATGACAGAGAGTCAGAGAGTGACAGACACATGGATGAGTGCAAAACAAATTGACGTGTCTAAATCATTCCCTCTCTAAAATAAAAACAACCAGGATTTTCCTTGAGGTGAGTATCATCATTATTATAAAAATATAAAAAATAAATATCCAAATCGTTGACCAGTCAAAGTAACAATAAAAGCTGTATTTTAAATCTTAACACGTAATGGTGATTGGTTTGAACGGCACATTCATTGACTGATTTGTTTCTCCTTTGACTAAAACCAAAAAAATATCATCTAACCCTTTCTCTCTCTCTCTCTCTCTCTGTCACGCATCTCAATTCAATTCCCAGCACAACCAAACCAAACAAGCATAATTAATAGACAAAAGCTGTAAACGAATTTCAATGAATATAACTTGATGAATCAAAAGGCTAAAAACTAGCTTATAATCAGTGTTCCATGACACTAATAAGTTGATGATGATGAAGAAGTTGATTCAAATTTGTAGTACTTATCCACGGCAACAGACACATCCCAAGTGCAACTGAGTCCTTTTGGGATGGTCACAAGGTCTCCAGCTCCAAACTCTACAAACTCTGATGACCCTTTTGGGTATGCCTTGACCTTCCCTTTCAATAAATAGCATGTCTCTTCTGCATCAAACTTCAACTGGTACTTCCCTGGAGAGCAACCCCATCTTTCATTTTTTTTTTACATCCCATCCCCATTACAAAGGCAACAAACAAAAACAAATATATATATATATATATATATATGCATGTTATGATTCAGAATATATATACACAGAGAGAAAAAGGGAACAACAGAAAGAGAAATAGAGAGAAAAAGGGCATACTTGGGCCAGCACTTGATGTTCAGTTCAGCTAGGCGTGACTGGGAAGGATTTCTTTCAATGATGATACTAAGGTTTGAATTGGAATCTGCAGCCATGGAAGAAGAAGATAAGGAGTTGGGACGAGTGTTATGGACAAAGTTGACTACAGCTCAGCTAGCACAGCACTGTGGGAAAATTTCTGCGTGTCCTCCAAGGCTTGGGGGGTTTTGGCTACATGTACCGTGGGATTTTGGAGAGAAAAAGCAGGAATCTAGTTTAGTGTTACAGTGTTAGAAAAGTATAAGAGTACTTTATAAGAAGGAAAAACAACATTTTATATTTTTAAAAGGTTGTATTGTTGATATATATATATATATATATTATTTTGAAATGTTAGATATATATTATTTGATTTGATATAAAATTATCAAAATTATTATAAAAAACTTTGAAAAATTAATATAATGTGGATATTGGGGTGACTCATCAATTAAGAGTTCACCTATCACATCATGCCCCGTAACCATCACAACATTGTTTTTCAACGAAATCATTTAATGCACCTTCACCTCGTGGGGAAATGGATCCCCGCTGTGGTGTCTGTCTGCTAATTCGGAGAGCAGTAGTGTAGTACCATTGATTATTATTATTTTTTTAAAATGAGGTTTTTATTTAAAAAATTTAAATTAATTATTAAAATGTTTTGAAGCATATTCTTCCCCCCTTTTTTTTTGGATATATTAAGCATATTCTTTTATTAGATATATTTTACATTATTCTGTAAATTACACCAATATCCTACTTAAATCGTATTCTGTATTCAAAACTATAGGAAATCCATTTTCATTACACCGATTATAATCCTCTACAGTTACAAATGTGGATTAGGATACTTTGCAATTACAAATGTAATTACTCTGATAGCTAAAGTTTTTTTTTATTAATATTTAGCGTTACAACCAAAAAAAAATTAAGACTAAGATTTCTCGCAATTCTTTCAAAATTACAGGAGATCCATTTGTGTTGCACAGATTAAGATCTTCTAAAGTTACAAAAATAACTACAAAAGGTGCAGTTGCTAACCTAATGCTAAAATTTATTGAGTTATATCTTTAATTAATATTTGGCATCACAGTAAAAAAAAAATTTAAGGCCAAGATTTCCTGCAATTCTTTCAAAATCGCAAGAGATCGTTTCCGTTGCATGGATTAGGATCTTTTAGTCACAAAAATAACTGCAGAAGTTGTAATTGCTAATATGATGGCTAAATTTTATTGTCATATTTTTTTATTAATATTTAACATCAAAGCAAAAAAAAAAAAATTAAGTCAAGATTTCCTGCCGTTCTAAAGAACCGCAGGAGATGCATTTCCTAGTTGCACCAAGTGGCAAGTGCAATCCTAAACTGCGTTAGCACAATTGAGATAATGCATGTGAGAGACACCTTATAAACTGGTAGAATCCACTATCATATCCTTACATAATTTGAATTTCTTTTACTTAAAAAATAAAATTACAAAACTATCCTATAACAATAGGCGAGTGAGTAAAATAAGATAAAGAGTTTAATTTTAATGTAGAATTTAATAATATTATTACTTGATAATGTAAATCATTAAGAAAATTTTAATTTGATAGTTATTATTATAGTCAAACTCTTTAATAATGTAATAATGCTTGCTTAAATGGTTGCATAAAAAAAGTTTAAACTTTATAATGGATTAAAATTAAACATGAACAATTGCTTATCCAAATATAATTAATTAATTTAAGTGACAAACACGTAACATATATAATGAGTTTGATACTTCAATGCCGGAAAACGAAAAATTTTGTGCTTAAAATTTCTCGATATTGAAATACAATATACTAACTCACTATTTGTTTAATTACACAAATTTGTATGCTAAAAAAATATATACAAAAATCTCCTTCTAGTAAAAAAGTAATTTAGAGATGGAGATTTGAATAATAATAATAATAATAATAATAATAATAATAATAATAATAATAATAATAATAATAATAAGAATTATATAAGATTAAAGATTTTACTATATTTGTTAAGAATTTAAAGTAAAATATTTTTTATAAAAAATAAAATATTTAATGTATTAAAAATTTAAAAAATTATATTTTTATATAAATTTTTTATATTTTAAATTCTTTAATTAGAATACTTGATAATAAAACTCTAATATTAATACACTTGTGTCAAAATTTTGACTTAATATGATGTAATATCAATGACATCACATCATTAAAATTGAATTTTTAAACAAGTCTGCAATTAAGATCAAGAAAATATAAAGAATAAAATCAATTAAAAAACTTGTCATTTTTTTATTATTTTCGTTAATCAACTCTTCACATGTTATAATAATTGGATTATATAATTTCTCTCAATAAATATTTTTTTATATGACCTTCTAATAAATAATTAGTTTATATGATATTAGATAACTTCAATTTTTGATTCTATAACTTTTTTTAATATTATTTTTTATGTATTTATTTATTTTGATGTTTTATCAACTTATTAGTAAGATTATATTAAAAAATTTACTATATTTTCTTAGTTTAAAAACACACTGATTAAATTTTTAGTTTCTTTAAAATAAATTATATTCAATTAATTTTACTATATTTTTATAAAATTTTTACTATTGTGTGATGTATATATTGAAGTTTTGTAAATAATATAAAATAATTATATATGAAAAATATATAGTAAATTAAAAATATAATTAATTAATTTAGAGCGACAAAGACATATATAATGAGAGATGGTATTAGACACTTACAAAAATTTTAAAATTTTAAGACTAATCACCAATAAAAATAATTAATAACGTAACTAACTAAAGATGTGTGAAAAAATTTTAATTTTTTTAATATGAATTAATATGCAAAGATATATATGTGTAAATATAATTAATATGTGATTATAAATTTTTATATTTGTATGTGTGAGAATAAATTTAATTTAGACGTAGCGACATATGTACTTCTTCCTTTTAAATTGGCACATGTCAATTATTGTGATAATATATTTATCACATAACATGTTTTTAAATATGTTGTTTCATGTCAGAATGACAAATATTAGAATATGAAGACATATAAATTTTTATATTTATATGTGTGAGTAATAAATTTAATTTAGACCTAACGACATATATATTCCTTCGTTTTAAATTGGCACATGTTAATTATTGGAATAATGTATTTATCACATACATATATATTCTTTATAATGACTTTAAATTGGCAACATATTAATTATTGGAATAATGTATTTATCATATTAGATTCATTTTTAAACAATGTTATTCTACTTCGTTAGATGAAAGTGATCTAACGTTAAAATATGAAAAAGACATATATTCTCTTATATTATTATTATTATTATTATTATTATTATTATTATTATTATTATTATGTGTTTATTTTTTAAATGTTTTATCAACTTATTATTAAGAATGTTTAAAAAATATTTAACAAATTCTTAGTTTCCTCGTAATAAATTACATCTAATTAATTTTATTATATTTTCATACAAAATTTTAACTCTCGTGTGATGTATATATTGAACTTTTGTAAATAATATAGAATAATTAGATATGAATAAATATATTAATTTGAAAATATAATTAATTAATTTAAGGTGACTTTATATATATAGCAGAAATGGTATTAGATATTTATGTAAATTTTGAAATTTTAAGACCAATAACTAATAAAAATAATTAATAATGATTAACTAAAGATAAGTGAGATATTTTTTAATTTTTTTAATATGAATTAATATGTAAAAATATATATGTTAAAGTAATTAATATGTGATTATAAATTTTTATATTTGTATATGTAATAATAAATTTAATTTAACTTAAATTATATATATATATATATATATATATATATATATATATATATATTTTCTTTTAAATTACAACATGAGATGTTACATGTCTATTATTAGGATAATATATTTATCACATGATAAATTTTAAAATATATTATTTTATGTCAAAATAATACATATCAAAATATAAAAACATGTACGCTTTATATATGTATAGAGGGAGATCAACACCATAGAAATCTTTTTTCTTACACTCATTTTCAACCGTTAGTCCACTTTCATCTAATGATTGAGATTATTTCATTAAAAGTAACTATTGGGAAACCTGATCTAATGTACGTTAAAAATGAAATATAACACTATATATATATATATATATATATATATTATGATTAATGTAAAACTAATAAAAATCAATGTAATTTTTCGAAAATTGCGTGTGTAAGATTTTTTCATCTTCCCTAAAATAGTTAACAAAGATTTCCGTAAACCAAGAAAATGTAGAAGGAGTTCACACCCCGCAAAAAAGAATGTAAAGGAAGCAAAATGAAATTTACTTTTTTAAAAAAATAAAAACTTAGTATACTAATTACTATTTCACTTATGCATTAAAAAAAGAATTATTTTAGTTGCACATATTAAAAAAAAAACTCATATATATGACTGACATAAATCAAACTATCATGGTCGATTTCTTTATTTCTCTCCATTCTCTCTCATTCATCCTAATGAAGATAATACCCTGTATAAGAGTATGTAAACAAGAGTATGTAAACTGGCTTGTATCAGAAAAATCAATAAACGGTGAAAAACAAGATTACTTTTTAACAAAAATTAGTAGAAGTCTTACAAATTGGAAACAAATTAGAAAAACTATTTTAAGTGGTTTGCAATTGTTTCAAAATGGGTAGGAAGACTTTCTTGCTAATTAGGTAGTGATTAGCTGGCAATCACGGAAGAAATACTTGAAGAAGTCTCTATAAATAAGAGACCATTTGCATCGTCCAGAGGCACACAGAACAACAACCAAAAAGAAACAAAGTCTTCTAAGAGTGAGAAAAATAGAGTGTGAAAAAATTCTAAAAGTGTAATGTATGAGCATACACTGAGAATTTTATGGGATTCTCTAGTCTATGTAATACTACAAATTGTAGTAGGAGATGGTCTCACTAGAAAACATTATATTTTGTACCTCTTATATAAGAGAGTATAGATACGATATTGTAATTATCTTTTTATATAGTGGAATATTTTTCAGAGTTTGTCCATGATTTTTTCCCTCAAGATTAATACTGAGGAGTTTTTCACGTTAAATTTAGTGTGTAATTCTTAATCTATTTTTCTGATACAAATAGTACTGACAAGTAGGTCTCACTATAAAAGTATTATTCACGTGCTTTATAATTTTATTCGTTCTTCTTCATGAATCTGAGTACGCTTCCGTTCACATCCATAAAATGTTCAAAATACTTGGAATGTGTCTAACTTTGATTCTCAAACATAAACAAATTTATGTATAAAAACCCAGCCAAAGATAGTATTTGACAAATATCGTATCGAATACTTCTTCAATATTTTTAAATACTTCTAACATATATTATTTAATAAGTTTTTGTGTAAATATAAGTGATATACTACAATGATTATAAATAATAATAAAAATAATTTATTTTACTATGTCTATATTGATTAAAGCTTATCTATGAATCATTGATATCTATATTTTTATTTAAAATTTATGCTTTTATGTTAATATTAAATTTTTGTATTTTGTATCTTAGTCAAATTGTATATTATAACAATTTTTAAAATTCGTCATATTTTCATATTGATGTGTATCATATTCGTATCCCATTTTTATATCCGTATTTCCAATATAAAAATCATTTACTTTAAAAGATTTTAGTCAACAGGAAGCAATTGGTCACCTTAACGGCATATATTTTAAAAATCCATAAATTTTTATATTAAATTGTTTTAGAAGAATAATTCTCAAAAGGCTCGTTTCACCTGTGTTAATTTTGCAACAGTATGATACAATATAACTTGGGTATTTGTTTTCGGTGCATCAAAGAAAGCTACGAGCAATTTTTTAAAATTTAACCAGTCATTTCATGATTCACTTATTCAACTGTGGTTATATATATAAATTAAGTAATAAACTAATATATTAAATCTCATATTATATTGTATAATATTTTAAAATCTCACATTATATAATAAATAAAACATTTAAATATATAATTTATATAATAGCCAAGATAAGATTAACATTCTCATGCATTCTTAAGACTTGATTTGTGAGCATTTGTAACTTAGAATTAAGTCTATATTTAGATAAAAAAGTAATTTTAAATAAGATTTTTTTAAAATAAAACCGATTTAAATCGGTTCACAATTGGTTTTATGGATTCTTTGAAATTCCAATTTTCTAAATCATTTGTTCAAAATCCAATTTTCTAAATCATTTGGATTGGACACATGAGATTCACCAATTTTTTTATTAAATCGACCCGTCCCGTCTCCTTTTTCTAATATTGGTTAAGAGTCAAAATAGTTTGTTAACACTTAAAAATTACATTTATCTCTTTATATTTTATCATTTAAATATTTCATATATATATATATATATATATATATATATATATATATATATATATATATAGAGAGAGAGAGAGAGAGAGAGAGAGTCTAAAACCTAGCTTTGTTTTTGGGGGTATAAAAAAACCTTGCATTTTACACTCGTATTTAAAAAACATACAATTTACTCCCTTATAAGCTCTTGAAGATTCAAAAACCTTAAAACTGTTAATAAATTGGTCAAATATAACCCAGTGTAATTCTTTTCTTTCTAAAAAGTTCAGGAGCACCAATAAAATACATCATATCATCATTCACTATTCTTTTCCTGCATTTTATGTACAAAAAACAAAAAAGAAGGAAACCACATATTAACCTGCTATCTTTAAGACCCTACGTCAAAGTTGCACTTCTCATTTGTTCTTCTTTGTCCATGCAATTCCATTGAGTGAAAGTTGAGGGAAGGACTTCTTTTTTTTGTTTTTCCTTTTGCTGTGAAGTTGAAGGAAGGACTCGGTAAACTATAAACCAATGAGCACCTCGTTGATAACGTTTTGAAAACATCCTTACGCCATACAATAAGCTTGAGCAAGTGCACAGGAAAATGTGTCAAGTGTATTTAACAAAGTACCGAATAGATTGAAACAAACAAAAATTCTGCAAGAAAATACTTTATTTTTAATAATATTTTGGCACGAGACCTGACTTTCTGGGCAACTATCCTGCTCTCTTCCAAGCATCCAGTTAAAACCGATGTTAAATCATATAAACATAGTTCAATTTAGATTCATCAATTTTATTTAAATTTTGGGGAAAAAAAAAGGAAATGAAAACACGATGATCACTTGAAAAGATTCAAGATATTTAGTTATTTACGGGCACAACAGTATTACAGATAATATAAATCAACTTCACCTTACAAAAGAGTCGAGCTAATCAAAATTGTTACTTCAACTAGCATAATACGAGGGTAGCAACAAATTTCAAAGAAGCCCTCTTCTTCTCTTGTAATCACTAACTGTTAATGTCAGCGCATGCCTCCCACCATCATTTTCCAGGACTCGAAATCCAACAGTTGCTTCTATTCTTTGCTTTTTTGCCATAAATCCTGCCTGAGCTCCTTGGGCTCCCCCAAACTGTTGGAGTATAGCTAATGAAATTGGTAGCTCAAAATTGTGCAGCATATTTGACTCTGTCCCTTGATCCACCGGAGCGCTTGTGTCTACTAACTTCCCAGCACCAGCAGCAGCTTCCAAGGCCGCAGTAGTAGCCACCATGCCAGCCTCCACTGGTACAGCTGCTCCCCTCCCATTGCTGCCTGTATCAGCCACTGTACCACTGGCACTATTATTTCCAGCTGCCGCCTCTTCACCAGGTTTTGAAGCATAGTAGTTCCTTGATCTAGTCCATCTCCTCGAAAATGGATCATAACCTGCCTCCCCTGCTTTCAAACCTGTATTTACTGGTTTCAATTCAGAAGCATTTTTGAAGTTCTCAAACCTATTCTTTCTGTTCATCTCAGCAAGCTTCAAGGCCTTGGCATCCTTCTCCTGAGCTTGCCGGGATGCCTCCAATTCCTGCAGTCTTGTCTTGATCCTCCCCACTTCAGCTTCATTATGCTTACTTTGTGCTTTTTCCAACTCCTTCCTCAGCCGATCCTTCTCAGCCGCAATATTTAGTGGCCTTGATGAGGCAGATTTTTTCTCTTGCAACATCTGCTTCACAGTGGCTGCTGAGTAAACAAATGTGTTGATCTTTTGTATAGCTTGTTTTTTTTCTAACACATCTTGTTTGATTGGCATCCGGCCACCACTTCGCTCTACTTCCTTAACCCACTGTTTAAACTCTTCCTCAAGTGGAGCAGAGTCGCTAACCATAGCCATTTGCCATCTCGCAGCGGAAGTTTCATTTCCCCAGACAACATTCAGGTATTTGTATGTGGTTTTATTCTCTAATTTATACTGCCGATCAGGATCCGAGGTATCAACATTTTTCACCATGCAGAGCCTGTAGATAGGCCCAGACTTTGATCTACCAATACCAACTCTTACAAAGCAACCAACAATTAACTCCTCAAAGAAAGGCTCCATAAACCATTTTGCAAGTTTTGACCTGCGAATGGTGATTTCTTTTATATCCTCAAATAAAGGCCCCTCGAACCCAGATATTGTCCTGTCATCATCACTGTCAATTCCTCCATCTCCAGTCGACCCTTCATCATCACTGTGGGACCTACTTTCACTCTCACTATGGCTTGAGCTACTAAGACTTGTTGAAGTGAAGGGTTTGTGCTTTGGTGAAAAATGCCTGGGCCCTGAACTTCTAGATCTCTCTATCAACCTGCGGTGTGCTTCTGAATCTTGCTGTTTCAACCGCTTTGCACGCAATTCATTTAATGCATCATCCTTGGCAGTTGACCTGTCGGCAGATCTGGCTGATGAACGCACACGAGATGATGGGAGAGGCAGAGTCTGTTTTCTGGGTACAGTTTTCTTTCCTTTCTCACGTTTGGACGCTATCTTCCCCAACAAATTTTTATCATCCTTCTTGGTAGCCCTATCTGACAATATCATCTCTCTTTGAAGTTCAGTCATCTCAGAAAGCTTTCGTCTGTCATCATCATTCTTATAAAGATCATCGCCGATATTCGATTCGTCACTGCTATTGCCCTCGTGGTCAGAACAGCCATCAACATCATCATCCCCTTCTTCCTGACTTCCCTCATCATCATCATCTCTTTCTGTCGGATCTAATCTCTTCTTCAGAGGAACTTGTGATCCAGAGGGCTTTCTGCCTGGATAATTAAGTTCTTCATCAGAATCATCATCCCTAGAATCACTCCCACCATCCGAATATGTGCCATCATGCCCTCTTCTCAAAGGTGGAAGAGAGTGCCGGTTTCTCCCAGTTCTCCCCGCAGCCTCCAAAAGCAAATTTTCTAAATCCGCCATAATTCTATCCGCTTCAGCCTTAAATTCAAATGTATCCTGCATATATATATCACACAAGGCGTAATCAACCATGTAATCCATACAACAACTGTTGATGAAAGCATACACATTAACACAAAGCATTTAATTGGATACACGTATCTCAGCCATTCAAGTAATTATGTGGTCTTAGCTTCAATTTTCATGCAAATAATCAATCTCCTAAGCCAATGTGAAATCAGAAAGTCAGCAAGCAAAGCACATTCTTAAATTTAACTTCAGCAAACTATCCTGTATCCCTAAGAACATGTAATCTAATCATGGAGTCACTATTCACTGAGAAACTCGTTCTAAATCAAATATAAACCCTAATTTTCTCAGGCAATTACATTCAATATTGAAAGCTGAAGAGAGTGACCAGGCTAGTCAACATCAGTAAAAGAATTTTTTAAAGTGAAGCAATAAGATGTGGATATGGTTGTATAGTGATTTAATAGCGGTTGAAACCAATGATTGAATTGAATTGGGAGAGATATGAGAGAGCACTTACTGTGAATAAGAAACAAAGGACCACAATATCTTTGGATTGCGCGAGTTGCCGAAACGAAAGTAGCGAGGAGTTGCGATATTCTGCTGTATCGTTGGACACAATCAAGAAGCAATCGTTAAAACGCAATATCTCGCGCTTTCCGCCGGTGAGTGTGATGAAGGGAAGTCAAGGTGGAAAACCCTAACACGATGGAGGAAGAAGATGATTGAGGTTTTAGAGAGGAGGCCATGTTTTAATTCATGTTTTAAAAATTGAACTGAACATATAAAACTTTTGAAGCATGGCTAAATCTTATATTTATGAATCGAATAATTTTTAAACTAGATACATAATTCATTCATAATTCAATCGATTCAATGAATTATTTAGTCTTATTTTAAAAATATTAATCATAATTCAACTAATTCAATGAATTGTTTGGTTTGGTTTTTAAAATATTAGTTTAAATGCATCTGTAGATTTGGCAATTTCAACCCATTCTACAGCTACCCCCACCTTACACGGTGCGGGTTTAATATTCGTTCCGTAATGGGATGGGACTTATACGAATTTAAGGTGGATCCATTTAATCTTATTTTGCACTTCATATCTACATAATTATTATGTTAAATTTAATTACTAATAAAATTAAATTATTTTAATTATTTTTATTAATTTAATACTTATTATAAATATATTTTTAATTTATATAAAATGATGATAATTTTTAAATAATAATTAATTATTATTTTGAAACAAATTCATAAGATATCTGAAATAGATATGTATATAGTGATTTCATCATCATTACCGCATGCGATTGAAACATTGAGGTGAGTGCTGCAAATGACTGTCGTTTCAAGTAGGGTTTATCAAGAGGCTAGAGAACGAGAACGATATTTTATTGGTTAACTTGCCCCAGATATATAGAAATAGAATCTAATCCTCACGCGATTAGATCTTAGATGCAAGTATTTTGGGATCGTCTTACAAGTATCAGATTTTATACAGGGGTGATCACGGGTCCGATCTGACCCGTGAACCCGACCAACCCGATCCAATATATATGGGTCGGGTCGGGTCATCAGGTTAGTTCGGGTCGAACCCGATTAAATCGATTTGTAATTGGTTCGGGTGACGGGTTGAGTAATTTAACCCGATGACCCGAGTACGACGTCGTTTTGAGTAATTTCTATTAGAAAATGTTCACAACCCGACCACCCAACCCACCCAACCCGACCAACCCGACTACCCAACCCGACCAACCCGATCACCCAAAAATAGAAAAACAGTTTTTTTGTTTGAAATTCGCTCAACCTGATTACCCGACCCGAACCAACCCGATCATTCGGTCAAGTCGATCAAAAAATTCCTTAAATCGACCCGAACCGACCCAAACTTCGTTTAATTGGTTTGGACATTTTTTCTCCCCAAACCTGACCCAACCCGACCCGTGTGCACCCCTAGCCCACAATCATTGAGATCCATCTCTGACCTGTCAGGGTTGTCCCATTAGCGGCCAATCATTATTGCAGGCAGTTATGGTTCATGCACCCTAAAAGTTACGATAGGAAGTTGCCAGGACCTCCACAGACCTATGAAGTATTGTTGGGAGATACGACTAGTACCCGTGTACGGACGACCAACCGGGGTGCTTATTCTGGAGTCTAGTTGTGGGCATGTTAGGCTTATCCTTTCGGGCGAGATCTCGGACCACGATCCGGAACAGTTGACCCCAGCTTGGCGCTTAAGTGGAACAATTAAGTGTCAATATATCAAACTTTGGACGAGATCCGTTGCATTGTAGGGATCTGTAAAGGCCGATGTCCGTTGTCTGGGGAGTACCTCCGGGGTTGGCATGTACCACCATCCCGTCATCTGAGGTATTTCCTTTGCTCCTGTGCATGGTTCCACAGGATCTTTTGTCTTTTTTCGTGCTTTGCAGGGATACTGGGTTCCCTTAGAAAACTGCTACTCTGACTTTATTGAGAATGAAATGCCCCTTTTAAAAGAGACATTAATTTTATGATGTTTCTCATTTGCACGTTTCCCCTTCATCCAATCAGAATCGATAAGCATTAAAGAGTAGCTTACCTTATGCAATTGGTACGTTGTTATTTGATCCAATCGGAATGTTTCGCTTCTCCTATAAAAGGGGAGCGTTTTCACTAAAGTTAGTACTTCTTCTGTTGCATTCCTCTTGCTCTGCAACTTCGCTTTGAGAGAGTGATTTTTCCTCATGGCTCTCTTTGCATTTAGTTTATGTCCTAAGAGGGTTCTACCCACTGTGAGAGCTATATTCCTGTTTTTTCCAAAATGCCTGAAACTATTTTGCCACTCTGCAAATGTCCTCTTTAAAGGGCAGTTTACTTTCTCAGCGTAATTACAGAGGATGGTTTACTTCTCAAGTGTACCCTGGTTGCTTGTTTGATATTTTGTCGTCGCTAGGGAGGTCTGAGTCGTCTGCTACGTTGGACAGGGGTCTTCGGAGCTAGGGTACTCACTCTCCTTGTTCTTTCCCGAGGATGTAATGGATGCTTCGTCCTGAACAAGTCCTTGGATAAGCAAGAGGGACTATTGAAGTTGCTCTGTACTTTGAAGTAACTTGGGGTCATCGTGAGACTGGCTAAGGCTCCGGTGGAATGATCTCCTTCATGAGAGGTTGCGCCCCGTCCAACAAAGGAGGATGCATCCCGACCTTTATTGGTGGAGGCAATGCAGAAGATTTGGCGTCCCGGGTTCCTGATGCCGGTTTGCCGAGGTCCGCCAAAGTCAATCCACTTTTTCAAGAGTCCGATGCATATTCTGGGGTGCCGTGGTGGTGGCAGCAACTCTGTGTGCTGCGAAGGAAATGTAGATGTCACATGGCCTGGGATGCCGTTGACGATGATGTCGATTTCTTCCTCCGGGATCCTTCTTTTCTTTATAGATTTCATATCTCTATACTTTATTTTTCTTCTTTTTTTGATGTAAGATGGTGTATAGAATGAGAATAAAAATAAAAAATCTTATCTTTGTATCTTATGTATTCTATTTTTCCTTTTTTTTTTGCAAACCGTGGTATTTATATTATACCGGGGTGAGTCCAACGCTCACCTTGACGACGTTATGTTAGGTTGCCCCCAACTTGGTACTTAGTCGGGACCGGCGAAGTATCAAGTTTAAATACTTGGATCTAGGGTCTTTGTACCCTAGGAAAACTTTTCCAGGGTAATCAATCTTCTGGGGTATGGATAAGTTTTTCGAACTCTTGGTCCCTGAGGTTACGTGTCTCTTAGTCAGCTGGGTAACCGTCTTCTCAACTGTCATGACGGCTACGTGGGCCACATGGCGCACTCGGGTTGAGTGGACATGCATAGTACTCCGCGCGCCATGATAAATATCTTTTCAAATTTGAAATGCTTGGACGGAATTGCCCCCTGATTGTAATCCCTATAAATAGGGTTTTTAGCCTTTTTGTTTTATTTCGCTATTTTTCATTAAAAAGTGGTAACCTAAGGAGATTTCTGACGAACTTTATGGTGGCGCAAAGTGGTTCTGATATTTTTGAACTTCCGAAAGCTTGATTTTTTTCCCTCTTCTTTCATTTTCTTCGAGGTATTCCCTTTCCTTTGGCTTTGATTTTGTTTATCTTCGTTTCGTGAGTGGTTGCGCATCCTTTTTTATGGTGCGCATTTCCCTTTCTTTATTGCGAGCAGGGGTGGGGGAAAGTTGTTTTCCCCCATCTTCTAATAGTGTTGCCCTATGGAGCACTCTCTTCATCGCACTGCGTGCAGTGGAGGTGTCCTGCCAGGGCTTTTACCTTGGTAGGTGCGGAGGCCAGTGCAATGGTGCATTCAGTCTTCTTTGTTCGCTCATTGCCATGTTTGGATCTTTGAACTTAACTAGTTCTGACCCTACGCCTCTGTGTGTCTTCCAGGAATTCGAATGGCCAGAAGGAGAGTGCTCGTTCTCGAAGCGCCTGCCCCAATTCCGGAAGCTCAGGAGTCGGAGAATCAAGAGGCCAAGGAGGAGGCGATTCATATTCGCCGAGGTCCGGGATTGCCTTACACATGGGTTGCAGATGATGCCTTTGATAGGATCTCCCGTTATGAGTCCGGGGCGAAATTGGATAAGCTGATAGATTACTTGGAGCTTACTGAGGAGGGTGGAAAGGATCACGAATTCCTGGTCATGTCCCCGAGGAGAGAACGGGTGTGTTCGACCCGGCAAGCGGGGGAACACTTCATGTTTCTCTACGAAGACTTTTTCACGAGGTTTGGACTTCGCCTCCCTTTCAGTGACTTCCACATTACTATCCTCTGGACTCTTCATGCTGCCCTTAGTCAAATCCACCCTAATAGCTGAGAAAATATCCTGACCTTCGAAAGAATATGTCGGTTAGTAGGGTTGCGATGCTCCGATGGGACATTTTTCCTACTTCCACACGAGGTATTCTGTTCATGGTGCCCGCGCTTGTCAACAATCTTGGCTGTCGGTGCGATCACGACAAGGAATAACGGTCTTCTTTCCATACTTGGAAAGTTACGAGGACTTTAAAGAAAAGTTCTTTAAGTTGATGGCAGCCAACGACCCTCGTCTTTTTTGGTTAAGGAGCGACGGGGAGCCAAAGTTTAACCTATACTGGAACCCATCAGCGTGGAGTATCCCCCCCAATCATTCGAGATGGAAGTAGGTCACCTGAATGACAAGGAGATTGAGTGTGTCAATTTCTTCGAAATGTGGGTTGACGGGGTCGGTAAAATTCGGTCTAAAGATATATTGGATGTCCTGGACGATGAGGAGCTTTGGGTCGTGCTAGGTAGTATAGGCCGTTATTCATGCTTATTTTCTTTTTCTTTGCCATTATATGAATCTAATTGTCTATGTTGATTTTTTAGAGAGCTTGGTCGAGATATCTTAATCTAGAAACGCATCGGCAATCCTTGAAGCCCTGAAGGCCAGAAGTGAACTGGGGCCATTAGACCCCACCGCTGATGTTATGCCGGTCTCGCCACCCCATCCGACTGAGGTCCCGACCACGGAGAGGGAACCGATCCACGTGGAGGATTCCCTTCCCGTGCTTGCGAGGCCTAAGAGAAAAACAGTCGGCGAGGGTCAGTCAGATGAACAAGGTAAGAAGGCCACGATTGAAGAAGACACTGAGCCGATCAACATCGGGCCAATCAATCTGTACCATGAGGACTCGGATCCTTGTGAGTTCATCGACTTCCAGCTCCTGGATGAAGAAGTTGAAGCTCATCTAGCCTTGTGTGGCAAGAAAAATACCTTCTCCTGGTTCGAGACTTTCGGGATTCATCTTGCTGCGGAGACTCAGTACTTGGAGCATATGGTCGAATATCATGAGCAGAAGTTAGCAGAAAGCAGAACGGGGTGAAAACCAAGCTCTTAGGGTAAATGAAGAGGCTGTAAAGGCCAACAATGATGCTAAAACTTGAGCCCGAGAGCTGGAAAGTGAGGTGGCCACCCTGAAGGATGCGATAAAGGAATGGGAGGCTAGTTTAACGAAGGTTAAAACGTGTGTGATCGAACTGAAAATCGAGAATAAAGATCTCTGGGTCAACAATCGGCAACTTGATGCCAAAGTTACTTCCTTACGAGGCGATGTCGGCCAGCTTATTGTTGTTTGGCTCGACATCAAGGAGGAGCAGTTCCAAAATGCTATCAAACAAGTCTAGCTCTTTAATCCCGAGGTTGCTCAGGTTTTGGATTCCTTGGACTCCGGGAAGGTAGTCTGGGACGGTCTTCTTGTGCTTCCTCATCTTGCTATTGAGGGTCTAAGTAATGAAGGTCATTTTGCCGTGGTCTGCAGTCCGGATCCTGTCGCGAAATAATTCTGGATGTTTATTCTTGTCCCTTACGTGGGGTTTTGTTTTTGTATGAACAACAGTACTACCCCAATTTTAGGGGTTTTAATTAATTCCTTTTGATTTTCTCGCATCCCTTTGTCTGTTTCGGGGTCCAACGCCCTTCGTGTTTGTTTAAACTTTGTGAATTTCGATTTGATGAGAAAAATCGCGGTCCGGGTCCAACGCCCATTACCGTTGAGCGCTTAGGGTTCCTTTTAAGACTTCGCGTGATAATAATTTAGAAACTTTGGCTTATGATCCGATGTCCAAAGTAGATTAGCGTTCGAGTACCATGCCTAAGGTAAGAAACCTTGTCCGAAGTTCATTACCATTTGCTTTGGTATTCAGGATGCCGCATGACTTTGAGTTAAAAAAACTAGTCCTTGCCGGGGTCTTTCGTGCTTATGGTTTAGTGCGAGAATTTTTTCAAGATAGGATTTTTCTACTGCACGACCTATCTAGCACAAGACAACTCACGGTTCGTACCATGATATCTTGGGGCATCGTAATGGCTTTGAAAATTTCAGTAGAAAATGCGCTAAATCCGTAATACTTATTTCATTGAGTATTTTGAAGGACTAAGGTCCGTGCTACAATTGGGGCAGATCAAACATAAAGTAAACTAGGAGACTAGGCCTTAAAAGGCACTTAGCTATAGTACTTTTTAAGTTTATTTGCATTCCAAAAATTTCGTGCCGTCTTGCTCGTCAATGTCTCTAGAGTATAAGCTCCTTTGTCGGTACTGATCACGATATGATAAGGGTCTTCCCAGTTAGAGATTAGTTTCCCTTGGGAGGTATTCCTTCCACCGATGTCGGCCCTACGGAGTACTAGGTCGCCTGACTGGAACCTCCTAGGAATGACATTTAGGTTGTACCGGGTTGCCGTTCTTTGCTTGATTGCGGCGTCGCATATGTGTGCGACGCGTCTTCTTTCTTCCAATAGATCCAAGTTTTTCCTTATCAGTCTAGGGTTGTTATCAGGTAAGAAGTTCTGGAGACGCCAACTTGGTTGTCCTATCTTCATCGGGATCATTGCTTCACATCCATAGGTTAGCTTGAACGGGGTTTCTCCCGTCGTCAAGTGAGGAGTGGTTCGGTAGACCCACAGGATGTGGTCTAACTGCTGGGCTCAATTTTCTTTGGCTTTGTCCAGTCTTCTCTTTAACCCCCTAATGATAACACAGTTTGTTACTTTGGCTTGCCCGTTTGTACGAGAGTTTTCCATGGCATTGCAGTGATATTTTATTTTTAACTCAGCGAGTAGTTCTTCAAACCCTTTGTCTTTGAACTGCATTCTATTATCTGTCACAATTGACTTCGGGACCCCGAATCTGATAATAATGTGGCGTCAAGTGAACCTTTGAATCCAGGCCGAGGTGATGGTGACCAAGGGCTCTGTTTCTATCCACTTAGTAAAGTAGTCTACCACTACAACCAAAAACTTCAGTTGCCCGGGCGCTTGAGGGAAAGGACCCAAAATACCCATGCCACATTGATAGAATGGTCAGGGTATAGATGTCGTGGACAGTTCCTCTGGCAGGGGGTGATAGTGGTCAAAATGTCATTAACATTTGTCATATACTTGGACATACGCAAGGGAGTATGCTTCCATTGTGGGCCAGTAGTAGCCTGCCCTGAGTGCCTTCAATGCTAGAACCTTACCTCCTAGATAGTGCCCACAACTTTCTTCGTGGACTTCGGCCAGGAAGTATTCGGCTTCTTTTAGCACAAGGCATTTGAGGAGGGGTAAAGAAAATCCATGCCGGAACAACTGTCCATCGAAGATGGTGTATCTGACCGCGACTTTCTTCAACTTAAAAGCTTCTTTTGGATCCTCAAGGAGGCTACCGGACTGTAAGTATTCCATGAGTGACGTGATCCAGGTATGTTCTTGTCTGTTAACCTGGAAAATAACTTTGTCGGTAACTGCGGGATACGAGAGGGTCTCCTGGATCACCGAACGGTTGTTGCCCGAACTCTTGGTGCTAGCCAACTTAGATAACAGATCGACCCTAGAATTTTGCTCTCGGGGTATATGCTCCACTTTTACCAGTTGAAATCTCGTGAGGAGTTCTTGTACTCTCACCAGGTACTTCTGTAGGAGGGACTCTTTGGCATGATATTCGCCTCGGATCTGAGAGGTCACGAGATGGGAATCACTATAAAGTCGAATCTTTGTAGCACCCAAGTCCTTAGCCATTTCCAGTCCGGCGATGTACACTTCACACTCTGCCTGGTTGTTCGAGGTGGGGAATTCGAACATAAGGAAGTTCTCAACAGTCACCCCTTCAGAATTCTCAAAGATTACCCAGGTACCACTTCCCTTCGGGTTTGAGGATCCATCAACGAACACGGTCTAAGATATCTCCTCGGCATCACCGGAGTCTGAGGTGAGTTCGGCCAGGAAGTCCGAGAGCGCTTGTGCCTTGATGGCTACTTCGAGTTCGTAAGTGATTCCAAACTCGCAATGCTTGATGGACCAAACGATCATCCTTCCTACTAAGTTTGGCTTATGCAGTATCTGTCGGATGGATTGATCTGTCCTTACCACCATGGGATGGCACTAGAAGTATTACCTTAGTCTCATAGTCGTGATAATGAGTGCAAAAGCAACCTTCTCTATTTTTTGATATCAGAGTTCGGGGCCTTATAATAGCTTGTTCACAAAATAAATCGGCTTCTGACCTTCCGGTGTTTCTCTAATGAGTACCGAACCCACAGCCTCCTCGTGGACAGAGAAGTACACGTAAAATATTTCTCCCAACTCCGGTCTTGTAAGAATGGGAGGGGATGCCTAAATGGTCTTTAAAGTACCGAAAACGTCTTCACATTCCTGCGTTCACTCGAATCTTATCCCCTTTTTTAATAACTTGAAAAGAGGGAGGGATTTGTGAGCAGCTTTGACTAGAAATCATATGAGAGTCGCGATCCGTCCAGTTAACTGTTGTACTTCTTTCACGCTTTGGGGACTATGCATATCAAGCACCACTTTGCATTTATCGGGGTTTACCTTAATGCCGTGGTGGGTCAGCATGAACCCCAAAAACTTTTCAGCTTAGACCCCGAATGCATATTTTTCTGGATTAAGTCTCATGTCGTTGATAACTTGAGAAAATGAAGTTAATTCACTTGAATTTAATTGTATTTGAGCATGTTATCCTTAAGTTTTCAAGGTCATAGGTTCAGTTATTGCATGACTTTGATGAATTAGGCTTGTTAATTCAAATGATTAAGAATTGAATCTTTGAAGATCTTGTTTATGGAAGTTAGATGAATTATGATTTGATGGACTTTAGCATTGTTTTGACACAGGTATTTACAATGGAAAAGGCCTTGGAAGGGATGATGAAAGTAAAGAGAAGCTCAAATTGTGAAGAAAACATCAAGGGAAGGTGCTGCCAACCCACGCCTAGGCGTGACAAATCTATGCCTAGGTGTGGCCCTTGCAGTTTCTCAGGGATCCCAGGCAGAGACATCCACGCCTAGGCATGGAAAAGCCATGCCTAGGCGTGGCAAGTTCAGTTTTTCAGGGTGTTCAAATAGAGACCTCCGTGCCTAGGTGTAGTAAAGTCACGCCTAGGCGTGGCAAACAGAGAAAAGGCACGTGATTCATAACCACACCTAAGCGTGGGAAAATTTCTGACACACGAGTTTAACCCTTATATTCTGATTTTTGAGAAGGAGAAAAGGAATCTTCTGTTTTTTATCTAAGCATGAAATCCAGAGAGCAAGTGAGAGGAGGAGGAACCCACTTGGATTGAAGGTGACTCAAGAGAGAATCAAGATAAAGGAGGAAGATCAAGCTTGGAATCTCTCCATTTTTGTTTATTCTTTCCCTTTTCTCTCTTCATTGGTAACTTGATGGATCATTTGATTTCATTTGTTTTCTTCTCCTTCATAATGTATAACTAAACTCTAATTTAAGGGCTCTTTAGGATCTTTCTATGGATTTGATTAACTTGTAATTAGTTGAGTATTCTTTCAATGAAATTAGTTTTGTTCATCTATATCTATGCTTAATACTTGTTATTGATTGACCATCAATTGCATGATTTTAATATTCCAATTGAACTAGAAATAGGGTATTGTGAATATAGATATGGTATGGTTGATGTATATTTAACTAAGGGGATGGACACATACCTCTTAGTCATGCATGACAAGTGTTTGATAATTAGTCTCAATGAGTGATTCTTATGTTAACTCGCATGGACACATAGTGGATTAGCTAGGTTTCATATGGGTAATTGTCCTAGACATAGTGATGGGATAATTAAAAGTTTCAAACTCAAGTGCAGGTTGTTTCAAGTAGTAAATTCTCGAGAGTCTGAGGTTGATCCACAGGAAATTGATGAAGAGAAAATTATTTGAGGTACGGAGAAAATTTGTCACAATACTAAAGATGATATAAGTTGTTGACAAATGAAAATGATTTGCTTGGGTTAGGAGATCTACTCTTGGTAATAAATTAAAGACAAGATTATTTTTTTTTATAACTCAATTGAAATCATACATAATGAAGGTTCCAATCGGAAGATTTAACATTTAAAGTTCAATTTAGATTAAACATGTAATCATATTATGCTTCGAATAATTATCTATTAATACTTGTAAATGGTCTCAAGCATCCACTGTGCCAACGTCTTGTCTACAATGAATCAAGATATTCATTATACAAGAAGAGTTTCTAAATTAATCAAAAATAACATACAACACATAAAAATCACATAAAAATATATCATTCAAACAGAAGAAGTAGAATAATCTAACCTTATTCATTACTAAGAGCTTCACTCTTTCACCTAAGTAAGATGAAAATTTAGTTACTCATAGACAAAAAGAAAGCAAGAGAGAAGAAGATGATGATGAGCATAACTTCAATTAAGAACAATAGAAAACTACACAAAGGAAGCAATTAACATACAAACATGAAAGTAAAATCTAAGCTAACCTAACATCCTTAAATGATCAGTCTTTGCCTCCTTTTATAGAGTTCAAGGAGTGTAAGAAGACAACGGAGTTGTTTGATGATGAGAAGTAAAATCAAAATAGATGATGAATGAGCTGAAATTATGGACTTTCTTGGCTCCGAAATGTCTCTGCTCTTAGCTTATGACATGCGTCAGAATTCCATCAAGTGATCTTTATGAAAGTTTTAGGAAATTGTCTCAGCTTTCCAGAGACACTAAGTTTAGCCAAATCCAACAGCCACAGCTCAATATATGGCCCAATTACTGCTCATGGGTCAGACCCAACTCTACCACCTCTGTTCTGACTTCTAAGCCTAATATCACCTTCAATGAATTTGAATTGAATTTTGTATTCTTCATGAAAGGTATAGATATGGGTCTTAACCTTCCACTGTCAAAATTTTAGAATTGTTGAACTCCTATAGCCCAAGATATAGTCTAATGAGTGCATAGAGGTCAAGCTGTCAAGTTCAAAACTCTAGATTTTGCTTCAACTCCAATTTGAGTTATCCAAACATGTGTCGCTGGTCTTGAGGCCTTCATGAAAGTTGTTGAAATTTATCTTAGCTTAAAAACAAGACCAAAATCACATCCATCAGATATTTATAACTCAAATTATAGCTAAATTACTGAAAAAGCTAAGTGAGAAGGTTATACAATGAATGAAATATATTGCTATCAATGTGGCTCTTGTTATCAAGTGAATAGTTATTAGAGAATTATCTCAACTTTCCAACAAGACCATAATCATATTAATTAGATAATTACAACTCAAATTGTGGTCACTTTACTTAAGAATGCAATCATCCAAATTAATTATAATTCAAGCAATAATTTCTTCAATGATCCAAATAAGCTTAATTTCATAAAATGTGACAAAATCAACTTAATTAAGCTAAATTGAATCTTAAGAAGCCTACTGAGAGGATTATAAAATGAATAAAATACATTGTTATCACATAGGCTCTTGTCTATTGATGGTTATTAGCTAACAAATATCATTTCGTTGATAGGTGCTTGTTAATTGCAATTAATCATTGAAGTAACAAGTGAATAGGGACCCTTAGGCTTTAATCATTCTCATCTTCTCTTGTGGATTTGGTTTTTTGTGCTTTCTTGTTTTGTTTCATTTAAGTTGTTATTTTAATTGCAACCCACTCTCCTTCGATTACTTGGATAAAAATTTGTGAAATTTGGTTAAGTTTAGCATTCTTCTAATTTTCAATCCATTGGGACACGATACTCTAACTTTCATTTATATTACTTGTCGACCCATGTGCTTGCGGAATTACGAATAATCAACAAGTTTTTAGCACCGTTACCGGAGATTGAGATTAGATTGTCTTATTTTTTATATCTATTCACAATTCTTATTTCAAGTTTCATTTGTTTTGTTTTGTATTTTTTTATTTTCAGGTACTTAGCCCTTGTATGCGAAGAATTCAAGGTGTATCTCGAT
Source organism: Ormosia emarginata (assembly GCA_029884605.1). Lineage (NCBI taxonomy): Eukaryota > Viridiplantae > Streptophyta > Magnoliopsida > Fabales > Fabaceae > Ormosia > Ormosia emarginata. The sequence goes on along the minus strand of JAQQTP010000080.1, from coordinate 16,982,525 downwards.
TTCCTTACGATCTTGAGATCGAAAGGACATTTCGTAGATTGCTAAGAGAACGACAAGTACAAGCACAAGCACCAACTTTGGTTAACAAATCTGAGATGGCAGAGGACGCAAATACTGAAAGACCCTTGAGAGAATATGTCACCCCAAATGCTAGAGAAATCTGATTTAGCATTAGATGACCAGTTGTCCAAGCACAGACTTTTGAGATCAAGCCTGCTATTATCCAGATAGTTCAGAATAATTTACAATTTGGAGATTTACCCCATGAAGATCCTAATGCTCATTTAGCTAACTTCCTGGAGACATGTGATACTTTCAAGCATCACGGGATAACTGATGATGCAGCTCGCTTAAAGCTCTTCTTTTTTTCCTTGAGGGATAGGGCCAAGGCATAGCTTCATTCCTTACTGGAACATTCTATCACTACCTGGGAAGAGCTGGCTCAGAAGTTCTTAGATCGTTTTTTTCCTCCCATGAAGACAATGAAGTACAGGAATGACATCTTATCCTTCAGACAATTCGAAAGAGAAACCTTGTATGAAGCATGAGAGTGATTCAAGGAGTTGTTAAGGAAGTGCCCACACCATGGTATTGCAAAATAGATGTTAGTACATACCTTCTACAATAGCTTGACAACATCCATTCGATCCATAATTGATGCAGCAGCTGGAGGGGCTATTATGAGTAAGACGGTGGATGCAGCCTATGACCTGTTGGAAGAAATGGCTATCAATAACTATCAATGGCCAACAGAAAGGGTACCTTCTAGGAGAATGGCTACCGGCATACATGAGGTAGATGCTCTTACTTCACTTTCAGCTCAAGTGGCTGCTCTTTCTAAAAAATTTGACACCATGGGAGTAAATTCAGTAACCAATGAAGCTAATAGTTCAGTAGAAATTTGTGATCATTGTGGGGATCACCACTTCACTGCTAATTATACGGCTAGCTTGGAGAGTGTACGATATGCTAGTCAATTTCATCAACCGGGTCACAACACTGCATTTGGTAATATTTATAACCCCAGTTGGCGGAACCATTCTAATCTCTCATGGGGTGAAAATGTTTAAGGTTCTTCCTCATCTTATCAGCATAATCAAGCACCTCGTGCTCCTCTAGGTTTTCAACAACAGAGCCCCCTTCAACTCAAACTTCAACATCGACTTCAACTTCTAATTTGGAAAAGATGTTTGCTCAGTTTATGACCAGTCAACAAGATTACATGACCAAGACTGATTCAAGGCTAGCATCCAACGATGCTTTAATGCAAAGCCAAGCAGCTTCATTGAGGAATCTTAAGACTCAAGTGGGTCAACTTGCCCAAGCTCTAAATAACAGACCCCCAAAGGAATTTACCAAGTGACACCATCAACAATCCCAAGGGTGCATCTAATGAGCAATGCAAGGTTATCTCATTGAGGAGTAGGAAAGAGATAGAAGGTAATCCTATGACCAAACAGCTTGAAGAAGAAATAAAGGTGGCTCAAGATGAAGAGGTTGTGAGCAATGAGGTTGAGAAAAATGAGAAAATGGCTAGGAAAAGGGTTGAAGACAAGAAAAAAGAGAACAAGCCCATAACACCACCTCCACCTTTTCCTAACCGGCTAGCAAAGCAAAAGCTTGATGCTCAATTCCAAAATTTCTTGGAGATTTTTAAGAAGCTTCACATCAATATTCCATTTGCTGAGGCATTAGAACAAATGTTGAGTTATGTGAAATTCATGAAGGACATCTTGTTCAAGAAGAGGAAATTAGGGGATTATGAGATCGTAGATCTCACAGAGGAGTGTAGTGCAATCTTGCAGAACAAGCTACCTCCTAAATTGAAAGACCCTGGGAGCTTCACCATTCCATGCACAATCGGGAGCCAATTCTTTGGAAAAGCCCTGTGTTATCTAGGAGCAAGCATAAACTTGATGCCCTTATCCATCTTTCAAAGGCTAGGTTTGGGGGAGGCGAAGCCAACTTCAGTTATCTTGCAACTGGCTGACCGTTCTCTCACCTACCCTAAAGGGGTCATAGAAGATGTATTAATCAAGGTGGACAAGTTCATCTTTCCAGTAGATTTCATCATTCTAGATATGGAAGAGGACTGCAATATGCCCTTGATTCTTGGGAGACCTTTCCTGGCCATGGGTAAGACTATGATCGATGTCCAAAAAAGTGAGCTTACAATGTAGGTCAATGAGGATAAGGTAACTTTTAACATTTACAAATCCATGAAATTTCCCAAAGATCATGAAGAATGTTCTTACCTGGGTATGATTGATCAAGTAGTTAATATTGCATTCCATACTAATTTCACTGATGATCGCCTTGCTTTATCATTAACATCCATACATGAGCATGTAGATAGGGATGATGTGATGGAATATATTAAATTGCTTGACGCGTCTGCTAAGTTTTGCAGGAGACCAGGTTTTGAACTGTTAAACATATCTTCTAATAAGCTCAGTCTCCAGCCCTATGTCATAGTTCCACCCAAGCTGGAGCTCAAGCCACTGCCTAATCATTTGAGGTATTCATACCTAGGGGAGGGGTCAATATTGCTAGTTATCATATCCTCATCCTTATCAGAAGAGCAAGAATCTAAGTTGTTCAGAGTGCTCAGGGAATACAAACAGGCCTTGGGGTGGTCCATTGCGAATATCAGAGGTATTAGCCCCATCATTTGCATGTACAAAATATTGTTGAAAGCTGACCATAAGCCAACCATTAAACATCAGAGGTGCCTAAATCCCATCATAAAGGAGGTTGTCAAAAATGAGATTATCAAGTGGCTAGATGCGGGTATCATATACCCTATTTCTGATAGTAAATGGGTGAACCCAGTTCAGTGCGTGCCCAAGAAAGGTGGAATAACAATTGTAGCAAATAAGAATAATGATTTGATTCCCACCAGGACTGTCATTGGATGACGCATATGCATGGATTATAGGAAGCTTAACACGTAAGGATCATTTCCCATTGCCATTTATTGATCAGATGCTAGATAGGTTGGCAGGTCATGAGTTTTACTGTTTCTTAGGTGGGTACTCGGGCTACAATCAAATTATAATTGCCCCGGATGATCAAAAGAAAATAACATTCACCTGCCCATATGGTACTTATGCTTTCATAAGAATGCCCTTCGGGTTGTGCAATGCTCCTGCTACTTTTCAGAGGTGTATGATGGCCATTTTCACTGATATAGTGGAGAATTGCTTGGAGATATTCACGGACGATTTTTCTGTTTTTGGTGATTCCTTTGATGGTTGTCTTCAAGACTTGGCCCTAGTGTTGCAAAGGTGTGAAGAAAATAATTTGGTGCTTAATTGGGAGAAGTGTCATTTTATGATCCAAGAAGGAATAATACTTGGCCATAGAGTGTCACCTAAAGGAATGGAAGTGGACCGAGCTAAAATTGAAGTGATTGAGAAACTCCCTCCACCAATTTTAGTGAAGGGAGTTTAGAGTTTCCTTGGTCATGCTGTATTCTATCGGTGATTCATCAAAGACTTTTCTAAGCTTGCTAATTGTGTAACTTGCTGGAAAAGGATGTGGTTTTCAAGTTTGATGAAGCTTGTATGGAAGCCTTTGTGGAATTGAAGAAGAGGCTTGTCTTAGCACCCATTATCACTACTCCAGATTGGACTTTACCATTTGAGCTCATGTGTGATGCTAGTGACTATACAATTGGAGCAGTGATAGGTCAAAAGAAGAAGAAAATCTTTCATTTCATCTATTATGCAAGCCAGACACTCAATGATGCTCAGTTGAACTACACCACCACTGATAATGAGCTCCTTGCTGTAGTGTTTATTTTTGACAAGTTCAGAGCATATTTGGTTGGCACCAAAGTCATTGTCTTCACAGATCACTCTGCCATCAAGTATCTAGTAAGCAAAAAAGATGCCAAGCTAAGGTTGATTTGCTGGGTGTTATTATTATAAGAGTTTGATCTTGAGATTAGAGATCGAAAGGGTGTTGAAAATTAGGTGGCTGATCATCTTTCTAAGTTGTAGAATGAGAAGTATCAGCAAGACCCAGCCTTGATTGGTGAGACGTTTCCAAATGAACAATTATTTGTTATGTTTGTTAGTTCAGATCTATGGTATGTTGATTTTGCTAACTACATAGTGAGTGGATTGGTGTTATATGAAATGTCTTATCATCAGAAAAAGAAATTTCTTTATGATGTCAGATATTTTATTTGGGATGAGACATTTCTCTTTAAACAGTGTGCTGATCAAGTGCTTAGAAGGTGTATTCCTATGGAGGAAACTAGTGCGATAATTGAGCAATGTCATGCTTCACCATATGGAGGTCAATATGGGGGTGAACGGATAGCGGCTAAGGTGTTGCAATCAGGCTTTTGTTGGCTTTCTCTGTTTCTAGATTCTTACTCCTTTGCAGCCAACTGTGACCATTGTCAACGGACTAGCAATATCTCAAAGAGGAATGAGATGCCATTGAACTTCATTTTGGAAGTGGAACTCTTTGATGTGTGGGGCATAAACTTTATGGGGCCCTTTATATCATCTTTTGGCAACCGTTATATTCTTGTAGCCGTGGATTATATGTCGAAGTGGGTGGAAGCCTGTGCTTTACCCACTAGTGACTCCAAGGTGGTCTTGGTTTTTCTAAAAAAGAACATTTTCTCAAGGTTTGGCACCCCTCGTGCTATTATTAATGATGGGAGATCTCATTTCTGCAACAAGTAATTTGCTGCATTACTTGCCAAATATAAGGTGACACATAAGGTAGCCACAGCCTACTATCCACAATCAAGTGGCCAAGCAGAAGTTTCTAATAGAGAGTTGAAGCAGATTCTGGAGAAAACTGTGAGCCTTTCTAGGAAGGATTGGTCGAAGAAGCTGGATGACGCTCTTTGGGCATATCACACTGCTTACAAAACCCATCTTGGCATGTCCCCCTATCAACTAGTTTTTGCAAGACATATCATATTCCTGTTGAGCTTGAGCATCATGCTTACTAGACCATCAAGAGATTGAATCGGGATTCAGAAGCCTGTGGAGAGAAACGATTGTTGCAACTCAATGCACTTGAGGAATTTCGTCTACAAGAATATGAAAATGCCAAGATATACAAGGACAAGGTAAAGAAGTGGCATGACAATCGTATTATCTCAAGAAACTTTGCACCAAGGCAGAAGGTTCTCATGTTCAACTCAAGGCTTAAACTATTTCTTGGTAAGCTCAAATCTAGATGGTCAGGTCCATTTTTTGTTGTGGAAGTGTTTCCTTATGGTGTCGTAACCTTGGAAGACCCAGTTTCAAAGTCAACCTTCAAGGTCAATGGTCAGCGGCTCAAACTCTACTTAGGTGGTGAGGTGGAGAGGCGCAAAACCTCACTCACCCTCGCTCCTCCATCTTGAGAGTCTGCACAGTCCAGCTAGGACTATAAATAAGGCGCTTGTTGGGAGGCAACCTAATTTCTTAACCCTATCTCTTAGCTTAGGATATGTTTATGCATGATTCTTCATTTTTCTTCTTGTTTTGTTTTTGTTTTTGATTGATTTATAATGCTTGTTTTTCAATTTGATGCATTGACAGTTATTGTCATTCCTATATTGTTTCTTAGTTGTTTGAGGATGAGAAAGGTATGGTGGATGCTGGAAATTTGGGTATTCTGGCTGTTTTGTTCAGATTTGAGGTCTAGAGGCCCACGCGTAGGCGTGTATTTACCACGCGTAGGTGTGTTGGCCTCAGCTGCAACAAGGGAAATTTCCAGAGAGCTCCACACCTAAGCGTGGTCCTCTCTGCATTTTCAGCATTTTTGGCCGGCAAGCATCACGCCTAGGCATGAGTTTACCAAGCCTAGGCGTGGTGTTGTTGTTCAAAAAAATAAATAAATAAAAAATAAAAAAAAAAAAAAAAATTTTAAAAATTAAAAACCACGCCTAGGCGTGTAAAAGACTTGAGTCTTGAGTCTCTCTTTGCACAAAACACAAGATTCTCTCTTTTTTTCTAATTTCCCCTCTTAAAGCCCTAACCCCTTTTTTGATTTCTCGCCCCCTTCGTACATACGAGCACTATTTCTTCCCCACCATTCCATCTCCCCCAACCGAACCCACGCTCGCTTCTTCTTTTTACCCCACCTTTTACCACCATTTTCCATCTCCACCGTAACCCCACCACACCAATCGAACCCACCATGCTTCTTCCCTTCTAAACCCTCTCCTATGAACCCCACCACCTCCTTCCCACCCCTCTTCCTGCTACCATTTCCCCTAACCCAATCCCCACAGTAGTGTTGCGTCTAAGGTAGGCTACTCTTTACTATTTTTCTGTACTTCCATGTTGCTGGAACTAGTTTTGAAGTATTTAACTGGATTGTGTTGTGCTTGACTTAATGGTGGCGTGATTAATCTGTGTGATTGGCCTATTTTGTTTACATTGGATGCTAGATTATCACAGTGCTGATTACCTTGGCTTATTCTATATGTTGTTGAATCCTTGCCCATTTCTGAATTGGGATTTTTCTATGGTTTTGAATTTTTTTGTTGAGATTGTTAGATAGATGTCCTATTGCAAATTGAACATGTGAATTTCTGATTAATATTTGTTTTGTTAATCGCGTGCCTATTACAAATTTCTGATATGTTATGATTAAATGATTTACATATTGGATATTTTTGAAATGTGTGGTATTGTTCTGTCTTCTGATATACTCTGTTTTAACATTGCAAATTTTTTTTTATGTTGCTTGGGCTATGATTTGGTTAACCTTGTGGCTTGGTTGGGTAGTGACTAGGTTTGACTAGGAGTTCACTAAACTATGGGTTAGCATTGATTGGTTTGGAATTGTGCCCTCTGCATATCTGGGATGTACATGATTGATGTGGTGATGTTGTGATGTAATTGGAGGATGTTAATTTCTATTATCATGATCCTTGAGCTCTGAATTACCATTTTGAGTTTTCTGAAAGATCTTTTGTCACTTTTGGGGTTGGATTATTGATTTGAGTGAGCTTTGGGCTACATGAGTTGCATGAGTGACCTTTGTGAATGATTGGGCTTATCAACTGTTCTGACTGGGTATGACTGCTTACATTGATTGCTTATTTCTTGTTCAATGATCATAATTAGGATTTAATTCTTTTCAGGTATTCTCAGATCATGTCAAAGCATCAAAGAAAAACTGTTGAGGCTAGACTAAGCTAGGCTGAGGAAGCTGATGAGATTCTGGTCTTTGACCCTGCCTACTTTACATCGTAGGATGCCTTTGACTACTTCTGGCAGCATATGCGCAAGATTAACATCATCCCAAATAGGGGCTTCCATGGTATCAATGTGGCACATTATCCTGCCATTTTTTATGCCACTGAAGCACTCAACTAGAAGACCTTTGCTGAGCATCCCACTGAGGAGCCTGTGGCTGCTGTAGTCAAGGAATTCTATACCAATACGAATGCTGAGAAGCGCTCTACTACCACTACTAGGGTCAGAAGGAAGGTAGTTGATTATTCTGTGGATCGCATGCGCCAAATTATGGACCTTGGCCCTCTTCTTCTTCAATGTGCTTACCGAACTTTACAGTTACCTGAAGATGAGGGAAGAACCCTATTCAGCACAGTGATGGCCAGCATTTGTGATCTGGCCTTCCCTGTTCAGGTTCAATGGAACTCAAATCGGTCCATTAGATTCATCAAACAGGAGAGTTTACGCTGTGAGCTGCGCCCTTGGAATCACTTTGTGTGTTCCTGCTTGCTCCCTATTGAGCACAAGTCAGAGATCTATCCTGAGTAGGCATACATGTTGTATGTGATCCACAGTCTGTAGCAGGTGGACACTGCTTAGATACTCTATGACCAGATTAGACTGTGCATCACTTCAGGCTCAAATCATTTTTCTTCCCCTTCCTTATAGCTTTGTGAGAGAGCTCACGTCAGATGAAAAGATATTGAGGTGTGCGTCAAGCTGAAGACTCCTATGATAGAGGGGGGCAGTTCAGACAATCATGATCGCCCAGGAGAAGCGCAGGCAAGCCCCAGCTCAGCCCCCAGGTGCAGATCCCGAGCCTACTCCTGTACCAGCTCCACAGCCTGCCCATGCACCTGTCCCATAGCCTGCTCCAGTCTTTGATGCTGCTTGGGTTGCCTCTGTTGATCAGCGCCTGGATTGGCAGCAAGAGATGCTAGCTACATAGTAGGAGATGTTGGCTGCGATTTACCAGGGCATTCATTGGATGGCATTGGGTCAGGGACGCCCAATGGATGATTTTCCAGCATTTCCTCCTTTTACAGCTCCACTAGTTGCAGTTTTAGCTTCTTCTCCACCTCCTCCACCTACGGATGATACAGAGATAGGCGTCGAGGGAGATGACTTATTTGATGAGGAGGACTTGTTTTGAGGCGTCAGGGCTTATTGTTTTCATGCTCTTTCTGCTTTATTTTTCTGTCTTTACTTTCAGTCCACTATACATATTTTATTCGAGACTTGATTTCTTTTAGGATACAGTGAGACACTGCATGACTTAGGTTTAGGGGGGGATTATGATTTTTTTTGTGATTGCTTGTTGAATCATTGTTTTGGACATATATATATATATATATATATATTGATTCCTTCCTATTTTCTTTGCTTTTGCTAAAATTCTTTTTTCCCAAATATCGGATCTAGTGAGTTTGATTATGACTTGAGGGTTGCGTGAATTATGAATTGAATTGATGAGTGTGCTTTGAGGCATGTTGAATTTGTGAATGCCAAATTTTTTATTTGAATATTTGATGATTGTGTGGATTAAATATACATCTCACTGCTTGGGAATTCACTTGTAAAAATTCAAAATATTGTGCTTACACTTACTTTCATAACTGTGTATAAGTGAATTTCCCTGTTGTATATATGGTGGATTCTGGAATATGAATGAAATGCATGATTGACATGTGTAAAGTCTATTTGCATCTTAGAAGCTTATCTAATTCCCTTTTGAGGTGAAATCCTAGGCAATGATTTTTCAAGGAAATGACTAGGGCACTTGTTTGGACAGATTGAGTTTTTCAAGCCAACCTTGATTGAATGATATTCCTAGTACCCCTTTTGAAGCCTAGTGTGCATGTGTGTGGCATGATTTTTCCTTCTTTAACCTTAATCTCTCCATCCTTTTAAACTATGCTTGTGAAAGAAAAATCTTTTCCTCGCATTACAGGTCCCTTGTTGAGCACATGATTGAGCAATTCTGTTGGTTTGAGCTATAGTGTTTTGTATGATGCTAAGAATCTAGGAATTTGTGTTTACTAATTTTCATTCAAAAATGGTATAAAGAAGAAGAAGAAGAAGAAGAAGAAGAAGAAGAAGAAGAAGAAGAAGAAGAAGAAGAAGAAGAAAAGAAATGAAGAAGAAAAGAAAAGAAAGAAAGTAAATAAGTGGGCTGTTGTGTAAATTGAAGCCCTTTTGATTATGTGATGAGAAAATAGAATAAAGAAGGTTGATTCTTCAATTTGGATTTTGTTTGTGCATCTACATGCTTGGCTTGATTCAATGGAAGTGGTTGATTATGTGTTTGATATTTGAATTCAAATTTTTTCCCTTCTTTCTTAACCACTACCCTTAGCCTTACATTACAAGCTTAAAAGACCCTCATTATCTTTGATTCTATCTTGCCTACATTAGTGGAGAAAAGGATGAAGGACATTCTTTTGAGAGTGCATGTGTATTTTATAAATTCATCCATCTTGCTCTTCATGATTAGAAAATGGTCTTAAACACATGAGCTTAGAAAATCTTTCATGCACAAAAATGGTATTCAAGGGTAATCATGATAGTTGGAAATTTCTTGCATGTGTGGACCTGGTTGTGAGGTTGAAATGTGATTTCTGAGGGTATGAATAATAATTAGAAGTTGGAACTACCTTAATTCACTTTGCCTCATGTTTTCTGACCTTTGGATTGGATTGTATTCCCTCTTCCTTTGTTTGAATTAGTTTGCTCGAGGACTAGCAAAACTTTAGGTTTGGGGGTGTGATAACTTCAGAAAATGAAGTTAATTCACTTGAATTTGATTGTATTTGAGCATGCTATCCTTAAGTTTTCAAGGCCATAGGTTCAGTGATTGCATGACTTTGATGAATTAGGCTTGTTAATTCAAATGATTAAGAATTGAATCTTTGAAGATCTTATTTATGGAAGTTAGATGGATTATGATTTGATGGACTTTAGCATTGTTTTGACACATGTATTTATGATGGAAAAGACCTTGGAAGGGATGAGGAAAGTTAAGAGAAGCTCAAATTGTGAAGAAAACATCAAGGGAAGGTGCTGCCAACCCACGCCTAGGCGTGACCCTTGCAGTTTCTCAGGGATCCCAGGCAGAGACATCAACGCCTAGGCGTGGAAAAGCCACGCCTAGGCGTGGGAAGTTCAGTTTTTCAAGGTGTTCAGACAGAGACCTCCACGCCTAGGCATGGTAAAGTCACGCATGGGCATGGCAAACAGAGGAAAGGCACGTGATTCATAACCACGCATAAGTGTGGAAAAATTCTTGGCACACGAGTTTAACCCTTATATTTTGATTTTTGAGAAAGAGAAAAGGAATCTTCTATTTTTGACCTAAGCACGAAATCTAGAGAGCAAGTGAGAGGAGGAGGAACCCATTTGGATTAAAGGTGACTCAAGGGAGAATCACGATCAAGGAGGAAGATCAAGCTTGGAATCTCTCCATTTTTGTTCATTCTTTTCATTTTCCCTCTTGATTTGTAACTTGATGGATCATTTGATTTCATTTGTTTTCTTCTCCTTCATAATGTGTAACTAAACTCTAATCTAGAGGCTCTCTAGGATCTTGCTATGGATTTGATTAACTTGTAATTAGTAGAGTATTCTTTCAATGAAATTAGTTTTGTTCATCCATATCTATGCTTAGTGTTTGTTATTGATTAGTCATCAATTGTATGATTTTAATATTCCAATTGAACTAGAAATAAGGTGTTGTTAATATGGATATAGTATGGTTGATGTATGTTTAACTAAGGGGATAGACACATACCTCTTGGTCATACATGACAAGTGTTTGATAATTGGTCTCAATAAGTGATTCTTATGTTAACTCATATGAACACATAGTGGATTAACTAGGTTTCGCATGGATAATTGTCCTAGACATAAGCTCTTATCTATTGATGGTTATTAGCTAACAAATATCATTTCATTGATAGGTGCTTGTTAATTGCAATTAATCATTGAAGTAGCAAGTGAATAGGGATCCATAGGCTTTAATCATTCTCATATTCTCTTGTGGATTTAGTGTTTGGTGCTCTCTTATTTTGTTTCCTTTAAGTTGTTATTTTAATTGCAACCTACTCTCCTTCGATTACTTGGATAAAAATTTGTGAAATTTGGTTAAGTTTAGCATTCTTCTAATTATCAATCCCATAGGACACGATACTCTAACTCTCATTTATATTACTTGTCGACCCGTGCGCTTGCGGAATTACGGATAATCAATAGTCGTGCTTCCTTAACTATGCAAATACTTCCTCGATGCCTGAGGTGTGTGATCCTGATGACGAGGTCTCGACTATCACATCATCAATGTAAACCTCTAGCATTCTTCCCATCTGTTCTTCAAAGACCTTGTTCATCATTCTCTGGTAGGTGACTCAGACATTTTTTAACTCAAAAGGCATTACTTTGTAGCAGTAACTTGCCCTTTCAGTGATGAAAGTGGTTTTATCCTCATCTTTGGGGTACATGGAGATTTGATTGTATCCGCAGTAAGCGTCCATAAAGGACAATAGCCGGAAACCAAAGAAGCTGTCGACTAGCTTGTCAACGTTAGGGAGGGAGTATGGATCTTTAGGGCACACCTTATTCAGGTTGGTGTAGTCCACACACATCTTCCATTTCTCGTTTGACTTCCTGACTAGGACAACATTCGAGAGCCAAGTGGTATACGAGATCTCCCTGATGAAACTAGTATTTAGTAATTCATGGACTTGTTCCTCGATAACCTGTTGCCTCTCGGGGCCAACTTTCCTTTTCTTCTGGGAGACTGGCTTCATGTCCTGTTTAATATATAAACGATGATAGATGAAAGCGGGGTCGAGCCCAAGCATGTCAACAGATGTCCAAGAAAAAAGATCCTTGTTTTTTCTGCAAAAACTCTATTAACTGAGTCTTCTCCTACTCTTTAAGGTTTGCGCCTATCTTGGTGATTTGGTTGAGCTTATCACCAAACTGGAGCCAGATCAATTCTCCTTCAGGCTGGGGTCTTGTACCTCGGATTTCCTCACGTACATCTAACTCAGTCATCAGGATGTTGACTTGATCACAGGCCGGGCTGGATGTGCGTGCCTTTGTTTTCCTGGAAGCCCTACTGATCTTCAAGCTCTTGTTATACCACTTCATTATCTTGCCCTTGAGTGAACTTCATTATTCATATTGAGGAACTTCATGGCTTAATGGGCGGTAGAGACTACAACAACAATGTCATTTAGCGCAGGACGACCCAAAATGATGTTGTAAGTCGATGGACAATCCACAACCAAAAATCTCAACTAGACAGTTCTGTACGTGCTGTTGTTATCCAGGGTTAAGAAAGTTTCGAAGTATCCCGCCGGGGTAGCCTTTTTTTCTGAGAAACCAGTCAGTTTACTTTCATATGGTGTGAGTACAGACAGAGGGAACTCTAGTATTTCGAAGGCGCCCATGAATATAATATTCGCCAAACTCCCATGATCCACGAAGATATGACGGACTTCGGTGTTAGATATTATTCCGGACATGACTAGTGGGTCGTCGTGATCTCGGATAATATTGTTATAGTCTTTGTCGGATAAGGAAATGGGCGGTGTATCTTTCTCTTCAATATAGGGTCTTCGTGAGAAGCTAGAGACGCTCAAGACCATTGTTCAGAGTGCCTTCTTCCGAGAATTATTGGACAAACCACCCCTTGCAAACCCTCTCGAGATGGTACTGATAAGTTTGTCTTTCCTATTATCCCCACCATGAGATCTTGATCCTGATCTTCCATATCTTCAACATTACAGTGTGGCGGGGTCCGGGATCTTCTGGCAAGACTCCGGGTTCTTCTTTGGCATTGGTTTGGACTTCGCCGGGGACTACGACTTCGTCTTTGGTCCCTGCGCCCACCGCGGTTATCATTTCCTCGGAAACCACTGATGTACTTTTGCAGTTGTCCCTCTTTGATCAGGGACTCGATGACATCCCGGAGCTGGTAACAATCTTCTGTTTCGTGGTCATAACTCTTACGCCACCTGTAGTGTTTCGAATAGTCTCTCTGGAATTGCTTCTTTATGGGTAATGGCCTCTTGATATTCTAGAACTTAGTTTGAAGGACCTCCTTCAAGATTGTCTCTCGAAGAGTGTTCAAGGGAGTATTTAGAATACTTGGACCGATATCGTTTGCCCTTGGAGGAGTCGCGGGATTGGTTAGAGTTTTGGTTCTTTTTCTGGTGAATGGATTCGCTCTTTTCCATACTCTCTTTAGCCCTAGTAATCTCATCCAATTCGATGTATTTGTTCGCCCGCAGGTGAAACTCATCTAGACTTGCCGGCTTCTTTTTTTCCAAAGACATGAAGAAGCCCCAGTCAGTTCGGAATCCATTTCTGGTGTAATGGAGGGCTATCCTGTCATCCAGGTTTTCAATGCCCATACAGGCCTGATTGAACCTTTTAACGTATTAGAGCAAGGATTCAGAACTTCATTGGCGGATTCCAAAAAGGGAGTCAATCGACTTCGATCACTCCTTTACTGTGGTATAGTGCTATAAGAAACGTTGCGTAAGGTCTTCCCATCCTGTAGCCTTGGTTTGCAAGGTGACAAACCAACGAAGGGCATTATTCTTCAAAAATAGAGGGAAGACCCGGTATAACAATTCTGAGGTGTATCCGTAGAGCTGCATGGACTGAGTATAAGCGTCCAGGTGCTCCTGGAGATCTGTCAGCCCCTCATAAGGCTCCAAATTGCTCGAAGGCTTGAAGTTCCTCGGAACCTTATATGCCATCAAAGCATCTGAGAACTGTTGTTGGCGGCCGGGGGCTTGGTTATTGTTTCCAATAATCCCGACGTCAGCATGCTAGGTTGCTTGCTCGTTACAGAATACGTCTCGTTCTCCCGTTGTCATTGTCTATCCTTACCGATCTTTTGAGATCCTCTAACCGATGGTGTTGTTCTTTCAGCTAACGTCATTGACCCTTGATCAGCGCTGTTTGTTAGCGCAACAACTCTCGAAGGTCATTCCTCATCGTCTCGAGTTGAACTTTGTCTTCATAGTGAGACACATGATTTACATCGTTGTGGGAGGTCCCCAAGCGAGCATGCACATGGATCCTCGCTCCATGATTTGTATTGTTGGCTCTACCCTGAGGAAAATAAGCCTGTTTCGAATAGAAACCCTTCGAGATGGAGTGGGCTTTCAGCAAAAGCTAAAGTCTCGTGTCCATTGTTGAGAGTTTCCATGACAACAGGCCTGCTTCTAGTGGCAGAGGTCTCTGGTGGTGCGATGGAAGGAGGGTCGCTTTGGACCGCTGGGTGGTGTGTTTGGCGAGGGGCAGCATGTGCAGTACTTCCTTTCCTGTGATTATTTCTTGTGCTCACCATGGTTAACGTGGGAATAGAAGTTTATCAAAATTCTCACAAACGACGCCAATGTTCTGAAATGGATTCAGAGGGTACCTAAGATAGGTACGTATATGGTGGTTTCCTCATTGCATAACTATTGCCAAGCGTATTGAAACAGGGGGTGAGTACCTGCAAATGGACTTCAATGCTCAAGTCAGGCAATGCACAAGTAGGGTTTATGCAATGAAGTAATAGATACCTTATTAGGTTAACTTGACCTAGTATATATAGAACGTGACTGGAATCCTCATGCGATTCGTACTAGATGCAGGTATTTTGGGATCGTGCTATGACAAAGGTATCAGCCCACGATCGTTGAGATCTGTCTCAGACCTGTTAAGGTTGTCCCCTTAGTGACCAATCCTTATTGCAGGTAGTTATGGTCTCTGCACCCTAAAGGTCACGATTGGAAGTTGTCAGGATCCCCATAGACCTATGAAGTATTGTTGGGAGATACAACTAGCACCCGTGTACGGACGGCCAACCGGAGTGCTTATTCCGGAGTCTGGTGGTGGGCATGTCGAGTTTATCCTTTCGGGCAGGATCTCGAACTACGGTACAGAACAATTATTATATAAATTTAATTTAAAATATTTATAAGTAATAAGTGAGATGAGAGTGAATGCAAAAATAGAGTCGAGATAAGTAAAATCTTATCTTCACCCCCTCATTATCAACCTAAGCATCTTTTCACTTTTTCTTTATTTATGCTGACTATTACTTTTGTTTTCCTTTTGGGCAAAAAATACATTATGAAGATAAAATTTTGATGAAAATGAAATAGAGGGAAAGAAATTAAAACAATTTCTACATGTTTGGTTTTATGGTTAAAATGAAATTAAAAGTCAATTATTATATATGAATATGGAATTGATTGGAAAATATTTTTTGTAAGATCTTTTTTAAAAAATAATATTTTTTTAAAATAAATTATTTTATATTTAAATGTAATATTTGATAAATACTTTTTTTATGTTTGAACAATTTCTTCATGTTATAAAATGAAAAATGTCTTTTATGAAAAGTACTAAAATTTAGAGTAAAAAAATATCTATTTTAGTGTTTTATCTTTTTTTTTTTAAGAATTTATCCAAACATGATAAAAAATATATAAACTATTTTTTTTAATAAAAGAGGCATTTTTCAACATAAGCACATTCAAACGATCTCTATATATATTCTATAAAAGTGAAAGAATTTATATTCTATTTTTTCAAATAATTTTCTTTCATCTATAATTTTTTTTTGTTTGTTATCAAATATTCTAAACATGTAAAGTAAAGGATTGACCTAGCGATAAACGAGTATGCGTGGGTAAACACATGATCACATACTTAAATATCATCTATGCCAACTTTTTTGTGTCTTGCAAGAAGGATAGTTTCGTGTTAATGACTTGTCTTTTACCAAATCGGCAAAATATATTAGTTGAAGTGCATACAAAATGACTTGAATATCAAAATGCAATACAAAAAAAAGATACTAAACATGTGAATACCCAAAAAAAAAATAGAGTTGGATAATAAATTGATGTTTGTAAAGTTTAATTAAATTCTAATTACTAACAATTAACTTTTGATATGTTGTAAATAGGGGCTGTTGGGTAAGTTGAATAAGCTTTGCGACATTTTTGGACTTGACCTGCTCATTAAATTAATAGGTTGGGTTGGGTTGAATGAAGGGTAATTTTTCTTCTAATTCGACCCAACCAGACCTGCTCAATAGTGGGTCATGTTGGGTTAAACTCGTAGGTCTAACATACATTAAAAAAATTATCTGATGCTAAAATAAATGTTGAAATTCAAAATCGAAATTTTATAACACATAACATGTCTTACTAAGTTAACATACGTTTCAAATACACTAGATAAATATAATAAGTCTTATTAAGTTAACATAAATATGAAATACATTAAAATAAGCTAATAGGTCCTAGAAATCATAAATAACAAATCACATTAACTAATTGAAGTCAATATCATCATATATAGTATATGAATTGATGTAATCATTTGTTTTAAAATTTTTTCTAGATACTCTTTGTCATCTAAGCAATCCATTAGATTTTCACAAGGAAAAAGCAACATGAAATGTTAGTATGACTAAACGACTTTTATAAAAAAAATGAAACTACTTAGGTGGATTGAGTTTGTGCAGGTTGACATTTTACAAACATGTTACCTGACTCATACATTACGAGTTGGAGTGTTTTTTAACCCAACTCAATCCGGAGGCTCAATCCAACCTACATTTTATAAGTTATATTTGGTCAAAACTTGTGAATTTATTGATTGACTTAACTCATCAGACACTCATAGTTGTAAGTAAAAAATATTGTAAGCATTTATGAAAGCCAATAACATAATCTTGAAATGGACAAACCTTTCTTCCTTGTTAACTTCTTTTCTTTTTATGACAAAAAAAATCATACTGTATATTAGGGTGTCCAATGGGTGGGTTGGGTGAGTTTCAAAGGATTTTTGGTCCCTCGCTCAGCAAACTAGTGGATTAAGTTGGGTTGGGTCGATTTTTTTTCCCTTCAACTCGACCCAACTTAAACTCACTAAAGAGTAGGTTGAGTTGAGTCAAACTTGTGAGTCTGACATACATTAGATTTTTTTTCTCCTACTAAAATAGTTTTCGAAATATGAAATCGAAAATTCGTTACACATAACATATCTTAATTAAAAACTACAAATATCCCAAATAAACTTAAAATTCACTAACTAATCTTATATGAACATAATAAGTCTCAAACAAGATAAATAAACATAACAAGTCTTTAAGTTAACATGAGTATGAAATAAATTAAAGTAAACTTACAAGTCTCAAAAGCCATAAACAATAAACTATATTAGCGAACTGAAGTCGATGTCATCACATATAATATATAGATTGATATAGTCATTTACTTTATTTTTAATTTTCTCAACATATTTTTTTGTCATTAAAGCGATCCATTATATATTAATCACAATGGTCCAGTAGATGTTTCATGAGTTTTTTATCTATATTTTTTTTGTCACACTTACAATATAACTATAATGCATACACCTAAACTTAATTAGTATTATAAAAAAAGTAAAGAAAAACAACTTAAAATGTCACAATGACTAAATAACTTTTATAAAAAAAAAAGTTATTTAAATAGATTAAATTTGAGTAAATTAACATTTTTTAAATTTATTATTTAACTCACACCTTAGGGGTGTCAAAATTAGTCGGCTTTCGAGTTAAGTATTTTTAAATCCGAATTTTGGAATAGTAATCTTTTTTGGATTGAAAACTAAATGAACTCAAATATTACCCATAAATTTGTTCTGAAACGAACTGACCCATTTTTGATACATATACGGTTATGAGTCTATTTTTAAATCCGACTGTAATCTTTTTTTGGATTGACTCAACCCATAAATTTGTTCTGGACACCCGCATATACGGTAGACTTTGTTTCATGATTTTTTAACCCAAAAATGCATGACAGGTCCATTGCCAAAAGCCCAAAGCATACAATGTCCACATTCGTAACAAGCCATCCGATCAACAAAAACATGGGCCCCACTCTTATTATTTTCATCATTAGTATCTCCCAATCCTATACAAATGTGTGGTTGGTCTGCATTTGGGGTTGCAATCTCACTCTCACTCTGTGTCTAAGTTCCGCTGTTCCCCCTTCATCCTTAGGTGGTTCAATCTCATGGCAACTCAGGGTCAAGTCATTACCTGTAAAGGTACTCTTCTCTTCTTTTCTCTATCTCTCTTTCTCCCGTCTCTTTAAACTTTCAGATGCTTTCTATTACTACAACCCATTAACACAATAACACAACACAAACCCTCACGATTTCATTGTTGTCGTTTTGTAATGATGATGATGAAGCTGCGGTGGCCTGGGAACCCAACAAGCCCTTGACCATCGAAGACGTTCAGGTAGCTCCCCCGCAAGCCGGCGAGGTCCGTGTCAAAATCCTCTACACCGCTCTCTGTCACACCGATGCTTATACTTGGAGCGGCAAGGTACCCTTCTCACTCATCTTTTCCATTTCCACTTCCCATCCATTATTTTTATTTTATTACTAATGCGACTACCTCTAATTACTATTTACCAATTCTTAATTGAAATCCATTATTAATTTTTTCCACTCATATTTTTTAATCCTGTTTCAATTTTTTTTATCTATTATTCTATTATTTATAACTAAATGTACTATCTCTAATTTGTCACATGTAATTTGGTTTCAATTAAACCAAAATTATTGTCGTCAAAGCTGTCATTATTGCAATTATTCTCCCAAAATATCTGTGGAAGTTACGGACGGATGTACTAGTTTTGTTGCTAATTGGACTACCTCTACTTTTCACATGGCAACTCCTAATTGAAATTGATTATTGATTTTCCCGCTCATTTTTCGTTAATCGCACTTCAGTTATCTTCTTTGGAAGCTTGTCTGAAAGAAGGAGATCGCGGATATTTATTGTTATCTTCTTTGGAGGTGCAATGTGAAGATGTTTTGAAGGATATTTTCGTGGTCAACGAATTTCATGAAGTGTTTCCTGAAGATATACTTGGACTACCACCTCTTTGTATATATATCTGTATATTGTATTTATATTGGGTGAAGACGTTGAGAAAGATACGGTACTAGAAGGAGAAGAGGAATTACTTCTCACATCAAGAACCGCAGAGTTTTGACAGTATGACGTCAAGAGCCAGTTTCTTCGGATATGTACGTTTACAATTTCACAGAGGAGCTGGAGAATGGAGGACAAGTCCCGATGAGCGAGGACTTATTTACGAGGGGTACTGATCGTAGTATTAGAAGGTCAGTATCGTGGGGATCCATTTTTCGTGTGACTATCTTTGTTCATGTTGAATTTCCGTTGCATATCGTAGCGACATTGGGACACTAGAAATTATGTCCCAACGGAAATCGGCATAGTGTCGTCGGCCGGACACTGTTCATAAGGCTACTCGTCATAACGGATTCTTACACCTTTGAGGAACAGAGAGGACCCATCTGAGGGGTCTTCTGCTTAGTTAAACTTGGGCATGTTTGAACTCTGATATAAATAATGTCTGTAATTATTTAAGTGTGTTTGTTGTTTCAAGAAATGGTCTGTAATAAATAAACCTGACAGCACTTGTGTCATATGTATAATGATGTACATTATGTGTGATGATGTATAATAATTTTATTTTCCGTTAAGTTTATTTTATTGTCATAAAAAAAAATTACAACTCGTATTTTATTATAACATCATATTTTATAGCTTGGGGTAATTTGATAATAAAGTAACATAAATGTGGCATCCTACGGTGGGTGTTACACTAGTTGGTATCATAGCCCAAGTTAGAGTCTTTTGGGGTTGTGGTTAGGTCTATCTTGTTTGTGTTGTATGATTTCTCTGTTATTGTTTTCTGAAAAGAAACAATATTGCTTGAAGATTGACCTTACTTTCCTTGTATTGTTCAGTTTGAGTAGAAAAAGTAATGACTGGACGAGGACGAGGACGTGGACGTGGGAATACTAGCACAGATATGGAACTAAATGGGAATGATAATGTGAACATGGTTGCAGCTGTAGCAGCCATGCAAAGAATGGCGGAAGTGGTTGCACAACAAAATCAACGGGCTAATGAAAATGTGCACAGTTTATCGGAGTTTCGAAGGAATAATCCACCGAAATTTCATGGAGAGTTTGATCCGGAGAAAGCTGAACTTTGGATCCGAGAACTTGAAAAGATATTTGATGGTATGGGATGTGCTGATGAACGGAAGCTTACGTTGACAACATTTATGCTGGTAGGAGATGGTGAACGTTGGTGGGCAGGAGCTAGAAGATTGCTGGAAGCTGAAGGAAGGATGGTGACATGGCAACTTTTTAAACAAAGATTTATGGAGAAATATTTTCCAGCAAGTGTGAGGGATATGAAGGAGATGGAGTTTCTGAGTTTACGACAAGGATTGATGTCCATCAGTGAATATGCGGCAAAATTTGAAAGTTTGTCTCAGTTTTCAAGATATTTACGAGATGAACCCGGATGAGGGTTGGAAATGCAGGAAATTTGAAGAAGGATTAAAGTTGGATATTAAGAGAAATTTGTATCGATACTGGAGATTAATCAATTTCCAACCTTGATTGAAAATTGTCGTAAAGTTGAAGAGATTGATCATCAACGTGCGGCAAGAAATAAAAACTTTGGACCCACACGGTTCCAAAAAGGAAAGGGTAGCGGAGGAAACCGTTATCAACAGAAACCATATGCAAAATCGACAGGAGATCAGAACAAGAAGCAGTTTGTGGGAGGAAGTTCTAGCGGCAATAAGGCAAGTCAAGCTGGGACTCCTATTCGATGTTTTAAATGTGGGAAGGATCATCTCACGAAGGATTGTCAACATAAGGAAGTTGTTTGTTTTAAGTGTGGCAAGCTTGGACATTTCTCCAAAGACTGTGATCAGATAAAGAAGGAATCCTCGGTGGGAAATGTTCGAACTGCAAGGCCACAGACAGGTGGTCGTGTCTATACAATGAGCGGAGAGGTAGCCGCTAAATCGAGACTTGATAATAGAAGAGGGTCTTATTGAAGGTAATCCTTTAACCATACTCTATGATTCGGGAGCAACACATTCTCTTTCATTGCATGTGATTGTGTTGAACGTTTGGGTTTGACTGTGGTGAATTGAATTGCATATGATCTGAGTGTTCTACTCCTACGATAAGCGCAGATTACTTCAACGATATCTCGAATTGTCTGTTTGTGTTAGGATAGAATCTTTTATGTGGATTTAATTTGTTTGCCTCTTTCCAAAATTAATGTAATCTTGGGAATGGATTGGTTGTCTTCTAACCATATCTTAATTGATTGTTCGAATAAAATATTAGTATTTCCGAAATTTACTGATTCTAAATTCTAACTATTATTCAGTGGAAGCTTGTCTAAAAGAAGGAGATCGCGGATATTTATTGTTATCTTCTTTGGAGGTGCAATGTGAAGATGTTTTGAAGGATATTTTCGTGGTCAACGAATTTCATGAAGTGTTTCCTGAAGATATACCTGGACTACCACCAGAAAGGGAATATATTGCGGCTCCTCGCAACTGATCCATTAGTATTTCCTGAGGCTACGGTTTCTTGGAAAATATTGCGGCTCCTCGCAACTGATCCATTAGATCATCTATCCTTGGTAGTGGATATTTATTCTTAATCGTAACCTTGTTCAATTGTCGATAGTCTACACATAGACGTGAAGTTCCGTCCTTCTTCTTAACCAATAAGATTGGAGCTCCCCAAGGTGACACATTAGGTCTCACAAATTGCTTCTCCAATAAATCCTCCACTGTTTCTTCAGTTCGGCTAATTCTACTGGCGACATCCGATAGGTGCTATAGATATCGGTCCAGCTCCCGTGTACAAGATCAATGGCAAACTCGATTTTCCTTTCTGGTGGTAGTCCAGGTATATCTTCAGGAAACACTTTATGAAATTCGTTGACCATGAAAATATCCTTCAAAACATCTTCACATTGCACCTCCAAAGAAGATAACAATAAATATCCGCGATCTCCTTCTTTCAGACAAGCTTCCACTTGAATAGTCGTTAGGAATTTAGAATCCGTAGCGCTTCGAAATACTAATGTTTTATTCGAACAATCAATTAGGATATGGTTAGAAGATAACTAATCCATTCCCAAGATTACATTAATCTTAGAAAGAGGTAAACAAATTAAATCCACATAAAAGATTCTATCCCTAACACAGACAGGACAATTCAGGCATACTGTTGAAGTAACTACAGAACTTATCGGATGAAGAACACTCGATCATATAGCAATTCACCACAAATCAACCCAAACGCTCAACACAATCACATGCAATGATAAAAGAATGTGTTGCTCCCAATCATAGAGTATGGTTAAAGGATTACCTTCAATAGCTCCTCTTCTATTATCAAGTCCTCAGATTTAGCGGCTACCTCTCCGCTCATTGTATAGACACGACCACCGCTCTTGTGGCCTTGCAGTTCGAACATTTCCCACCGAGGATTCCTTCTTTATCTGATCACAGTCTTTGGAGAAATGTCCAAGCTTGCCACACTTAAAACAAACAACTTCCTTATGATGACAATCCTTCGTGAGATGATCCTTCCCACATTTAAAACACCGAATAGGAGTCCCAAATGACTTGCCTTATTGCCGCTAGAACTTCCTCCCACAAACTGCTTCTTGTTCTGATCTCCTGTCGGTTTTGCATATGGTTTCTGTTGATAACGGTTTCCTCCGCTACCCTTTCCTTTTTGAAACCGTGTGGGTCCAAAGTTCTTATTTCTTGCCGCACGTTGATGATCAATCTCTTCAACTTTACGACATTTTTCAATCAAGGTTGGAAATTGATTAATCTCCAACGTTCACCATCTCTTACCAGCATAAATGTTGTCAACGTAAGCTTCCGTTCATCAGCACATCCCATACCATCAAATATCTTTTCAAGTTCTCTGATCCAAAGTTCAAAATTTTCTCCTGATCAAACTCTCCATGAAATTTCTATGGATTATTCCTTCAAACTCCGATAAATGCACCAACATTTTCATTAGCCATGTTGATTTTGTTGTCAGCAACCATACTTCAATTCTTTTCATGTTCCGGATCAGAGTTGCTTTCTGGATCAAACTCATGTTCACATTATCATTCCCATTTAGTTCCATATCTCGTGCTAGTATTCCCACGTTGTTGTCCTCGTCCAATCATTACTTTTTCTACTCAAACCGAACAATACAAGGAAAGTTAAAGTCAATTTTCCCACAAGCAATATTGTTTTTTTCTCAAAACAATAGGAAAGAGAAATCTTCACAACATTGTTTCTTTTCGTAAAGACAAACTTAACCACAACCCCAAAAGACTCTAACTTGGGCTCGATACCAACTAGTGTAACACCCATAGTAGTAGATGCCACATTTATGTTACTTTATTACTAAATTACCCCAAGTTATAAAATATGATGTTATAATAAAATACGAGTTATAATTTTTTTTATGACAATAAAATAAACTTAACTAAAAATAAAACTATTATACATCATCACACATAATGTACATCATTATACATATGACACAAGTCTTTGTCGGGTTTATTTATTACGACCATTTCTTGAAACAACAAACACACTTAAATAATTACGACATTATTTATATCGAATTCAAACATGCCCAAGTTTAACTAAGCGAAGACCCTCGATGGGTCCTCCTCGGGTTCCTCAAAGCAGGTAGAATCCGTTATGACGAGTAGCTCTACGAAAGTGTCCGTGACGACACTATGCTTATTTCCGTTGGGACATAATTTCTAGTGTCCCAATGTCGCCGATATGCAACGGAAATTCAACATGAACAAAGATAGTCACACGAAAAAATGGATCCCCACGATCATGACCTTTTACTAATACTAACAATGTGCACCCTCAGAAATAAGTCGTCGCTCATCGAGACTTGTCCTCCATTCTCCAAATCCTCCGTGAAATTGTAAACGTACATATCCGAAGAAACGGCTCTTGACGTCATACTTGTCGAACTCATGGGTTCTTGATGTGAGAAGTAATTCCTCTTCTCCTTCTAGTACCGTATCTTTCTCAACGTCTTCACCCAATATAAATACAATATACAGATATACATACAAAGAGGTGAGATCACATACGCCAATACCAGCATAATAGCACAGAAATAATACAACCAACATATTATACCAAAAATATCATATCATGATCACAATTATGCCATTATCATAGTGTAAGAATAATAATTACCATCATGCCACTATCACTGTTTAAATCACAAAATAATTACACAAACACCATCACATAGATATAGATGCTCAGTTTCATGCATGCGCACGTAGACTCAATAACCTACTCCATGGAGTTAATACTCATGTCGGAGAAATTGATCGAAAAGATCTGTCGGTACTGCAAGTGCCTGCACCAAGTGCTATTATTATATCTTGCACATCTAAGACATATACGACGGTCTTTATCGATCTCGATTAAGAATAGTGTCTCCGGTCCGGATCATCGGTGTGTTGCATCGGTCTAACCCACGGTGCAGAAGAGCTACCAACTGGCCATTGCGAGCAACCCGCACCCCGATGCCCCCAAGGTCAACAAGTGACCTACACTACGCGTATCGCACCCACTCAAGAGGTGTACGTTCCTTCAGCTGTTTCCTGAAGATATACCTGGACTACCACCAGAAAGGGAAGATATTGCGGCTCCTCGCAACTGATCCATTAGTATTTCCTGAGGCTACGGTTTCTTGGAAAATATTGCGGCTCCTCGCAACTGATCCATTAGATCATCTATCCTTGGTAGTGGATATTTATTCTTAATCGTAACCTTGTTCAATTGTCGATAGTCTACACATAGACGTGAAGTTCCATCCTTCTTCTTAACCAATAAGACTGGAGCTCCCCAAGGTGACACACTAGGTCTCACAAATTGCTTCCCAAAATAAATCCTCCAGCTGTTTCTTCAGTTCGGCTAATTCTACCGGCGACATCCGATAGGGTGCTATAGATATCGGTCCAGCTCCAGGTACAAGATCAATGGCAAACTCGATTTCCCTTTCTGGTGGTAGTCCAGGTATATCTTCAGGAAACACTTCATGAAATTCGTTGACCACGAAAATATCCTTCAAAACATCTTCACATTGCACCTCCAAAGAAGATAACAATAAATATCCGCGATCTCCTTCTTTCAGACAAGCTTCCACTTGAATAGCCGTTAAGAATTTAGAATCCGTAGCCTCAGGAAATACTAATGTTTTATTCGAACAATCAATTAGGATATGGTTAGAAGACAACCAATCCATTCCCAAGATTACATTAATCTTGGAAAGAAAAGAAACAGATTAAATCCACATAAAAGATTCTATCCCTAACACGGACAGACAATTCGACATACTTGTTGAAGTAACTACAGCTTATCGGTAGAGGAGTAGCAACACTCGATCATATGGCGATTCGATCACCACAAATCAACCCAAACGCTCAACACAATCACATGCAATGAAAGAATGTGTTGCTCCCGAATCATAGAGTATGGTTAAAGGATTACCTTCAATAGCACCCTCTTCTATTATCAAGTCCTCAGATTTAGCGGCTACCTCTCCGCTCATTGTATAGACACGACCACCTGCCTGTGGCCTTGCAGTTCGAACATTTCCCACCGAGGATTCCTTCTTTATCTGATCACAGTCTTTGGAGAAATGTCCAAGCTTGCCACACTTAAAACAAACAACTTCCTTATGTTGACAATCCTTCGTGAGATGATCCTTCCCACATTTAAAACATCGAATAGGAGTCCCAGCTTGACTTGCCTTATTGCCGCTAGAACTTCCTCCCACAAACTGCTTCTTGTTCTGATCTCCTCGGTTTTTGCATATGGTTTTCTGTGATAACGGTTTCCTCCACTACTTCTTTCCTTTTTGGAACCGTGTGGGTCCAAAGTTCTTATTTCTTGCCGCACGTTGATGATCAATCTCTTCAACTTTACGACATTTTTCAATCAAGGTTGGAAATTGATTAATCTCCAGCATCGATACAGCTCTCTTAATATCCAGCTTTAATCCTTCTTCAAATTTCCTGCATTTCCAGCCCTCATCTGGGTTCATCTGTAAATATCTTGAAAACTGAGACAAACTTTCAAATTTTGCCGCATATTCACTGATGGACATCAATCCTTGTCGTAAACTCAGAAACTCCATCTCCTTCATATGCCTCACACTTGCTGGAAAATATTTCTCCAGCGTCCTCCTTAATCCCGCGCCATCACTTTTCTCTTCAGCGCCTGTCTGTTTTCACGTTTCTTCCCATGTTACTCTTTCTCAATTGTTTTTCTGTCTTTCTTCTCACGATTCCATTATGGATCCTTTTTGTCTTAGTCGTTAACATTGTGCTGAAATTGTCCATCTCTCTCCCTCTTTTTGGCATTGTGTCAATTCTTCATTATGTACCAAAAAAAATAACCAGTTCTTCATTTGGAGTATATTTTCATATTGAAGGCGCAAATGCAATTAGTGCTAGCAGCAGATATATATATTCTTCTCCAAAATGATATTAAAGAGAGTTTAATTTTGATGTATATGTAAAAAAATTTACACCATCAACCAATACATTACCACATATGTGACTTTTTAAGTAGTTATTGTGAGAATCAAATATTTTTAATGATGTGATAATACATAATTGAATGACTGTAAAAAACTTTTACACTGACATTGCTTTCAAATTAAATCCTATTAAAAATAACCACTTAATTAGAATTATCCATATGTGCACTATAATAACTTGTGATTGATTGCGAGGTTCTATGATCAAATTCTGCTTGTATCCATTTGCGTCACATGTGTATGTGGGCCTGGGTGTGTTAACTGCCGGTTATAATCTGTAGGGTCTTCCAATTATCTGCTATCTAATAATAATAAAAAAAAACTTGTGGTTGCTTATATATGCTTAAGAATTTTTATTTTATTATATTTATATCTAAATCAAGTTATATTTGAAGAGACTATACATAAAAATAATTTATTTTATATTATTGCATATATTTTTAAATTTATACAAAATTACATCAATATATCTTTTTAGTTAAAATGAAAATTATGTTTCTAGGTCCAAATAATTTGTTGATCAAGTAAGGTTTTCAAGTGCATTTCCTGTTATTTTTAATGATTGTATGGTTTTAATATATTTTATTGTTTTGTGTCCTTTATGTGTTTTATTTTGTTTAGTTGTTGAAATCTTTATATTCTAAATTTGCTCTATTAATTTTTATTTATTACTTAATAATTAAATCAATAAAATTATATATTATATTTATTTATTATTTTATTATTTTATTATAATATAATAAATGAACTATTTTTTATTTCAAGTGATAGTCTATAGTTTTAATTTGTTAATTTTTTTTAAAGAAACAATGGAGAAAAAGACACATCAAATGTAATTAAAACAAAAAAAAATTCTTAAAAAAATCCATGAATCTCACAAGACGGGTATACTAGTTTGTTTCTATTTCTGAATCCAACAATTTATCTTCCCATAAAGTATGGTTAGAAAATTGGTTAGCTTAGTTAAAAGTTACTTACATTAGTTTGCTGAGTCAGCAGCACATTGGTTATTAGCTAGTTATTCTCTTACACACTTTACACATTAAGTGAATTTCAGATTTCCTATTTTCACATCTTCTCAATTTTGTCAGGCTCTTGCCACGTTTCTCGACAATAACAAATGCTTATAGTAGCTGCAAGATTGTTGTTATGTTGTTATAAATGAAGCCCTTTCTTATGTGGAACTTCTCTTGAATTGCTTTGCAGGATCCAGAAGGTCTCTTCCCATGTATTCTTGGCCATGAAGCTGCTGGGTATATGAAAAAATGCATTTTTTTAAGCTGCAAGATATGAGCATATGAGCATATATATTGGCATATTTGATTGTTGATGGGAATTTATGTTTTTTTTTGGTGCAGGATTGTGGAAAGTGTTGGAGAAGGTGTTACTGAATTACAGCCTGGAGATCATGTCATCCCCTGTTATCAGGCTGAATGTGGAGAATGCAAGTTTTGCAAATCAGGCAAAACAAACCTTTGCGGCAAGGTTCGTGCTGCCACTGGAGTTGGGGTCATGCTCAGTGATCGCAAGAGTCGTTTCTCTATTAATGGGAAGCCCATCTATCATTTTATGGGAACCTCCACGTTTAGTCAATACACTGTTGTTCATGATGTTAGTGTAGCTAAGATTGATCCAAAAGCTCCTTTGGAGAAAGTTTGTCTTCTCGGATGTGGTGTTCCAACTGGTAAGTATTATCCTTTTGAATATAAGAAACTGTATTGAGATTTTTCAAGTTATATGGAAAGTAGCTTATCCTTCCTGTGCATCATTTGTCATTGTCCGTGTTCATAGACTGTCTAATGAATTCATGTATTGTGTTCAGATAATGATGTTACATTTATTATTACCTTCTTGGCATACAAGTACATCTTATTGAACTTTCTGTTCCTTATCAGAGTTACAAATTTAATCCAAGTTGTCAGCTACCCAGTGCCCATATGTTTGGAGTTTGCTGTAATGATTTTTTTTGGTGAGTTGGAGTTTGATGTAATGATAGCTCATGGTTATCACATATCATTGTTTAAATTTGATAACAAGGTAGCCTAACAGCAATCCTGCACTTTTTAATTTGATAGTTTATCAATTAATATACTTGATAAAAATCTTACTTTACAGACTTATGTTTGTTATTTGTTTTTCCTTCTTTCTCTTTCTTTCTTTCTTTCTTAATGCTATGAAAGACTTCACTTAATGCTAACACTGGACTTTGCCTGTATGCTTTGTGTTGTTGGATGAAAATGTAGGGGGGAGAGATTACTGGGCTGAAACAGTTTGCTTGATTGCCTTATTATATTTCTTTCTTTCTTGATATGTGGTCTTGTGTCCTTCCTATGCCAAGTTCACTTATCATTATGAATTTATGATAACTATTCTCTTTACTTTTTAGGCCTTGGAGCTGTCTGGAACACTGCAAAAGTGGAACCAGGGTCAATTGTTGCTATTTTTGGCCTTGGAACTGTTGGGCTTGCAGTAAGTTTCTAACATTACAATAATAGATGTTTGTGTTTTTGCCTGGTTCTGCGCTGTTATTGTGATTAATAATTTGTACCTGACAGGTTGCAGAGGGTGCAAAAGCTGCTGGTGCATCCCGGATTATTGGCATAGATATCGACAGCAAGAAGTTTGATATAGGTACATCATGAGCTTGGTTGACCTAACCTGGACAGTATGTCTTTAATGTTGTAAAGTGATCTGGTCCCAAGTTTCTCGTGTCTCAGTTATGTTTAACTAATGCTTTTCCATGTATTGACGACTATCACCTGGCATCTGACAGTCCTATAATAAAATTTTTAACATAGCCATCAGATAAAGGAAGAAGATGATGCCCTTTGTAAAGAGTTTTACTGACAGCAGAATAAGGTGGCTTTAATATGATCTTAATATATATGTTCTTTTGGTATGTATTTGTACTTATTTGATTTATTCTTTTTTTGTTTTTTTTTTCTGTCATAACTGCTATAGACCTATAGTACAAGAATGCTGTCTTACTATGTGCTATTTTCTATTTGTTGTTTTCTCAGTTTTGGTTTTATAGTGCTAGTGTGCTACAGAAAAAGATTCTTCATGCTAATAAGTATCTGTTCTTTTATTTACATGTCTTCTTTTGCTATTTTACATTGCAGCAAAAAACTTTGGAGTCACCGAGTTTATTAATCCAAAGGAACATGAGAAACCAATTCAGCAGGTCATAGTTGATCTCACAGATGGTGGTGTTGATTATAGCTTTGAGTGCATTGGAAATGTCTCTGTGATGAGAGCTGCTTTGGAATGCTGCCACAAGGTGATTGCTGCTACTGCCTTATTGATTCAATTGTTCAAATATTACACTACTGTGGTCGTAAACATGAAAATATATTTGGTTGAAAATTTTCAGGGCTGGGGGACATCAGTTATTGTGGGTGTTGCAGCATCAGGGCAGGAAATATCAACTCGCCCTTTCCAGTTGGTGACTGGGCGTGTCTGGAAAGGAACAGCTTTTGGTGGCTTCAAGAGCAGGTCACAAGTGCCTTGGCTTGTGGACAAGTACTTGAAGAAGGTAAAGGTTTTTCACGTGTTCTATGCATTAAACTTCAAGATTGTTGGAAAGTCGTAATGCATGGATAGTTATGAGAGTACATTGTCTGCTTTACTCATTTTACAGGAAATCAAGGTTGATGAGTACATTACCCACAATTTGACTCTTTCGGAGATCAACAAGGCTTTTGATCTTATGCATGAAGGGGGTTGTCTACGCTGTGTGCTTGCAACAAATGCATGAGGTGATCTAATCCTGCCTTTTACTGGTTGCACGTGGAATGGAAGTGTTGTGTTTCTTTTCCCTCTTGTGGTGGTTGTAGTTAACTTTATCTTGAGTGGCTGTAATTTGTAAGATCATATGACTTATAATATGGACAGTATCTTCCAAATCTCTTTGCAAACTTGTGATCAGAAAGCCTTTGCGATGGATACACAAGCACATCATTTTGAGTTATAAATATGGTATTATTATATTTTACTCATCACCGCTCCATCCTTTGGGTGGCAGACACCACAGCTGTTTTACCATTGATATGAATATGATATAGGGCTATCAAGAAGTTCCGTAGCCTTGCAACGAAATTTACCATGAATCTGTTTCATCTACCCTCTTTCCAATTCTCCTTTCTCTGCCAGCCCACTTTGCATGTATATTTCAGACGTGAGCATAGCAGTCCACATCTAGTGGGTGCAGCTTTTTAATGTAGATGGTGCATTCTAATTAAAAAATTTCTGTAGATGTAAATCCATATGGTTTCTTTAGAAGTAATACTTTCTGGTCATAGTTACGCCATCAGGAATGGGGATTATGCCTTCATCCATTAGTTAGCAATCTTGTGGAAGACTATTATTATCTGTACATTCTTCATATGCAATACTTAACTTTGAAAACTATTCAAATGCTACTTATCACACCTATAATGTTTAGAAATTTTGATTTGTATCAGTAAGTTGCTTGCCTATCGTCAAGAAGCTGCCATGCTATTGATATGGTGCCATTCTGGCGAAACCGAATGTTGGCATCAGAAACAATCCTTACAACTTCAAGGATGTCAAGTAAGTTTCAATCGCCATGATCCCAAGCCATAGCCTGCCTGGAGTGAATGTTAAAGAGATCAACTGAAGATTTGTTTTACAGCCGGACCAACGCCAGTTGAGGAATCCACATAATAATTGACAAAGATAACCAATTTGGCCAAAGCGAGACTACCAAAAGTTAGGCTACCATGAGATTACCTAACGTAGGGCTTGCATTGAACTGAGCTAGTTTGTGAACGTACTCGTGTTTCAATTCGGTAACAATTTAATGAGTTAAAACTTTTAACTTATTTATTAAATATTGACTTATTAATTTGAGTCAGTTATATATATATATATATATATATATATATATATATATATATATATATATATATATATATATATATAGAGATCGATTTACATCAAGATAAGTTTTTTTTTATTTATATTCATTTTCAACCGTTAGATTTACTTTTATCTAATGATTGAGATTATTTCATTAAAAGTAATCATTAGATGAAAGTGGATCTAACAACTGAAAATGAATGTAAATAAAAAAAAACTTACACTGATATAAATTGATCCTCCCTCTCATATATATATATATATATATATATATATATATATATATATATATATATATATATATATATATATATAGCGACAATAATAAGAATAATGTTTTAATTTAACATATATTAGCATTTGATTTTATGTTTTGACTAGTGCATTATTTTTAACTAAATATATAAGAAAGAAAAAAAAAAGTTACTACTTCGGGTCTAATTCATTGAACCTAAAAGGTGGCAGAACAATATTATTGAGGATGTGCACACACAACTTCTTAGACACATTAGAAGATTAATATTTATTATATTACTATAATATTTCACTTATATTTGCATAAAAAAATTAAAAAATAAAAATAAAAATTATAAGATCTAAGCTAATAATATCTAATGGTATCCAATGATCCTAAACCATTATGGCAGACATATTGAAGTATAGATAAATGATTCTTAGATCACGAGGGTTCAATAATAGTACAAATCATTGAATAGAATAACTAGACTCTAAAGGAACTTTTAAAAATTTCTTATAAATATTCTAGATATTTTTTAAAGATGTTTTATAGATCTTATAAATATCTAGATATTTTAAAAGTTAGGTGAAAAATGTTCTATAAAACTTCTTTTAAATATTTTAGATATTTCTAAAAGATATTTTATAAGTCTTATAAATATCTAGATATTTTAAAAGTTAAGTAAGAAAAGTTTTTAAATCTCATCTCCTCAACAGTTTTAAATCTCTACCTTCCATCAAATTCCATTAAAGTATGGAGCAACTATAAAAAGGTGAGGAACCATAAAGAATTTAACACTTAGTTTCCAAATTGAAATTCCTCTAATAAACATTCACATTTGAGTTTGAACTTAGAAAATGAGCTCAGTTTCTTACTGAGCTCAATTAGTTGTAAGTTCGACTTAGCACGACTCATTTATAACCTTAAATGCATTTCCAAGATCGAAAAATGAAAATAAATATAAAATCTTTAAAATCGAGATTCAAAAAATTCATATGGTTAAGGATGCATTTGGTTTGAGGATTTCATTTTTTATTTCCATTTATAAAAAACAATGTCCATTTTCAATATTTCTTACATTTGAAAACATGTTTGTGTTATATTCATTTTCAACTTTACTCTCTTCTAATTTCTCTATTCATTATTCTTTTCATTTTTACTTTCTAAATCATAGCCTCACCGAACTGCTACTCTTCCACATGGCTGATATATTGATATGGAAAGATAAGATATTATCTGCAACAATTGTAGCTGGGTTCTCCTTCATTTGGTTTCTCTTTGAAGTGACTGAATACAATTTTGTTACTCTACTCAGTCACATCCTCATGGCTATTATGCTCATCCTCTTCGTTTTGGTATAATGCAGTTGGACTAAAGTTGAGGTCTTTCATGGGTAAAAATAAAAATTTAATCCCTTAATTTATCACAAAAGATTTAAGTTCTCAAATAATACTTCATTAATATATAGAAATTAGGATAGAATGTTTGGATTTTAACCAAGAAATTATTACTGATGTGATGGACGGGTATAGATCAACTATACCAATTCAGTTTAATAAAGTTTTTATTTTTTACTTAGCTTTTATTGTTTCGTATTTGTTGGTGTGTTAGAAGTGTCTTTATTGACTATTGTCTATTGAAACTTTTATTTCTGGTATGAAATAAGATATTACCAGTAAGTCAATTACTGAAATAGAATATTACTATGTATATAATTTGGTGGTTGTGGCGTTTTGGACTTTGAATTTGATTTGTTTTTCATTTAAGAAAATGACTCTTTAACAAATTTTTATATCATTTTTATGGTCAGTTAATGTTATTTTAATTTGCACCCCCTACATGATAATGAAGGAAAGGTTTTTAATCATTGATTTTGAAAAAAAAAAAAGAGAAGAAAGAATTAGAGTAAAATGAGAAATAAGTGGATAAGATGGTCCATGAATGAAGAAAATTCTTCCATTAAGACGTGCAAAAATTAAAATTGAAAAATTTGTGAAATCAGTTGGGGCTTAAAGTGAATCAATGATGTAGTGGAATAGAAGGTCTTTGAAAAAAAGTAGCATAAGTAAATTAAGCCACTTTCAAGTATAAGTATTTTTTTTTTATAATCAAGTAAAAGTATTATAATTTAACATATAATGGTGGATTATTAAAAAAATATCTCACTCAAAATGTATCTTACCTAGTGAAATATGGTTTAGTTTTTTGTTATTGCTTTTTTATTGTATTATTCAAAGTCAATTTTGCTATTGATTATAATTTGGTTTTTTTTAAAAAAAAAACTAAAAAATGGATCAACATTCAATCCTAAGTTTTATCTTATTACAAAATAGGTTGTTTTAAAGTTTTATATACTTTTATTCTTGATTTAATAAAGAATTTGAATTTTATTTACAATGTTATTCAATTGTTTTGTTGCATTATTATTTAATTTTAAACTCTTTGAATAACATCATTATATTAGTAGTGCTTTCTTTATACTACTATAACTCATCTAGGACATTTTTACAGTAGATGACCTCATTTTTATTAGTCCACTCAACTAAGAAGTTGAGGACGTCGACCTTATTATCTATTAATGAGGACATCGAAGTTTCTATTTTTTCTAAGTTCCGATCTCACACTGCTTATGTCCAATATAACAAAATTTTTTATTCACCTTATGGGATAACAAAAAAAGACATTAACCCCGAAACTCTTTCTATTGCGAAGAAATCTTTCTTGAAGTTTTGTTATACTATAACTAGAATAATAATTGATTCCATTCTTATATATATTCTATGAGAATGAACATTATTTTTTTTTATGAAAAATTATAGAAATACCATTTTATTTCAAACATTAATTCCAAATAAATGTGGTAATTTATTCATGAATATGTGGAAATACCCTAGTAGGAAATTCACTTCTGGCATACAATGTATTAGAATTTTTTTTTGCATCTTTATCCACTAAAAAATACGCCACATGCTTTTAAGTTGAGCTTACATGATTTTTTTCACTTATGCTGCCAATGTGCCAGAAATGTTTTATTTATTTTTAAAATAAAATGTAATTTAATTTTAAATTAAAATATTATTTAATATAATTAAGTAACTTAGAATTGTCCTCAAGATTTTAGGGAATGATGCCTTCATGAGCATGGCTATCTTTAATCAAGCTCAGAAGCAGTGGAAACTTGACGGAAGAATCGATGGACTCTAATGACTTCCTTCTCCATCTACAAATGGAGTCCTGACTAAGTACACAAAATAATGTAATAAACTAAATTTCAAGTAGATTGATGAATAAACTAAAAAGGTTTAATGTGTTGGGGCCAATTTGCAAATATTTTATTTTTAAAAAAAGTTACATGCAAAACTTATAAAAATTGGGGGGCGTGCTCCATGAAGAATGTCTACCATTGATCTTAAAAAAATTTACATAAATTTTATGTCATTAACCTAAAATCAATGACAGAGATTTCTTAAAGCATACGTTAATTGTACTTTAAAAATATGCAATAATATTTCTTTTTAAAATAAGGAGAAAGGGAAAAAAAAAGAAGAGAAGGAATAGAAAGAACAACATATGTTTCTAGAAACTAAACCATTATCACGGAAAACTTGACAAAACCTTCAATTTGTACATTTTGCAATTGTTAGAGATCGGATTGTATGTTTTTAAACTTTAGTGATTAAAGTGCACATACCATTTCCAATACGTATTTTCTTATTGTTACAGTGAGGGTGTTATATATATATATATATCTCTTAAGTTTTGGTTCCACTGCTACAAGCCATTATGTCTCCTCAAAAACTTCGTTTGTTGATTTTGAGTAGAACAATGTATACTAATGTGCTAGTGAATTTTGAGTTTTGATTTTAGTCAATTTTAGTGTGCCTTTTGATAGTTGGAGAAAAAAAACTTTTAGAAAGATTGTGTTTTAAAAAATATTTACTTAAAATTAATTTTGAGAATGATTTTTGTTTAAATAATATAATAAAATTAATCAGCTATCATTGGTTCTAGGAGAAGAACATGAACCCCAAGATTTTTAGAATCAAATCAAACGCTCGAACCCTGCAAGCTGTTTTAGAAGAACTAAGCATCTCCTGAAAGATGTATTTGAAAATTAAATTAGTTACGACAAAACATTAAAAAATATTATCATAATAGGAAAAAAATACTTTATTGAAAAAATAAAACACACCACCCTTACAATAACATGTGAAAAACCAAATATAACAACCACCATAGCCACCCTTCACAACTGTCTCCGATCTTCTCTCCCATTCCCAACGAGAAAATCAACACACCACTGACACCAGGCATGGGAGCGGGGGTCCTTGATTGTAATATGGATATTGAAGTAATACCTCCAGTAAAATAAACGTTGAGTGCTGATAAGTAAATAAATAAATAAATGGATAAACAAGTTTTTCTCAAGGACTATTAATCCCTTTTGTGATAATCAATCTTACACTTTGTCTCTAATCTAATCTTTCACGAGTGAACTAAATATATAGAAATTGATTGTTATTTTATTTGAGAAAAGATTCTCTCTGAAGAAATAATTACTTCATTTGTGAACTCTATTGATTAACTATGGACTTTAAGTAACTGGAACTCTAAGATGACTTAAGCAACATAAATCAATTCATAATTCTGCCAAGAACTCATCATTCTGCAAATGGATAGACCGTTCAAGACGAGCATCATGTTCACACAGCATAAGCAATAAGATCGATGCTATTGTTGTTCAAGCTTGACGAAGATCGAGGTTGGTTGTTTTCAAGGATGTATAAAGAGGTTGTTTTCAAGGGTGATATGATAAAAAAATATTGTATGAAAAAATACTTTAAATAAAATTATCATATTAAACAGCTCAAAAAAGTTATATTAAAAATATTAATAGTGATAATAATCTATTAGTTAAATAATAATATAAATTAAAAATTAAAAATATCATTTAACTAGAACATGTGGTGTAGAATACATTTCATCACAAAGATTTTTTAAGTATTGTGTTTAAATTTGAAAAGTGACAATTTTAAAACACCAATCAAAAACAAATTAGACCGGCTATAAGACCAGTTGGTAGATTTAGCAGTTAAACCGGCCGATTCGGTCCGATTCATACAATTATGCATAAAACATGACCATTGAATTTCTGCATTTTATAAATTAAGTATGGGCTTAAATACCATTCAAATCTTAAAAATTGAATGGAACAAACAATTTATAATTGAAATAGCAGTAGTTATTCACAGTCACACTAAAGCAAGCAATTTCACTAACTTTTTTTTAATATGTATATATATCGTTACCTAACCTAACGTGTGTTGTACTATTGTAAGATATTTTTATAAATATACTTATTATTATAAGGTATATTTTGTCTATACCAATATATTGAAGAAAAAACAATTATGATAAAATAAATGACAATATAAATCTTCTTCTATAATTTAAATTTTTTTCCCACTTGGCTATATAAGAAAACAAGACACAGCTTTATGAAAGTATACATTTTCTTTTTTGGTCAGGAAACAGAATCACGGCATATTACAAAAGAAAACAAGACTCCTATGAAAAAAAAATAGAAAAGAATATTTGGCATTGTCATAATCTAAAAACAAGAGTAAAAAAATAATGAATGATATGTATACTATAGGGATAGGAAAAATGGTCTGTACTCACAATTAGTCAATTACAAAGCATGAGCATGAGCATGAGTAGCTAAACCCAAGAACATATCCCTCAATAAAAAATAGGGACAGTGATTCTTTCCTCTGGGTCAGCACCAGTGATTTAGTATAGGGCATTTGTAGTCAATTACTATCAACATGATACAAAATTTTTTAACCCACATACCAACTCACTGTATGTCATTCCAAACATTGGACTCTCGGATTAGCAAAATTTCATCTGGACTGGAGGTGTTCATCAATGAAATTAAGAACCATATCTTCCTCAGTGCCAGCAACCATGTCTAACACATGCACCCTGTGGTCCTAAAATATGTGCAGGTCTATGACTCGCCACTCTCAAAGCTTGATAGATGAGCGTCTGATAAAACAGTGAAGAGCTGTGTATCTACAAATAGCTGCAAAACCAAGGATTCATAATCAATCAGCTTTGAAAGAATAACTATTAAAGAGCTTATCAGTCTCACTAGGACCTATATTGCTTCAATATATATATACATCCCACTAATAAAGCCTCAGGGCTACCCAACTGATCCAGATGAAAGATTTTTATCCCTTCTGATAATCCCACTTTGACTATTCATGAGCTAATATTTGGTGTAACCCCCTCCATAGGGTTAAAAATGCGAACTTTTCTCCACCTTTAAGCGAAATGTAAAATATAGAGTCAGATTTTATTCTAAACCAAGGATGGAAACACAGGCCAACTATCTGTAACAATCATTTCAATGCTTATGTAGAATGAAAATTTCCTATGATTTTTATTTAAAAGAATAAAAGGTTGTTGTTACCTTAATGAATGGCTGGTCCCTACTAGGAAAGGAATCAATGAAGCTATCTTTAAGAAGTAAAGAAACCTGAAAAATTAATCCAGGATGAGCTAGGAAAAAGTTGGCAAAATACCTATTCTTCATTATTTGAGAATTTCCAGGAATATAAATAATAAACAATAACTTAGGTATCTTACCCTGTCATTATTCGATTGTACACTAGTTATTGTATGGGATTTCAGATCTGAGCAAAGTGACTCCAAATAGTGCCACATAATATTCAAAAACCGAGTTGCAGCTTCAGCCTATAAACAAGTACAAATTAGCAGTTGCCACTAGTGGAAGAAGCATCAGAGGCTAGAAGCTGAAAAACTGCTGGTTTTTTATGCATGAATCAAATATAGATAAAATATTTAAATTTATTTTTTCTGAATAGAGAGAGAGAGAAAAGTCTTTCAGTATGGGAACTAAAAGAACCTGGACTTCGTTGCACCTATGTACAGGATGCTTTCTAGCAATTAAACTTTCACTT
Source organism: Ormosia emarginata (assembly GCA_029884605.1). Taxonomy (NCBI): domain Eukaryota; kingdom Viridiplantae; phylum Streptophyta; class Magnoliopsida; order Fabales; family Fabaceae; genus Ormosia; species Ormosia emarginata. The sequence goes on along the minus strand of JAQQTP010000080.1, from coordinate 16,943,679 downwards.
GAAAGTCTGGCATGAATTGGACCCAACTGAGAGACAAGCTCTTTATGTTGTGGAAGTCTTGGCAAGTGACACATTTTAACCTGCATAAAGAAAAACCAACGGAAGAGAAATATGAGAGAAAAACTCTACATGGTACAGCATATGCTATCCTCTGGTTAGAAAACATGTTCAACAATGGGGATACCATGTAATTATCTTTAAAACGTCATTACAAACCTGATTCTTCAGTACATCAACATGAACAAGATTAGTAGTTTTCATATTCAAATCATCTGGTTTATGTTGTATGCCAACCTGCAAGATCATTAGAAAATTGGATTAAACAATGAGACCATTCTTAAGAACTCTCTAAAACACATGTACTGTCAGCAAAAAAAATCTAAATTCTCACGACATAAAACCAAGGTGGGAAAATTTTTCAGTTTGTAGCTATAATCCATGCATGATCATTTAACAAAGAAAATTTACTGTACAAACAGCCTGTCTTTTCCTCTCTCTCTCTCTTCACTCCTATTTTTTGCTCTCGTTTTTTATTTTTCTTTCAAATTTCAGAAAAAGAACTGGAAAAGAGGAGGCAAAGTTTCAACAATCAAATATAACTGCATATAAAAGCACGGTATCATTCTCACATATTGAAAGAAAAGTAGCATTATTAACATGAACAACTAATCCTCAATACAACGCATATATACCAAGAAAATATAAAAAATAAAACAATCTACAAATCAATAGAAAGAGGAAAAGCATAATCAATTCAAAATGAAACTGGAAGTACACATCCTAAAAAGCAACAGAGACATTGATATAATTGGAAAAATTAAATTAAATTTTGCTCAAAACAAAAACCTAGATAAAGGAGGATATTAGGAATGAAAGAATTATGAATACTAAAGTAATAGCCAGCAAAACTAATATAACAAAAAGCAATAATGAATACTAAAGTAGTAGTCTACAAAACAAATATAACACAAAGCAATATATTTTATAAAACATCAAATAAAATCAAACTCACAATATATGGAACTGGTGCATCAAGAAAATCAATCATTCTCCCAGGTAAAACCTGAAAAGCAAGGCTAACATACTGTTAGATGTATGTAACAATGCCACAAGGAAAATCTGAAACCAGGGCTTGTTGAATGCCACTGAACTCACTGGAAGTAATAAACTCTGCCACTGAAATGGACGAATCATTGGAACAAGAGATAGCACCGTGGCAGATAGAACACCCTGCATTGTGTCAAAAATGGCCAAAATGAACTGCAGGTTATAATACCTCTATGTAGCAATCCAAATTAATCAACAGCAGCAACTAAGTATTAAGCACAAAACATTGTAAGGCAAATCAATGACCATCAAATAGTATGATTGTTTCAAAGACTTACCAGATTTGGGCACACTATTACCACTTGCTTTTCCAACAACACTCCTGCAACCAATGCCAGCACCTGCCAGTAACATTATGTTTAAAAAATTGAACATATTTTAGTCAATCAAGAAACTATCAAAATATTTACAGCACATATAGTAAATAGAATGAGTCAAAATCTTCAACAGGAAATGGAGGGGCCAGGGGAAACAGTCTACTTGATGCAAAGAAAGCACGGTAAAGCATCATCTCTGACAAACAAATTGTCTCTGCCAGTTGTAAGGATTAGTGTTTAGTACCATTCCTTTTCTCACTATGGAATAGCAGCTGTGGGGCCGAATAGCAGCTCTCTTATCAATCTCATCTTATGCGTGACTCACAATCTCCCTCAGTCCCACTCCTTGCTATTTGATATTTTGTAGGATTAAAAAACAACAACAACCAAGCCTTTTCCCATTAGGTAGGGTCGGCTATATGGATCAAACGACGCCATTGTGTCTTATCATAAACTAAGTCTTCAGAAATGCCATTCAAATCTAAATCTTTTTTAATTGTTTCACCTATAGTCTTTCTTGGTCTCCCTCTACCTCTAGCTATTAGACTATCCTCCACCTGATCTACTCTTCTTACCGGAATTTCTAAGAGTCTTCTCTTTATATGTCCAAACCACCTAAGGCGAGATTCTACTATCTTTTTCACAAAAGGTGTTACCCCTACTTTTTCTCTAATGCATTCATTGCTAATCCTATCTTGTCTTGTATGACTACACATCCAGCGCAACATCCTCATTTCCGCGACACTGATCTTATACTCTTGCTGGCTTTTTACCGCCCAACATTCAGTACCATACAATATCGCGGGCCTTATAACTGTGCTGTAAAAATTATCCTTAAGCTTGAGAGACACTTTTCTATCACAAATCAGTCCTGAAGCACTCCTCCATTTCATCCATCCAGCTTGAATCCTATGGTTTACATCTCCCTCTATCTCTCTGTCATTTTGTATGATAGATTCAAGATACCTAAACCGTGTGACTTGTGGAATGGTGTGGTCTCCAATTTTCACCGCTAAGCTAATATTAACACGCTTCTTACTAAACTTACATTCCATATACTTTGTCTTACTCCTGCTTAGACGAAAGTCATGTTCTTCCAAAGCTTGTCTCTATAGCTTTAGCTTCCCATTTGTTTCCTCTCTCGACTCTCTAACTAAGACTATATCATTTGCAAAAAGCATATATTGTGGCACTGGCTCTTGGATATGTGTAGTAAGCACATCCAAGACCAAGCTAAAAAGATATGGACTCAAAGTTGACCCTTAGTGCAATCCTATAGTTATAAGAAAATCTTCTGTAACCCCACCTTGTGTTCTCACACTAGTTTTAGTCCCATCATACATATCTTGGATTGCTTGAATATAAGCGATACAAACTCACAAGACCTCTCTCAGTACCCTATCGTAGGCTTTTTCTAGATTAATGAAAACCATGTGTAGGTCTTTTTGCTTCCTCTGATACCTCTCCATCAATCTTCGTAGAAGATAGATTGCTTCTATGGTTGACCTCCCAGGCATAAAATTTAATTGATTATCTGAAATATGAGTCTCTTGTCTTAATCTCCGTTCAATCACTCTTTCCCATAACTTCATGGTATGACTCATGAGCTTAATCCCTCTGTAATTTGCACAGTTTTGTATATCTGCCTTGTTCTTATAAATAGGAATTAAAGTGTTTTTCCTCCATTCATTTGGCATTTTCTTAGATCTCATTATCTCGTTAAACAGTTTTGTGAGCCAGCTTATACCTTTCTCTCCTAAGCACTTCTACACCTCGATAGGTATATTATCCGGTCCGACCACTTTTCCATTATCCATCCTCTTCAAAGTTTCTTTTACCTCGAACTCCCGAATTCTACGATAAAATGTTTTATTTTAGTCTTCCTCTCTAGTATTTAGAAAGTCCGAGTCCCCTAAAGTCCCATGTCCCTCATTAAATAACTTGCGAAAATAACTCTTCCATCGATCCTTGATGTCTTGTTCCGTAACCAAGACTTCACCATCTTCATCCTTAATGCATTTCACTTGATCCAAGTCTCTTATCTTCCTTTCCCTACTTTTAGCCAACTTGTAAATATTCTTTTCTCTGTCTTTGGTGCCTAAAGATTGATATAACCCGTTGAACGCTTTAACTTTCGCCTCACTCACCGCCTTCTTTGTATCTTTTTTAGCTGGCTTATATTTTTCTCAATTTTCATCATTTTTACACACATGCCAAACTTTATAACATTCCATTTTAACCTTAACCTTATCTTGTACACTTGCATCCCACCACCAAGATTCTTTATCCTTGGGTCCAAAGCCTCTTGATTCACCTAGTGTCTCTTTTGCTACCTTCTTAATCCCTTTAGCCATCTCATCCCACATATCATTTGCACTCCCTTGTACCTCCCAAATCTCTTCCTCCATAATCCTCCTCTGAAAGAACATTTGTTTTCCTCCCTTTAGTTGCCACCATTTGATCCTTGGGACTATGTCTCGACAATTTCTCCTTACTCTCATATTAACCCATACATCTATAACCAAAATCCTGTATTGGGTAGTCAAGCTCTCTCCAGGGATGACTTTGCAATCCATGCAAAGCTTTCTATCCAATTTCCTTATTAGAAAATAATCAATTTAAGAGCAAGAACTCTCGCTTCTGTACGTGATAAGATGTTTTTCCCGCTTCCTAAAACAAGTGTTACCTATTGTAAAATCAAAAGCTACCGAAAAATCTAGAATCGCTTTGCCCTTAGCATTTAATTCCTTTAAGTATGCAATGATTTAGTAGCATTAAATTCCAAGCAACTTGAAAATATATAGCATAATAGATTGTATTTGAAAACAGCCAATTGAAAAGGCTAGCCCAATAAACAAACCCAACCCAACCCAATCCTATTTTTCATGGTTTCAGTTAATCAATTTGTTTGGTTTGGGTTCGTTTTGGTTACAGGACATAAAAAAGTTGTTGGGTTGGGTTTGGTTTGAACTAAACCAAACCAAACCAACCCAGCACACGTACATCTTTAAATTATAGCATAGGAACTGATGATCATAAGATACAAGCTATAATTCAATAGAAGAATGTAGAAATTAGAGAAAAAAGAATAGTTTTAGAAGATTTTCTGCATGCAGGAAATGGTTTCTGTTAAAATCCCACATCGGCTAGGTATTTAGGCAAAGTACCCCTTATAATGACTTGGGCAATCCTTCTCCCTTGAGCTAACTTTTGGGGTTGAGTTAGCCCCAGTCCGTTCTCAATTCTAATAGTTTCTAAGAACAGTTTCTATAAAGAACTTGTGACAGACATTAACATTGTTGAACTACAACTGGAATATGTGCTTACACTATCAAGGGACAGAACTCGACAAGTAGTTGCGGTTGTCCATACTGATAATGCAAGGGCTTCCTCAGCAGCAGCCAACTTCGCATTGACCTTTTATCAAGTACATTCATAGTGAGTGAACATAATTGTGGAGAAGCATTGTGTTAAACCACTCAAGAATTACCTGAATAGGTTCAGAACAATTTAAACAATTTTCACTAAAGCCAAGAGAAGCAACTGAATGTCGTATATACTGAATAGCTTGTAGATGTTCAAGAGGGCGGAAGACAAATTCACTTCCTCGAGGTGGAATAGGTTGAGCATGATATCTACACACTATCTGTAGCAAATCATTCTTATTCTCCTATCAAAACCATTCACAACAAAGAAAACATGTTAAATACCAATCAAGCATCACCTCAGTTTAACCCATGCAAAATAAACGGGCAACCATTTTACACTAACCATAGCCCATTCCATTAACAATTCATCCCCATAATCTATTTCATTGTTTGCAAAAAGATCATCCTCATCTTCTGATGCCATGCTTTTAACTGGACTGCCAATGAAAACAATATGATATTGAAATTGAATTGAAAGTGAAGATCAAACATAATAAACAACCAGTAACATTATAGGCGGATGGATGAACTATATCAAATCTGAAAAAGTTATCTACCATAAGAAGTATCTCCACATTAGGAGACAAACTATCACCAGAAACATATCTCAGCACAAGAAATTAAAGAAAAAAAAAAATAGTGATGATAGTCCATCCAAAAGTAAAATTAAAACCTAGAATATTATAAATCTACCACCTAAAAAGAGATTCAGAACTTCCAAGACGCTCCAATGCACGACTCCGAGCAGAAAAAGGTGTTCCAACCTTGGGAGAAACTTGGTCACTTTCATAATTTCCTTGCATTCTTTCCATAAAATCATGAGTGTCTGGTGCCTCAAAAGCACAATTATCATGATCATGCAGATTCTTCCTGCCATCCTTATCTATATCCCTAACCTGAAAAAAATCTGAAGCATCACTGGCAGTCACACTCACAGGAGATTGAGAGTGAGAATCCCATATTTTGGGCGATAACTGTGGGATTTCATCATCAGATATAATCCCAGCAGCAGCAGCAGTAATGGCTGCTGCGCCATCAAGAGGTATTGCACAAGCCATCCAGTCACTAAATGATTCCCTCTCCGGAGAGTTAGCATTTGAGCTCATTTGATCATCTAGTTTGGGTGTTGATGGAATGGATCCAGTGAGAGTCAACTCATTTATAAACTGAGTTATCCGGTTCAGACGCTCCTGTGCAATGAGACTGCATCCAAGTAAGGCATAATGAATTCTATTGGATCTAGGGAAAACCAAAGGACATTAAGCATGTCTTCGACCTGAAAAGTCAGTCAGTATATGCCAATAAGCCAGTAATAATATGCTAACCTGTTTAACATCTCAAAGTGTAACTCAAAGAAAGGAACTCTAGTCAGGAGACAGTAACAGCGAGGTGCAGAAACCAGAAAACGGCTGCATACCCCAGAGGGATGAGAAAGAGGAGATGATATGCCTAATATACCAGGGGGCCTCTGAACAATTTCAGGCACATGTAAGCAAACTCCATAAAGTGTTGCATTGTCTGCTGCCTGATCAAGGCATGAAGGTATACATAACGAGTGTCAGCAATCACCTATCTTTGTTTCCCATACAAAATATTACACGATAAGAAATAAATGAGAAACAACTGAGCAAAATCAATCCACATCAAATAGCAAGCATATATATATATATATATAAAAATTTGGATGCCCCTATAATCATAATTATATCATAGCACAAGGTATGCAGTAAGCTTATGCTCCATCTGCGCTTTCAAGCCCAATGAGTTTGTCCATAAGGGAGTGTGTTACAAATTAAAAGTTTATTCTTGGTTGTCAATTCTCACCAGCAGCTTGAATTGTAACATTGGGATGCTTTTTGACATTTCAAATGTTTGAACTGTTGAGACAATCTTTAGACACATATAGGCACATACCTATGAAGTTTTATCTCATGGAAAAGCACTGAGTAGGTAAGGAAATATATATTGTAATATATTGTTACCCTCCCTCTCCAATATTCTCGAAAAAGAAATTCAAAATAAGAAGACTGTACACAGACACAGAATCTTGCATAGTATGACCTATCATATGTGAACCAGGGTACAGGTAAGTCAAATATTTCCAGAACTTTTCAAGAGAACAGTCACAAATCATATCAGGCTAACAGACCAAAATTGATAGATGATGTTAATACAAAAATCACCTTGAGTGTAAAGATAAATGATAGATCATCTCTGCCTAAATGCTCCTGCAGAGAATAAACAAAAAGAAAAATATTATCTCTTTGGTCTCAAAGGTGGTGAGTGCTCAATAGAAGGTTAATTACACAAAAAGAACTTGACCGACTCAATGCTACTTTTCAACTAAAAAAAGAGAGATAAGAAGAAAAAGTAACAAACAGATATCCTGGTATATCATTAATAATTTCTTATCTCAGGGACGACGGCTTTGCATCCAAAAAAATACAAGGCAGAAGAAGACAAAAATGAAAGATCATGAAATGTAGAGTGCCTCTCAATATTTCTCTACATACACATGCCTTGGTACTTAGACCAAGTATTAAATTATGCTTATATAGTATGACTTCACCATCTAGAAACTAGATTTGGCAAATCAAAGATGTTTACTAGCCTGTCAAAGAGCAAAAATATCTGCTTTCTCAAAGATAAACTGTGAGATTAATGTGGCATACCTGTCCATAGACAAGTTCATTTAGTTCACTTAGAGATGGAGTCCTCTCCAACAACGATGCCTGTAAATCAGCATTTAATAAATGAGACAGTTCATGGGAAAAATAATAGCAGATTTCATAACTTAAATAGACCTATAGTTTATCAAAAGTGTTTTTTTCAGCTTAGTAAACAAGAAGCCAAATTCTACCCCCCCCAAAAAAAAAAAGATGGCAAACTTATTATTTGCAATTAAGACATCATACAAATTAAAGGGCAGACTATCAGTCAATCCTAATAAGCTTAAACTATGAATGCAAGTGACTATAACCAACATAAGATTTCTCTAGACTCCATAGATTTCTATTCCTAATCCCAAAGTGATATATACTCATAAATTGTGTTCATAAGCTGCAAATGCAAACAATGGAAAGAATATAGCAAACAATTTGTAAGGTAGCATTTAACAAAGAAAAAGAATTTGACAGATCTGATTAAGTACGAATAACGTCAAGCAGACCTTAACACCTTCAGGAAAGCAAAAGGAAGCTAAATCCTTCATACGCACTGTTAACCTCTTCCCAGGAGGATATTTAAAAAGTATCTGCACATTTACAAAATAATATCAGCTACAAAGAGCCTACTGATCCATGGCAGTAGACTAAATTGTATCCATAATAAATAGGGAGGAATTGATTACAGTTTGTATGCTAAGAAATGTTACCATCAAATTATTTGTTTGCAGAGATCTTTTGTATGGTAGCAGCAGATTGACTCGAATAATTCCCATTCACCATCAAAATACAGATGTAATATTCATAAATAACTTACATAATGTTGTGAGATTAATCTTTGAAATTCCTAAGAGAACCAGACACTAGAAATGCACAGTGCCTATAACACTAAATATCTTTTACAAAGCTCGTGAAATTAACCTTTAAAATTTATCAATAGAGAATCACAGACAAATTTTAATGGAGCTTTTCTATTTCTGATACGCAGAGACTGGACAGCTAGCTAATCTCTTTTATTCTTTGTTTCCTTTTACTTCCTCTGTTTTGGAGGATATCTTGTCCTCCCTTAGTTGTACTTTCTTTCCTCTCTAATAAATTTTCCTTTTCTATCAAATATATGTATTAAAAAATCTGATATCTAACAAACCTGAGGTTCCAAAGTTGGTTCTGGTGGCCTTTGTCGCTGCAGCATTTTGTAATCTACAAATTCAGATTTTTCCTTCTCTTTTTCCCACTTCTTCCTTCTTGCAAATGCATGCTCCACGACTTCCAAATTAGCATCTGGATGCAGCCCCACAATCACAAAATGTTCAAAGAGCGAGGTCGGCTCCTTATAATTTACACAATCCTACAGTAATATTCACAGTGACTTACTTCAACAGACAGATATGTTTACATTTCTGACAAACATGTGTAAGGCACACAAAGTCACCTCCTAAAAGCTAGTGCAATTAAACATCAATGTTAATGTTTCTCCATAATTAGATAATATATTCTTAGAACAAACAAATCAAGAGCCCTGAGGGCCGAGTCTTCATGAAGCACCTTCCAAGTTACTTTTAGCATAACAATATACCCATTACTCATAGTACCAGCATGGCATGGTAAAATATACGAATATAAGAACCACTTGAGCAATCAAAATCCTCAACACTCATGCTCTAAGTTCTTTCTAATAGGGCTAGACTTATATAAATAGACAACTGCTACCAATTCCCTTCAATGGTGTATATTTGACCTTAAAATGTTGCATGCATAAGAATTATATTTTTTAAAACAAAACAAGCAAGAGAATTCAAAGAATATAGTTAAATTTTGTAGCGGACAAAGAAGTTGCCTAAACAAAGAAGTAGATTTTGTCGATTAAACAATAAAGAACAAGTAATTGATGGGAGGAGGAAAATGATTTTCTACTCTGAGCCGACACATGATCAACATGAAGTGACATGAGTTATTGAAATTTATTATCATGATATTACTGTACAATTTGAATATAAATTAAATTCTATTACTATTTGCAGATCAGTCAGGCAAAAATAAATATGGTAAATGAAGGCATTCTAAAAATTGAATACCAGAGTTTTGGGATGAAGCTGATACCACTGACGTTTCTGGTTTGCCAAGACCTCAGGATTGAAATTCGCCGGGAAGCCTTCTTCACGGGATTTGCCACCCCACCGCCATGCCTTGTGCACATGAGATTTTAACTTCTGAAAGCTGTTATTACGGTGAAATCCTTGAGTAACAAGTTCACTTTGACTGCGTCTATGTCCACCAGGCCCCATTTGTGGCATACTTGACCCCCCACCACTTCCAACACCACCACCACCAGTGTACACACTGTGCAATGCTTCCCCAGCAACTCTGAAAGCCCCCTCAGACAACTGATGCAGGACCCACATTGGGGACGAGGGCCTATCCTCATGAGTTTCAGCCTCTTCTTTTGAGTCCATGTTTATACACACCTAGCTCATGCTCTCAAGTTTCAGTTCACCAATCAATTGTAGCTTCCACTCCATTGCTGAACTAAATTCCAATACCAGCATCCCTTTAGATCATTCCACTGAATTTGATGATTCCACCAGATACTGATTTGAATGAGGGACCCCGGATGGAAATTATCAACAAATTTATTCTTTTGGCTCCTTAAATCATTAATGATCCTCGTTTCTCACAGATAACCGAATCCCAAGAAACATTTGATATGCTTTAACGATCAAGGAATCTAGTGATTCTTATGGTCAGGTAGACTCCACTATTTTATTTTTTTTTATTTTTTTTTTCAAATCTTCAAACTTTTCCACCCAAATAATAATGGGCACCACCTAAATGTTTCTAAACCGAAGAAGAGAACAATAATGATGGAATTGCCAATTTTTGTTATTAATGGCAAAACAATGCGGAGAATAAAAGAGCCAAATCAAGCAATAACACTCCCAAACGTAAATGACTTGTAACGGAAACAAAACCCAGTAAATGCAGGGAAATTCAAAAGCTTTCAAATTGAGGAAGATAATAATATTGCAGGTGTTGTTGTTGTAGCAAAGAAAGACATTACTTGAGGAACATAACATTAACATGTACCTCTTTCTGTTTCGTGGTTCCTAAGACTTGGTCCTCGTTGTCCTTGAGCGAGAGAAGTGGGAGTTGCTAAATATAGAAGTGGAAGAAAGAGGAAGGTTAGTGAGTGGAGGATGAACCTTTGAAGTTTGAACAAAGGAAGGAAGGAAATTAGACAACTCGTGTGAAAAAACAAAAACAAAAAAACCACGTAGAGAATAGAATAGAATAGAATAGATGGTATTATTACAAGCATGGCCCTCAAGTTCCATTAATTGTGATCTGACAGTACCCCATTTGTTTCCATGTTTTCCCAAACTTGTCCGGGATCTTTGCAATTGGATTGCCCAAGCAAGCAAAGCAACATTAATTCATGAGGCCAAGTTTTTTTATGGTGGTTTGGGTGTGTACTGTGTACCTCTGCATTAGCTTACGTGACTCTGTATTAGCCATTGGATATGGATGGATGTGATTATTGTGGATGATATTCTCCTCCGCAGACTGAGTTGGAATTTTTTACGTGTTCGAATTTGATAAATAAGCACTCTCAAACTACTAAGATTTTATTATAATGGTGACTCTTATAGACTATTGAGATCGAATAATGCTTTTTGTATATTTTTTTTTCCTTTACATCTCTTATATCTGTGGACGTAATATAACTAAAGTATAGATGTGTAAAAAATAAATTAAGATCAATTATAATTAAATGATCAAAATTATATAAATATGAAAGGTGATATAAATGTAAGTGTATATGAAAATTATTATTCATTAAAATTTTAGTGGGCATAGAGCTCATAAATTGTTTTTTTATTAGTTGAAATCTTTTTTTTTTTAAAAAAAAAAGTTAACTTGCCATGTTTGATATTAGATTTAGTGACATCTAATATGCACCCTTTAGGATAGGGTGCATTATGCATCAATTGTTTTAAGTCCTTGATTTAGAGAAAAAAAAATTATGAGTTGAGATTTAAGATAGGAAACTATCTCAACCGGTAAACTTCAAACTCGTCAAAAGAGGCAGTTCGTCGGAGCTCTCCTGCGACAGTGGCGTGGAGGTGACAAGGACACGGTGGCTTTGATTCAACCTCTGTCATAACCACCACTGTCTTCACCCATGTTGAACCCAAACTGTGTCGTCATCACCTCAGACCCATATTTGACCACCACGAACTGGTCACCAACCCTTGCTGCCTAGAGCTGGCCACCGTGAACTCCACCAGCCCTTACCGTTGTCTATCACAACAACAGCCTTTCACATCTGGTTTCAGCGGCAAAGGAACGAAATAAACAAAAATGAGGCTTTTGGCTTTTACAGTAATAGTGCCAGCCTAGCAGAACAAACAGTGGTCGAGAGACGGGGTCCGACACGATGGATCGACAGTGGCAACGCACTTGGATGGGTCTGGCTTGCGGAGTTCAGAGTTGGATGGTGGTTCACACGATGGTTGGCTGCACATAACCCCAAACGCAACCCACAACCACGCTGCCTCGCTACCTCGTTACCATCGCCAAACCACCACCACGCCTCAACGACCTAAACGCATGTCTGCCTTCCTCTGCCACCCCAAAATGAATCTCAACTCTGTCAGCCGCAAGCACCCCTACTCCAAGCTTTCACACGATCTAGGCAACCTTTTGTCGTGAACCACCATTGACTAACTTGTGCCACCACGTTCAGTGTTCTGCCCCAGATCTGGCCACCAGCCCTTGCTGCCATTGATAACAATGTATTTTATGCATTTTATAATCCTCTAACTAGGCTTCTTAAGGTTCAATTTGGCTTAATTAAGTTGATTTTGTCACATTTTATGAAATTAAGCTTAATTGGATCATTGAAGAAATTATTGCTTGAATTATCATTAATTTGGGTGATTGCATTCTTAAGTAAAGTGGCCACAACTTGAGTTGTAATTATCTGATTAATGTGATTCTGGTCTTGTTGGAAAGTTAAGATAATTCTCAATAACTATTCACTTGACGATAGCAAGAACCACATTAATAAAGAATATATTTCATTCATTGAATAACCTTCTTACTTGGCTTTTTCAAGAACTGGCTATAATTTGAGTTACAAATATCCGATGGATGTGATTTTGGTCTTGTTTTTAAGCTAAGATAAATTTCTACAACTTTCATGAAGGCCTCAAGACCAGAAACACATGTTTGGATAACTCAAATTGGAGTTGAAGCAAAATCTAGTGTTTTGAACCTGACAGCTTGACCTTTATGCACTCATTAGGCTATATCTCGGGCTATTGGAGTTCAATAATTCTGAAATTTTGACAGTGGAAGGTTAAGACCCATATCTACAACTTTCATGAAGAACACAAAAGCTAGTTCGGATTCCTTGAAGGTGATATTGGGCTTAGAAGTCAGAACAGAGGTGCTGACGTTGGGCCTGACCCATGAGCAGTAATTGGGCCATATCTTGGGCTGTGGTTATTGGATTTGGCTAAACTTGGTGTCTCTGGAAAGCTGAGACAATGTGCTAGAACTTTCATGAAGACCACTTGACTCAAAAATGACGCATGCCATGAGTTCAGAAGGGAAACATTTCGGAGACAAGAATCCACCCACCATTTATCTCTTTTATCATTTTGTTATCATCATCCATCATCTCTTTTGGCTATTTGTACTCTTCTAATTCTATAAAAAGAGGCAATGGCTGATCATTTGAGAGTTAGCTTAGTGTTAGTCTAGATTTTACTTTAATATTTGTATGTTGATTGCTTCCTTTGTTGTAATTTTCTCTTGTTCTTAAGTGAAGTTATGTTCATCTTTCTCTTCTTCTCTCTTTCTTTCTTCTTGTCTATGAATAACTAAGTTTTCCTCTTGCTTGGGTGAAAAGGTGAAGCTCTTGGTAATAAGTTAAGGTTAGATTAATTTCTTTCTTGTGCTTTAAATGATATATTTTTATGTGATCTTTATATGAGTTGTATGTTGTTTCCAATTAATTTAGAAACTTTTCTTGTATAATGAATATCTTGATCCATTGTAGAACAATAGGTTAGCAGAGTGGATGCTTTTGACGATTTACAAGTATTGGTAGATAGTTATTGGAACCATTATATGATTACATAATTGAACTTTGAATGTTAAATCTTCCGATTGGAATCTTCATTATGCATGATTTCAATTGAGTTATAAAACGAAATAATCTTATCTTTAATTTATTACCAAGAGTGGATCTCCTAACCCAAGCAAATCATTTTCTATTTGTGAACAACTTATTGCATCTTTAATTTTGTGACAATTCTTCTTTTTACCTCAAATCAATATATTTTTCTTCATCAATTCCTGTGGATCGATCTCGACTCCCGAGAATTTATTACTTGAGACAACCTACACTTGGGTTTGAAACTATATAATTATATCCCATCAAGTTTTTGGCCGCTTCTTGTAACTTGATTTGAAGTTCTAATATATTAAGGTTTCTTCTCTGTAAAAAACTTCACCAACAAGTATATTCTTCCTCTACACTTTTCAATTTCTAATTTACTAACTAACTTACTAATTAACTTACTACTTACTAACTTATTAACTAACTTTTATATTTTTGTCATTTATTTACGTTTTTATTTTTTATTTTTTTTTATTTTCGTTTTTTTATTTTTTTATTTACATTTTCTGCTTATTATTATTATTATTATTATTATTATTATTATTATTATTATTATTATTATTATTATTTACGCTTTATAACTTACTAACAATCTAACTTTTAAATTCTGTCATTTATTTTCTGTAATCTAACTTTTAAATTACATTTATTTATTTTCTCGTCTCTCTAACTTAATGAAATAATATTTCTTCTTCTTTCTCTTTCACCGCTCTGTGGGGCTTTGCCACTCTCTATTTTCATATTTAAATTTACTTTTTGCACTTTATTTTACAGTACTTTATTTTCTCGCATTTTTATTTACGTATTTTTATTTTTTTATTTTATTTTTCGCACTTTATTTTCTGCATTTTTATTTTTATTTTTATTTTTGGGTGGCTGGTTTATACCACATCCTACTTAATATTTAACGGTAGGTGTATACCATTACTTGTATATTATTTTTATTTTATGTCACTTATTTATGCTTAACTCGGTATCGTGATTCAAATTAAATTGTTTAGTTAAAATTAATCCAAGTAACTTATATATTGATTTATTTGAATCACAAACACACACAATTAACACAATGGTGAATTTGAAGGTGCACATATTGAACATGATAATCAAACACAATGAGTTTGAAAATGAAAGTATACATGATGAACAAGGAAATCAACCATTGCGAACTATGCGTATATTTGCAACCACCTCAAATTCTAGTCCATCATGTTTTATCTTTCCACTTACTTGCTAATAATTTTAGATTTAAGCCGGTATGATTTCTTTACTTCCTAATTTTCATGGTTTAGAAAATGAAAGCCCATATTTACATCTAAAAGAATTTGAGGAAGTCTCAGTATTGCTTTCAATGATCAAAATTGCGGTGAAGAGATTGTCAAGCTTAAATTGTTTCCTTTTTCTTTGAAAGATAAAGCAAAAACTTGGCTTAACGCTTTGAAACCAAGATCAATTGGCACATGGCAAGAAATGCAAAGTGAGTTTTTAAAGAAATTTTTTCCAACACATAAAACCAATGCTTTGAAAAGACAAATCCAAAATTTTTCTCAAAATTCAAATGAAGCATATTTTCAAAGTTGGGAACGTTTTAAAGATTTGTTAAATTCTTGCCCACATCATGGTTTTGAAAAATGGCGAACTATAAGCTTCTTTTATGAAGGTTTAACACCTGAAACTAAACAATTTGTGGAAACGATGTGTAATGGCGAGTTTCTTGATAAAGAACCCGAAGAAGCTTTAGATTATTTAAATCATTTGGCTGAAAATTCTCAATCTTGGCATGGTACTAATCTTTCTGAAAATTCAATTAGATATAACCTTGCAAATGCAGGAAAAGGAAAATACCATCTTAGTCAAGAAGAAGATCTAAATGCAAAGTATGCTAGTTTGGCTAGAAAGATTGAATCCATAGAATTAGGCAAAGTAAAAGAAGTCAAATCTGTTCAAAATGAAGAAATTTGTAGCATTTGTGATGAATTAGGACACTCGACAAATGAATGTCCTAATATTCCTGTTTTTAAAGAAGTTGTGCATGAGCAAGTAAATGCAATGAACAATTTTAAAAAGCCATTCACCTCTTCTTTTTCAAATTCTTACAATCCAGGATGGAGAAATCACCCGAACTTCAGTTGGAGGAATAATAATCAAGCACAATTTATGCAACCACCGCCTCCTCAGGAACAACAAGATTCTCAAAATTCTCAAGGATATGCACCTTATGTCCCACCATATAGGAAAAACCTTGAAGGAACATTGAGTGCATTCATAGAAAAGCAAGAGGCCATCAATAAACAAAACACTCAAACCATGATTGACATAAAAGACACTCTTTCCAAACTTACTTCTGCACTCACCATTCATGAGAAAGGAAAATTTCCTTCTCAACCTCAACCGAATCCCAAAGGTCAACATAGTCTAAATGAGGGTAGTTCAGAAAACCAACAAATAAATCAAGTCAATTCTGTGATAACTCTTAGGAGTGGGAAAGTTGTTGAAAAAGAAATTTCTGAACCTTGTGAGAAAGATGGTGAATCAATTCCCCAAGATAAGGAAGAGGTTGATATGTCATCTAGCCAAAATGAAACCAAACTCTCATCTCCTCCACTTCCATTTCCTCAAGCATTAAGCAAACCAAAGAAATTGGACCACCAAACTGAAATTTTTGAAATTCTTAAACAAGTGAAGGTCAATATTCCGTTGTTAGATACTATCAAACACTTTCCTTCTTATGCCAAATTTTTGAAAGACTTATGCACTGTTAAAAGAAAATTAAATGTGAAAAAGAAAGCCTTTTTGACCGAAAGGGTAAGTTCCATTATTCAAAGCAATAATGTTTTGAAACATAAAGACCCTGGTTGTCCTACGGTTTCATGCATTATTGGAGAACATATAATTGAACAAGCTTTACTTGATCTTGGTGCTAGTGTTAATTTGCTTCCATATTCGGTTTATCAACAACTCAATCTAGGAGAGTTAAAACCAACTTCTCGTAACTCTTCTTCTTGGCGATAGATCAATTAAAATTCCAAAAGGAATAGTGGAAGATGTGTTGGTACAAGTTGATAAATTCATTTATCCTGTGGATTTTATTGTCTTGAAACCGAACCTATGATTAATTGTTCCAAGTCAATTCCTATTATTTTAGGTCGTCCATTTTTAGCAACATCCAATGCTTTGATAAATTGTAGAAATGGATTGATGAAGTTAACATTTGGAAACATGACACTTGAGCTTAATGTTTTCAACTTATGCAAGCAACCACATGAAGTCAATGATGAAAATGAGGAAGCTGACGGGATTGAGACCATTGTAGATGATCATCTTCTAAAAGGGAGTTCTTCTGACCCATTAGAAGTTTGTTTAATTAATTCATTTGATTCAGATATGCAAGTAGATGGTGATATTTCTGAAATATGCTCTTTGCTTGATTGTACACAAGCAATGGAATACAAAGGATGGAAGCCAAGATTTGAAGAGTTACAACCCATGAATGATAATATTCATGAAGAAGTACCCACACTGGAACTAAAGCCATTACCTTCTGGGTTGAAGTACACATTTTTGGGAGAAGACCAAAGCTTTCCAGTAGTAATTTCATCAATCCTTACTGAAGAACAAGAAGGTATGTTGATAGAAGTACTTAAAAGGCATAAAAGTGCAATTGGATGGACATTAACAGATATAAAAGGCATTAATCCATTAATTTGTACACATAGAATACATTTAGAGGATAATGCTAAAACATCACAACAACCTCAAAGAAGATTAAATCCACATATGAAAGAGGTAGTTAGGGGTGAAGTTCTTAAATTACTTGATGTTGGAATTATTTACCCTATTTCCGATAGCCAGGTGGGTAAGCCCTACACAAGTTGTGCCTAAGAAATGCTGGAATAACAGTGGTTGAAAATGAAAAAGGTGAGTTAATACCTACGCGAGTTTCATCTAGTTGGCGTATGTGTATTGATTTTAGAAAATTGAATGCACCACTAGGAAAGATCATTTCCCTTACCATTCCTTGATCAAATTCTAGAAAGAGTAGCGGGACATCCATACTATTGTTTTCTTGATGGTTATTCGGGGTATAATCAAATACCAATTGCATTAGAGGATCAAGAAAAGACTACTTTTACGTGCCCTTTGGCACTTTTGCATATAGACGAATGCCTTTCGGTCTTTGTAATGCTCGGCAACTTTTCAAAGATGCATGCTAAGTATTTTTAGTGATATGATTGAGCATTATTTAGAGGTTTTCATGGATGATCTGACAGTTTTTGGAAATTCTTTTGAAAATTGTCTTAATAATTTGGATAAAGTTCTTAAAAGATGTGAAGAAAAAGGATTTGTTTTAAACCGGGAAAAATGTCATTATATGGTTACTTCAGGAATCGTGTTAGGTCATGTGATATCTTCTGAAGGAATTGAAGTTGATAAGGCCAAAGTTGAATTAATTGCTCATTTGCCTTCCCCAAAAACAGTCAGAGAAGTTCGTTCCTTTTTAGGACATACAGGATTTTATCGAAGATTCATTAAGGACTTTAGTGTCATATCTAGACCATTATGCAATCTTCTGACAAAAGATGCACTATTTGATTGGACTCAAGAATGCCAAAAATCTTTTGAAAAATTAATTAGTCTTCTAACATCGGCTCTCCTATCATGCAATCCTGATTGGTCTTTGCCTTTTGAATTAATGTGTGATGCAAGTGATTTTGCTGTTAGCGCTGTTTTAGGCCAAAGAAAGGAAGGTAAGCTTCATGTGATTTGTTACGCAAGTAGAACTTTAAATAGTGCACAAATGAATTACACCACTACTGAAAAAGAACTACTTGCTGTAATTTTTGCATTGGACAAATTTCGAGCTCATTTAATTGGTTCTTCTACTGTTGTTTTCACTTGATCATCTTCATGTTAGATATTTAATGTCTAAGCAGGATGCCAAACCTAGGTTGATACTTGGTGGATCTTGTTGCTTCAAGAATTCAACATCACAATAAAAGATAAGAAAGGAGTCTGAAAATGTTGTCGCAGATCATTTATCCAGGACTTACAACAGCTCATCTTTTGATAGCACACCTATCAATGATTCTTTCCGATGAGTTTTTATTTTATGTCAATTCTATGCCTTGGTTTATGATATAGTCAATTTTCTCGTAACAAGAAAGATGCCGCCTCAATGGTCACATCAAGACAGAAAAAAGTTTTTGACTGAGGTAAAAAAATTTTATTGGGATGACCCATATTTGTTCAAATATTCTCCTGATCAAATCTTTCGGAGATGTGTACCCGACAATGAGGTAGGTAGTGTCATTAAATTTAGTCACTCGAAGCATGTGGAGGTCATTTTTCTTCAAAGAAAACAAATTATGCGAAAATCTTGCGGTGTGGATTTTATTGGCCCACTTTATTTAAAGACAAATGATACCTTTTGCAAAAGTTGCGAAAATTGTCAAAAATTAGGGTCCATTTCTAAAAGAATATGATGCCTCTGAACCCTATCCTTGTCATTGAAATTTTTGATTGTTGGGGAATTGATTTCATGGGTCAATTTCCATCCTCATTTGGATATTTGTATATTCTGGTTGCGATTGATTATGTCTCAAAATGGATTGAGGCAATTCCATGTCGACAAAATGATCATAAAAGCTGTTCTCAAATTTTTAAAAGAAAATGTCTTAAGTCGATTTGGAATCCTCGAGCTATCATCATGATGGGGGAACACATTTTTGTAATAAACCATTTGAATCTTTAATGAAGAAATATGGTATTACCCATAAAGTTGCTACCCTTATCACCCTCGAGACAAGTGGACAAGTAGAATTAGCAAATAGGGAAATTAAACAAATTTTAGAAAAAGCAGTTAACCCAAATCGTAAAGATTGGTCTTTAAGACTAAACGATGCACTTTGGGCTTTGCCGTACGCTTTTAAAACATCTTTAGGTATGTCACCCTATCGGTTAGTCTATGGAAAACCTTGTCACTTGCAGTAGAACTGGAGCATAAAGCATTCTGGGCCATTAAAGCTTTCAATTTAAATCTTGATGATGCTTGCAAGTTACGTAAATTACAAATAAATGAACTTGAGGAATTGAGAAATGATGCATATGAAAACTCAAAAATTTATAAAGAAAGAACAAAAGCTTTTCATGACAAATCTATTTTGAGGAAATCTTTTGAAATTGGTCAAAAAGTTCTGCTTTATAATTCTCGTCTTCACCTATTCCCTGGAAAATTGAGATCTAGGTGGACTGGTCCTTTTATTGTCAAACATGTATATCCTTATGGGGCCATAGACATTGAGAATCCTAGGAATGGTAATGTGTCTAAGGTCAATGGACAAAGACTTAAACCATTTCTAGAAAATCAAGGCTTGAGGTAGAATTCATTTCCTTTCTCGATCCTTGTTATGTGAAAAATTTACTCTAATTTTGTAGCTTTATTTTGTTGTGTAGCTCTTTAGCTCCTAGGTAAAATGGCGGATGACGGTACTCCGTGACTCTCAAGTCGGTTTGCTCTCTTTCGCTTCCCAAAATAACTGAATTCTTCTTCTTCTTCTTCTTCTTCTTTTTCTTCTTCTTCAAAATGGATATCATTCTCTCAAACCTGAGAAAACATTTTCCTTCTCTTCCTCAAAATGTTCTAACAAAAATTTACAAGGCTAGATGTGAAAGATTGAGATTGTTAATGCACAAAGGTATACCAGAAGATGTACGTTGGATAATCGAAGCAAAGGTCCGATTAGTGGTGAGTCTTCAATCTCATTTGACTCATACATGCCAGTCTTGGTAGAAGTTCATATTCTAAAAGGAGAGAAGAGCAAAAAGATTACAAGTCTCACATATGTGGACGATGGAATTGTAACAAGCGATGTCGTTCTTTGGGGATGGTTTCCAAAAACAGAGAAGATAAAATTTTCTTCATTAAGAATGGATCGAGTAAAGAGTCATTAGATGATATCTTATTGACTCTTGATACGCATTCTTGTGGTTTGGTGCATCGTGAACTTCTTAATTTGTGGAATCTCTTCAAGGATGAACAAAAGCAATATAGTCTTGGGAATCGACTCTAAAAGACCACATTTGCCAATTTATAAGAAAATTGGATGGGAAGCTTATCCTCGACTCATGAAGGCGTTTAAGCGTTTCGGACGTGAAACCGCAGGCGGAGATGTGAGCCACATCCACAACAACATGTACATATTTTCTTCTTCTTCTTCTTCTTCATGTTCAAAAAAAAAAAAAAAGAAAAAAAATCAAAAAAAAGAAGAAAGAAAAAAAAATATAAAAAGAAAAAAAGAAAAAAAAAAGAAAAAAAAAGAAAAAAAAAAAGAAAAAGTATGTATACATCTTGGGTTTGGCTTTGGTAACACACAACGTGAATGGGGAAATGCATGCATCCTGATCCAGCCTTCTTAATTGAAAAACAAAGAAGGTAGATTGTATCCCACATGTGAGGCAGCCAGTCGTATTATGGCCACTTGTCCCTTTGGGAGCCCTATGTTACTGTTGGTCTTGAATGGGTCTAATATTGGTCAACAATGCTTTGGCCCAAAGCCGAAAGAGCAGACTACCTCCATCCCAATCTCAAGTGAGTATACACCCATCTTTCATCAGGTTTCTCACAACTTAAAAAAAAAAAAAATAGAGGGCGAAACTACGGTTGTACTTGGTCTTTAATTAGATTAGGAGCCCCAAGCGGATGCCCGTCTGTCCGTCATAGACTCGGGAGAGACCTTCACACGCCGCATGTAAATAAAGTTCGTGTGCCATGCTGCAGAGAGAGCCGTGTGCTACATTCCCGTTCTTGGAACCAAGGCTCAGTAGCGCCGATGGACGAGAAAGAAGCGTCCGTCTTTACGGTGAACGGAAACCGTTATCCGAGGCCGTATACTTACTTTAATTAGTAGGTCTCTATGGCGAGTTCGACCGGGCGCGGTCGGTACCATCTTCTTAGAATACGGGCCTTTAATTAGGTTTGCGGGAAGATAGAGGGTTGTTCTTCCGTAAAGCGGGACGGAAAGGATTCAAAGGTTCTTGTTGTCGGTTCGGCAATCCTTGTGGAATTCATATGTTGCACCGGTGACACGCAACTCAAATACATGCCACTACTTTGTCATGACACGCAATTATAAAGATACGCCATGAAAACGTACATACGTACGTATGTCTTCGTTTATTATTATATTTCTTTTATCTTTGTATGTTTTTGTTGTATTTTGATTTTTGGACGAGACGATCCTTTGAGCGGGGTCCTTCAGGGGTTTCTAGACTTCTTTACCCTGATGGTTTTCTTGAAGTTAAAAAAATAAAAAAAAAATCAAATAGTGAAAAAAAAAAGGAAAAAGAAAAAAAAAGATTCTTTTTTTATTTTCAAACTTTTCGACAATGTACAACCTACCCATATAGGTGCTATGATTATTTTTTTTTCCCTTCTTTTCCCTATTTAAACACTTCTATTCTCTTCACTTTCCTCCAACTCATAATCATTCGGAGGAAGGTGAAATTATGGGACCTCCCGTTCGTAACATTAAAAATGTCTGTGTTTTTGTGGGTCAAGTTATGGGAAGGGTTTAGAGTTTGCAAACGCAGCCTACCGTTCTTGGTCGAACACTTCTTTGCAAGGAATATTCATGTTGTATATGGGGTGGTTGTCGTGGGTTAATGGGGGCTGTATCACTCTCTCTGCATTTCTAGGAGGCGATCGTGTTTTAGGTATCATTCCTACACCTTTAGCTCAAAATAACATCACCGGCAAGACAAGGCAGGTTGGAGAAGAAATTCAGGTATCATCTATGCATGGCGGAATGAAAACAATGCTTGACAACTCTGATGCATTCATTGCCTTACCAGGTGGTTTTGGTACTTTGGAAGAAATTTTTCAAATTGTCTCTTGGGCCCAACTGAACATCCACCATAGACCCATTGGTTTGTTAAATGTTAATAATTTCTTTGATCTTTTGTTATTTTTTCTTGATAAAGTTGTGGAACAAAATTTATCACTCCTTCGACAAGAAAACTTCTTATCTCTTCCTCCACTATTGATGAGCTCATTGATAAATTAGAAGCTTTTGAGTATGAACCGATAAGGTCCTAGCTCGAATAAATTGGTCATCGGAAGCGATGAGAGCGAAAGAAAAAAAAAAGCCAGATCTGACACTTCATCTTTAATGGGTTTGATTTTATTTATCGTCATTTGTTTCTGGTTTAAATTTGTGTCAGATTTCTCCAGCAGGTAATATCTTCTATCCTTTACTCATCTATATTTTAACATTGCGGACAATGTTGTAATCTGGTTGGGGGGAAGGATAAGGATAGTTAAAAAAAAAAAGTAGGGAAGTATGATATGATTTTCATGAACTTGCTAAACCAATGAATATTGGCAGAGTAAGGAGTAATTTTACTCCTGAGACGCATTTTAGTTGAAGAAAGTATGTTTAGTGAGATGACTGTCAGAAACCTACAACAAAACCAATTAAGGATGGCAGTAAGGAGTAAATTTTGCCCTTAAGGTAATTTTACTTTTGAGACGCATCATAGTTGAGAAAAAAAAAATCATTTTAGAAGTAGCAAAAAGCATATCTTGGGTCATAGCATAAATTTTCTTCTTTCTTTCTTATAAATCACATGCTTGGATATGAATGTTGAATTGATGGATTGAGAATGATAGAAATATGCCTTGTGAGATTTTGAGCCTATTGATGAATGGATTGAACATTTGTACCATTCTCTTCTTTCTTGTGTGATTTTCACCTGTGAAAATGTTACTCTAGAACTTGCTTTGATTCTTTTTGAGGTTACATTTTCACATGCATACATAAATATGATTGAGGCATTTTAAAATAGCTACTTTGACCAAATAGCCATCCTTGTATATTTTTCCTTGTGTAACCCATTTGAGCTTATTTGACTAGTTCTTGTTTTTAGCTTATTACGTACCTTTAAAAAAAAAAAAAAAAAAAAAAAAAAGAACATGTTTTTACCGACCTTAGGGAATAAGAGAAACTGACTTTGTTCTTAAACAAGTGTGAGGGTGTGTGTGTGTAAAAAAAAAAAAAAAAGAAAGCAAAAAAGTAAAAAAAAAAAAAAAAAAAAAAAAGAAAAGAAAGAAAGAGCTGACCATCTAATACACTATGTAACATATCCATATCTAGAATAAAGATGGATGCTTGGAAACAACAGAAGAGAAGGAGAAGGTTTATGCCTAACAATGAATTCAACTCATCAATTTGGGATTAATCTTCAACAAAACATTAGTCAAATATTGGTCATTGTCCTTATTGATGAATGTTCTCAAATATCTTTTCCACTCTAACTATACCATAATGCTTTCTTTTATTCTCTTTGGTATTTATCTTCTTATGTCCATATTATCCCTCCTTCTTTACCTTGACCCCGTTCAACCTTGAATAAAGTCCTCTTGATTTTTGTGTGCATGTGTTCGAGTAGTGGAGAAGTAGAAGATAAGCAAGCTTATGGTAGTAATTTTTCATGGGTTGAATTGAGTGAAATACTTACCTTTTTAATGCTTGAAAGATTAAGAGTGAATCTTGAGAGGATCTATCATTCTTGATTCGTTCTTTTAACTCAAGTTTCCTTGCCTGTTGGTTTGAGATGTGAAGAAATATTACCTCAAAAAAAAATTGCTTTGTTCCCTTGAATGACTGGTTGCTCTTCTTGCTTCATTAAATCTTTTAGAATTTTTAGGCTTTTAGTCACGTGTCATTTTTTTTTGTTCCTTAGTTTTTTGTTCTTATGTGTTTTGCTCGGGAGTGCAAAAGTTTAATGTGGGGAATTTGATAACAATGTATTTTATGCATTTTATAATCCTCTAACTAGGCTTCTTAAGGTTCAATTTGGCTTAATTAAGTTGATTTTGTCACATTTTATGAAATTAAGCTTAATTGGATCATTGAAGAAATTATTGCTTGAATTATCATTAATTTGGGTGATTGCATTCTTAAGTAAAGTGGCCACAACTTGAGTTGTAATTATCTGATTAATGTGATTCTGGTCTTGTTGGAAAGTTAAGATAATTCTCTAATAACTATTCACTGATAGCAGAACCACATTAATAGCGAATATATTTCATTCGTTGAATAACCTTCTTACTTGGCTTTTTCAAAACTGGCTATAATTTGAGTTACAAATATCCGATGGATGTGATTTTGGTCTTGTTTTTAAGCTAAGATAAATTTCTACAACTTTCATGAAGGCCTCAAGACCAGAAACACATGTTTGGATAACTCAAATTGGAGTTGAAGCAAAATCTAGTGTTTTGAACCTGACAGCTTGACCTTTATGCACTCATTAGGCTATATCTCGGCTATTGGAGTTCAATAATTCTGAAATTTTGACAGTGGAAGGTTAAGACCCATATCTACAACTTTCATGAAGAACACAAAAGCTAGTTCGGATTCCTTGAAGGTGATATTGGGCTTAGAAGTCAGAACAGAGGTGCTGACGTTGGGCCTGACCCATGAGCAGTAATTGGGCCATATCTTGGGCTGTGGTTATTGGATTTGGCTAAACTTGGTGTCTCTGGAAAGCTGAGACAATGTGCTAGAACTTTCATGAAGACCACTTGACTCAAAAATGACGCATGCCATGAGTTCAGAAGGGAAACATTTCGGAGACAAGAATCCACCCACCATTTATCTCTTTTATCATTTTGTTATCATCATCCATCATCTCTTTTGGCTATTTGTACTCTTCTAATTCTATAAAAAGAGGCAATGGCTGATCATTTGAGAGTTAGCTTAGTGTTAGTCTAGATTTTACTTTAATATTTGTATGTTGATTGCTTCCTTTGTTGTAATTTTCTCTTGTTCTTAAGTGAAGTTATGTTCATCTTTCTCTTCTTCTCTCTTTCTTTCTTCTTGTCTATGAATAACTAAGTTTTCCTCTTGCTTGGGTGAAAAGGTGAAGCTCTTGGTAATAAGTTAAGGTTAGATTAATTTCTTTCTTGCTTTAAATGATATATTTTTATGTGATCTTTATATGAGTTGTATGTTGTTTCCATTAATTTAGAAACTTTTCTTGTATAATGAATATCTTGATCCATTGTAGACAATAGGATTGGCACATGGATGCTTTTGACGATTTACAAGTATTGGTAGATAGTTATTGGAACCATTATATGATTACATAATTGAACTTTGAATGTTAAATCTTCCGATTGGAATCTTCATTATGCATGATTTCAATTGAGTTATAAAACGAAATAATCTTATCTTTAATTTATTACCAAGAGTGGATCTCCTAACCCAAGCAAATCATTTTCTATTTGTGAACAACTTATTGCATCTTTAATTTTGTGATAATTCTTCTTTTTACCTCAAATCAATATATTTTTCTTCATCAATTCCCTGTGGATCGATCTCGGACTCCCGAGAATTTATTACTTGAGACAACCTACACTTGGGTTTGAAACTATATAATTATATCCCATCAGCCATCCACCGCGACCAATGACCTAGAACCACCCGGATCCAAGCCCAAATCCACTTTGTCCTCTACCCATGCTTTAGAAATCGTAGTGGCTCATCGGTGATAGATGGTAGTCGTGGGAGAGGCAAAGAGAGAGGAGGTGGTAGAGGGGAGGGAGGGAGGGTTGGTGGGTGGCGGAGAAAATGTGGGTACTGGTGGTGCGACGACTATCATCTCAGATCTACGCATTTGAGATCCGCTTTTCCTCCGGCCAACCCCTTCACCGTATTCGCCACCTTGCCCTCGGCCAGCCACCAAAACCTCGCCGCCACCGGAGATTCGATGCGTCGCCATGTGTCGTTCACCGAAATCTAGGCAGAGGTGGCTGAGATTGAATATGGGTTGATGTAAAACAAGATGACCTACAATAGCAAGTAATTTTAGGTGGTGTATGATGCACCCTAACATAGTAGCATCCACCATAAGATTTTTAAAAATATTTCCACCAAATGTCAATCCTCTGGAGTGATGATTTCTGCCTAACATTCTCATAGTTTTATTTTTATATGAGGAGGTGGTTTGCTCCATCCCTTGGTATAAGAATATTTTTGACATGTGAAATATACAAAATAGTTATCCTTCAATAGTCATATTATCAAACAACCATTATCACATCATTGCCGACAAAAACCATTGAATACACCACCCATTGGGCCATTGGCTACTACCATTGGTTGCCTAAATCTGACCACCCTCCATTGGTATCAGCAATTGCCAATGGTCGACGACTTTAGCCATCATCACAGATCATTGGAACTTGGCCAACTTGTAGTCAGGAAACTCATCCACCATCGTTGGTCACCAAAATCTAGCTACCTTCTTCCCATGCTAACAATTAATAGTGGTTGGCAACCTTGACCATTATTGTCAACCCATATATTTCAGTCACCCTCTACTGTTGTCAACAGTATATGAGTGGCTACGACTTTGTCTACCATTGTCACTCACCAAAATTCGACCACTTTCTATCCATATCAGTGGTTAATAGTAGTCAGTGACGTTGGCCACCACCAATGGTCATTGGTCACCATTCACCAAAATCCGACCACCCCCTATCGTGGAGTCAATTATGAGAGTCCTTTTACTATAGTGGAAATACTCATATAAATTGTGACACCCAAGGCCGACGAGGGTGGGGAGTGGACGCCGGTGTAAGAGAAACACGGACAAGGAGCGGCTCCTGGTAGGCTTCTAGGCTAAGGGACACATGAACAAACTGAATTCACACCGGAATGAGAGAGATTCAGAGACTATGCAGATATGAGACTGCATAGTTGAGGATGGCTTAAAGAAATTGATTAACAGTAACTATATCAACAAGATGCATCTTCTTTTTGGGAGCCAAGAACATAAGTACTCCATGATTAAGCGTGCTTGACTTGGAGCACTTGTGGGATGGGTGACCTTCTGAGAAATTTCCTAGGATACGTGTGAGTGAGGACAAAGCACGCTGAAAAGACTCGTATTAGTTTGTAGAGACAGTTCATCAATCCTGCAAGCAGTCCTGGGACATTACAAATGGTATCAGAGACGAGACCTCTCCCAGTACGGTATGGTTCGAGGATGAACCAGGCGGAAGCTGGTAGGCATATGACATCCAGGGCCGACGAGGGCGAAGAGTGGACGTCGGTGTAAGAGAAGCACGGACAAGGAGTGGTTTCTGGCAAACTTCTAGGCGAAGGGACACATGAATGAACTGAATTCACACCAGAATGAGATGGATTCAAAGACTGTGCATATATGAGACTGCATAATTGATGATGGCTTAAAGGAATTAATTAGCAGTAACCATATCAACAAGATGCATTTTCTTTTCGGGAGCCAAGAACATAAGTACTCCATGGTTAAGCGTGCTTGACCTGGAGCACTTGTGGGATGGGTGACCTCCTTGGAAGTTTCCTAAGAAGCGTGTGAGTGAGGACAAAGCATGCTGAAAAGACTTGTGTTAGTTTGTGGAGATAACTTATCAATCCTGCAGGCAGTCCCGAGACATTACATAAATAAGTTAGCCAACAAAAGTTAGCTCACTTAGTCAACTTTTTGTTCATAACAATTACATGACTTATGTTCAAATTTAAGGGTTTTCTATTAGTCGGCTATCTATAATCTCATTGTAAATCTCATCTAAAGTTAGTGGTTTGCCCTAACCTTAAAATTGAGGAAGTCTCCTTTCACCCTTAAACTTTTCTATTTAAAAAAATCACTATAAATTGTTTTTTTTTTTAATATATACTTTCACCTGCTATGTGAGATCAAAATTTCTAACTTAGGGCTCATATGGTTAGATTTTAGTTGAATTAATTTTGAAAGAATTTTAAAGAATTTAATTTGTGTTTGGCAATAATGTTTCAAAAGTTAGTTTGGAAATAATTGGTTGTTGATTGGATGGTAAAGTATAATAATTTTTAAAATGAAATTATAAGTATATTTTGAAAATTTTATAAGAGTGCGTTTGTTAGGGCTTAATTTATAAGAAAAATAATCTTTTATTAAAAAATAACTTCTTAAACATGCATAACTGTTTGCATAATATTGTAAAAAAATGATAATAAAAAATTCATTTTCTACATTTAATTAAAAGTTAAAATGAGTAATTTCTTTAAAAAATAATTTCAAGAGAGATACAATAAAAGAGAGAAAAAGTAAAAAGTATATTTTGTAATTATATCAAAATTTAAAATAACTTATGTTTTTCATAACAAATCTCTAAACAATTTTTTTGTAATATTAAAATCATTTTTTCTCAAAGCTTATCCACCCTTAAGTTTGAGTTAATTTCATTTAACACATAAACAAGAAAAAAAAATTCCATTTCTCTTATAATCAACTAGTGGATTGACTCTTGCTAATGACATACAGGGTCCTTGGTTGTTAATGGGAGATTTTAATGCCTACAGATTTACTAGTGAGAAGAGTGGTGGGGCAGCTCCTAATTAGACTTCTATGAGTCGTTTTGCTAATTGTATTGAGTATTGTGGGCTGTTGGATTTGGGTTTCAAAGGACCTACCTTTACTTGGGAATGACATGGTGTGAAGGAGCATCTTGATAGAGGATTGTGTAATGAGGAGTGGAGACTTGCTTTCTCGGAAGCAACCGTGCATCACCTCCCTTCTCTGAAGTCTGATCTTAAACCCCTGCTTTTGGTCTCTTCCTCACCTGTTAGGGGGTCTTTGGGAGATAAACCTTTCAAGTTTTTGGCTAGTTGGCTTGCTGATGAATCATTTCAGAATGTTGTCAAAGAAGTTTGGGGAGAAAATAAAGCTTGGGTTGAGGTTGTGCAAGATTTTCAATAGAGGGCTCAAATGTGGAACAAGCAGCATTTTGGCAATATTTTCAAAAGGAAAAGACGAATTATGGCTAGGTTGGAAGGGATCAATAATAAGCTTACTATGAGAAGACATTCGTACCTTGAGAAGTTGCAAGTCAAGCTTTGGAAGGAGTATGATTCTATTTTGCTTCAAGAGGAAGTATTTTGGTTTCAAAAGGCTAGATGTGATTGATTGAAATTTGGGGATAGGAATACTAAATTTTTCCATACATCCCTGGTTATCAGAAGAAAAAGGAATAAGGTTGAAGCCTTGGTGAAGGATAATGGGAATTGGGTCCATGATTAGGATGATCTTAAAAATATGACTATGGATTTTTATCAGAAGTTGTATCAGGATGACATGAATTATGTGGAGTACCCATTAAAGAATTGATTTCCTCTTTTATTGGATGATGATTTAGCCCAAATTCAAAAGCATGTTACTGATGAGGAAATTAAAGATGCACTGTTTAGCATGGGGTCTTTTAAAGCACCGGGTCTAAATGGCTTGCATCCTATCTTTTTCCAAAGTCAGTGGGATAAAGTGGGGAAGTTAGTGTGTGATTTAGTAAAAGAGACCTTTATAAATCCAGGTGAAATTGGGTAGGTTAATGAAACCCTTCTAGTTCTTATTCCTAAAGTGGATCACCCGGAAAGCTTGAAGCAATTTAGACCTATAAGCCTATGTAATGTGATGTATAAGGTGATTACTACGGTGATTGTTACTAGATTGAAACATTACATGAACTTCCTTATTACCCTTAATTAGTGTAGTTTTGTGTCGGGTCGTCATAGTTCTGATAATATTGTCATAGCTCAAGAGATTATTCATACCATGAGATCCAAGAAAGATAAGAAAGGTTTTGTGGCTATTAAAGTTGATTTAGAGAAAGCTTATGATCGCTTGAATTGGAATTTTTTGAATGATACTCTTACACAAATTGGATTGAGTGAGCATTTCTGTTCTATTATTTTAAAATGTGTCTCTACTTACTCAATGCAAGTGCTTTAGAATGGTGAAAAGAGCCAGCCTTTCTTTCCTACAAGGGGCATTAAACAAGGGGATCCATTGTCTCCTTATCTTTTTGTCCTTTGCATGGAGAGACTAACTCATAGTATTGAGTTGACAGTTAATGAGGGGTTGTGGAAACCTATCAAGCTTGTTAGAAATAGTCCTCCTTTATCCCATCTATTTTTTTGCTAATGATCTTCTTATTTTTGGAGAAGCATCCTTATCCCAGATGGAAGTCATGAAGGATTGTATGGATAGATTTTGTGTGTCGAGCTGGTAGTGTGTTAATATTGACAAGACACATATGTTTATTTCTTCGAATGTTCATTATAACAGGAAGCTTGAACTTAGTTCAATATCTGGTATCTCCATTACTTCTTACCTTGGCAAGTATGTTGGGGTTCCTTTGCTTCACAAGTGCATGAGCAGGGCTACTTATCGCGGGTTAATTGATAAAACCCAGCAAAGGCTTAGTTCATGGCGCTCCCGGCTGCTATCCTTTGCGGGACGACTTACGTTATCCCAGGCAGATATGGCGGCCCTTCTAACCTATACCATGCAAACGACACTGCTTCCTAAGGGTGTTTGTGATAAATTGGAGGAAATGAATCGTGGTTTTATCTGGGGTTCAGTTGAAGGTAAAAGAAAATGCCACCAGGTTGCTTGGCATCAGCTTTGTCAGCCTACGAGACTGGGTGGTGTGGGTTTGAGGAATCTGAGAACTTTTAATGAGAGCCTTATCATGAAACTGGGGTAGGGGCTCTTGTCTAAGCCAAATGCTCTTTGGGTTCAGATCCTTCGCAGTAAATATCATTGTGGGGATGAGAATGAGTTTTGAGTTACTCGTACTCATAATTGCTCTACTGTTTGGAGAGGTATCTGTCATGTTTGGGATAAAGTCAAGGAATGCGCGCGCTAGGTTGTTAGAAATGGGCGTATTGTGAAGTTTTGGGTTGATGTGTGGATCCACCCAAAAGCATCTTTGGCTAGTTTGGCTCTTACTGAAGTTCCTCATCATATGTTGGAAATGCATGTAACTGATTTTGTCAATGATACTGGCTGGGATTGGAATGTTTTCCAGCATTTACTTCCTCAATGGGTGTGTCAAATTATAGTTGCTTATACGCCTCCTTCTCATGATTTCGGGGAAGATATACCAACGTGGGCTCCTTCTAATTTGGGTGAGTTCACAACTAAGTCTACTTACAGTTTTATTTCTGGTGATATGCATGATGCTGGTAGTAGTGCTTGGAAGTTAGTCTGGCGTTGGCCTGGTCCGCAAAGGATTCGTTGTTTCCTTTGGCTTTTATTAAAAAGGGTGTCATAACTAATCATTTCAGAGCCACTAGAAATTTCTCTCAACATGCTAATTATCCTAGGTGTGGCTACCGTGTGGAGGATTCTCTTCATGCTTTTCATGACTGCATAATGATCAAGAACTTGTGAAGGGTTGGTATTCAACGTAAGTTTTGGAATATTTTCTTTAATGCTACTTTGCATGATTAGATCTTATTGAACCTCTCCAGCAATATTGGTCGAGACACTTCCACTGATTGGAGCATTATGTTTGGTTTCACTGTATGGTTGATCTGGAATAACCGTAACAAATTGGTGTTTGAAGGGGAAATGACAGCTTACAAAGTGTGTTTTTACTAGCAAAATTCAAAGCAGCTGAGGTGCAAAATTTTCCTAATTTTTCTCTTTTTTGTCATGCAGGGTATACCACTCACCAGCAAATAGCAGTGGGATGAGAATTTCTGCAAAATGAGTGGATAAAGTGTAATGTGGATGGGTCTTGTATTAATGGTGGACATCAAGCTAGTTGTGTTGGGGTGTTTAGAGATTGCTCAAGGGCTTGGATGTTTGGCTTTGTTCGTAATTTGGGGCCTTCTACCATCCTTTTTGTTGAGTTGTGGGCTATTTTTTCAGCTTTACAAATGACTTGGAATCATGGATTTCTCGTGTATGGGTGGAGTCTGACTCGCAAGTGGCAGTGAAGTTGATGTTAGACGGGTGTAGTGATTCTCATTCTTGTTTTAATATTGTTAGGTCTATTAGAGATTTTTGTGCGCGTCAGTGGCACATCCGAGTTACTCATGTTATGAGAGAGAGTAATAGAGTTGCTGATTTCTTGGCCAATAGTGCACATTCTTATCCCATAGGAATACATTTCTTGGAATAACCTCCTTAGACATGTGGGACTATCCTTCTTGAAGATTTAGCAAGTGTTTCTTTCTTGCGTAGAATTCATGTATAGCTGGGCTTAGCCCTCCTTGTAACAAAAAAAAGAACTAGTGGATTGACTCAATCCACATTTTTTATTTGTAACCATCCATCTCTTTGTAACCGTCAATCTCTCTAAAAGTTATTAGAAGTTTCATTTTGTATATGAGTATAGGTTTAAAGTTGCATTACGCAAGATAGGTGCGGGTTTGAATTTAAAAACGCGGTTGTGCTGAGATGAGATAAAGAAATTATTTTAGAATGTGAATAGAATGTTGTCAATATTTATAACTTTATCCCCATGTAAAGATATATAAAAAAAATGAAAAGTAATGGTAAATATGAAAAAAAAGGCTGACACCAAAAAGAGTGATTGCAAAAGATAATAGATATCAAAATTTGATTTTTTTTTCATTAGAAAAAAAAAACACGTAATCAACGATTGATAAGATTTGATTTTGTGGCTTTAAAATCAAAAGCAATTTTACTCAACGCAAACGAGCAAACCCAAAGAAGCAGTTATTTTATTGATAAGTGATAACCAACAATGTTGTCATATTATGTAGTTGACTGTATCTTATAAAATCATAAACCTTTTGATTTTTTCATCAATAATTATAATCTCGTATTTTATTATTTGAAATTCATCCCTCACTTTAAAGGAATCAAATTCATAATTAAGTTGTCTGAATTACAGCAACTGTAATACAATCCTTTATAAATTATTGTTATTTAGATAGAAGATTTATCATTCTTTGTTTTGAAAGGTTTTTACCTTGTCCTCTTTTAAATGAAGTGTTCTTTACTCTTCCAATCCTTTTTTATTCAATTTCGTTGTTGCCATGACTTGGCTCCTTTCTATTTGATTGATTTCAGTTGTTGGTAAATGATAATGGTAACTTCACTATTAGCTCCAACACATTGAATATTTTTCATAAAAAAATTGTTAACAATATATTTTTTTAATTTTTTTTAATATTTACTTTATTATTTATGTACTTTATATATTTAAAAGAATTATTAAAAAATACTAACAATACTTATTTTTAAATTAATAATAAAATAAATATTTAAAAAATATATTACTAATATTTCTTTTTGCAATCATCACATCTCCGTTTATGTATACGGACCTATATGCAGCTGCATAGATTGTTGCATCTTGCAAAATCTGAATAGTCGCAGCCTAGACTTGGCCAATTAACTAAAGCACCACAATAACATTTATATTTTGTTAAGTTTCATGTTTAAATGAATTTTTTTATCAATCAAATATATAATTAGAAAGTGAACAGATATTAATTAGATAGATAGTCATATGAGGAAATGATAGATATATTTACCTTTTCAGTTTTTTTTCCATTGTCTTTAGCATTAAACAAAAGTATTAGATTTTTATTTCTGAGTTAAAATAGACGACGAATCATGAAAACAAAATAAGGTGAATGTTTTTAATTTTTTATGCCCCTCATACTTAACAATTTTTTCACGAATAATTTGAGATTGTATTGAAGTAATAAAAAAAGGAAATTATTCTTTACCATTAGTTTTTTTTTTACTGCATTAAATGAATATTGGATCACGAAAAAGAGATAACTAATTAAGTAATTATTTTAAACTATTAATTAAACTTATAAATGAATTATGTGTACCTATTTATGGCATTAGATTAGAAAATACAAGTTGTTTTATGATAAAATTTTAAGAGTTTAATTTTAATGAATTATTAATGTAAGGTTTTTAACACTATCAATCAATCACATATTACTATATATATAATTTTTTATGTAATTATTATGAGAGTCAAATATTTTTAATAATGTAACAATATATTATTTGATGACAATGTATTTTTTTTACACTAATAATATATTAAAATTAAATCTAAAATTTAAATACTTTTTAAACTATTAAAAGCTCTATGCCAAATTAAAAAAAAAAATCACATTTTCATCATCTATAATCTATAAAACATATATATAACTATTATAATGGAGATTGGGAGATTTTGTGTCTAATTTTACCTTTCCAAAATTGTCATATATAATTATTCAAACACTTATTAGAAAAGAGCAAAATTGTGTTCTTCTCATATCCACCTTCTACACTTAGCAGCTGTAACTATTACAACTCTCTTGATAACTCACAAAAATTGAATAACTTACATTAACTTCTTCATTGAGGTAACTTTGAAAAATAACAATGCAATATATATTACCAAATAAATAACGTAATAAAATAAAAAATGTGGATCACTAGGCACGTTACTCTAGTATATAGTGGCGATTGTCATTTTGGTGTCCACATTTACTCTTCTACAATTGCAATTATTTTTAATTTTTTTACAAAGTTTTTTATATAAGAATAAAAGAGTCAACATCTACCTTTCTTTATATATATATAATATTGATAATAATGTTTGAACTAAACTATCTAAACCTCTCACCACTATAGTCCAATCCTAGTGACTTATCTACCTCTTTCTATCCAGTGATAGTTTCACACTCCACTCGCATTCTTCTTGTATGAATTATGATGCTAAAACATTTATGTGACATGGAATAAAAAATATTTGTATCTTTCACTCACTATATAGTATATAGTAGGGGTGTCTATTAAGTAGGTTGAATGAGTTTTAAAATATTTTTAAATTTGACTCGTTCATTTAATTATTGTGTTGAGTTGAGTTGAGGAAATATTTTTCTTTAATTCGACCCAATCCGACTCACTTAAGAGTGAGTTGGGTTGAGGTCAAACTCATAAGTCTAATATACATTAAAAAAATTGTTAAAATAAATATCAATATACGAAATAAAAAATTCATTACACATAATATATTTTAATTAAAAAAATACTATATGTTCTAAATAAATTGAAAAATTACACAATTAGTTATATGCAAACAGAACAAATAAACTTAACAAGTTTTATTAGTTAACATAAGTCTTAAATAAACTAAAACAAATTAACATATTCCAAAAGACATAAACAATAAACCACATTAACTAATTGAAGTCAATATCATTATATATAACTATAAATTGACATAATCATTTATTTCATTCTTAATTTTCTTAAGATATTATTTATCATCTAAGTGATTCATTAAATTTTCATTACAATGATCTGATAGATGTTTCATAAGTTTCTAATTTTTATTTTTTTAGTTATGTTCTTAATATGACAACAATATTTATACATAAACTTAATATTAGTCCTATAGTAAAAAAGAGTAAAAGTAACTTAAAATGGTTACTATGACTAATTGACTTTTATAAAAAAAAATATTTGAGTGAATTGGGTTTATGTGAGTCAATACTTTTTAATCTTATTATTTGATCTATACATTGTGAGTTAGAGTAATTTTTAACCTAATTTAACACAATCTGAATTTTATATATCGAGAAAAATCTGTGAATTTATAAATTGTCTGAACCCATCTGATATCCCTAATATATACGTGCGTAAATGTTATATCGAAAACTTTGGGGGAATACTTGCAATATCAACATCTTAAGTCTATTTCTAAAAGGAACGATTAGTTAAAAATGTTAAAATGAAAATGACGAGGGTAATAAAAGTTCCATCAACGAGACATTGTTTTGACTTGGAAGTTGGATTGAACGTGTCGCTTGCATTGCATTTCATTAGCAAGAAAATTTAAAAATCGAATCAAAAATTAAATTACCAACACTTGAGGATTATAAGTTGATTGATTTAATCAATTAAATTTGTGAAATCAGATATTATTCAAATTAAAAACATAGCTTATGGTTTAACAAATTCAATCAACAGTTTCCGTCTAATTTTTAAAAAACTAAAAAGAAATATACCTATAATATAATGGGCCCCACTAAAATGAATCATGTCGTTACTTTATTAACACGTTGAAAATATTTAAAACCGTTGGATCGGCTTTTGTAGTGCCAAGTGACTTCAAGAGAGAGCAAATGATAAATATGTGTGAGTTTTGATAAATTTAAATTTGAGTCAATTTAATTTTAAAAATTTAAATTTAATTAAAAATAAATTTATAATAATATAATTTATATTTAAAAATTTTTATTTTAAAAATAAATTTGATAAAATGAATAATATTAAATTAAAAATTAAAATTACTTTTAAAACAATATTAAAAAAAAAAAATGCTCTCTACAAACTTTTGTTTAATGAAAAAATAAAAAAATTTACTTTCACTCTAATTAAAATTTTTAAAAAAAATTTCATTGAAATTAATTGAATTTTTTTAAATCAAATATATTGATATATCTTTTAATACTTTAAACTTATTTTTAAAATTTTCAAGTATAAACCAAACACACTCGTATAACTTAGAGTCGAAAGTCAAACGTGCCAGAAAGCTGATAAATTCGTGGCTCTCCACTTTCATTTCGGCTCGTGCCTTTCACTAGCAACGAACGTCTTGATTATTTCACTTTTTATAGTTAAATTTTAATTCATATATTTTTTGGTGCTGAAATTTTAATTCATATCAACGTACATATAATAGTTTTACTGCATATTAAACTAAATTCTTTTTACTTTTTGGTTTCATTTTTTTTGTTTATTAAAAAATATGGAATGGAATAACAAAATGTGATGGACAGGCTAGAAATGTAGGGACAACTGGACTAGGGACGGTGCAAAAGAAATGAGTGAGCCCGGCGAAGGGTGCGGAGCGTGGACAACCTTCCGCAGCAGCACATGGCAACTGCCGCCTTCCCCATACACAAACACAAACACAAACACAATTGCTCCCCAAAATATTTTACAAATCTTTATACCTGATCTATTTTCTTTATCAATTAGTTAATTATCAATTATCTATATTTATAATCCTGTTTTAATTGTTACAAATGATTTTCGTAAAAACGCACACAAACAGTATAAAAGCAATGCCATTTGGTTTGTGTCCTTGTCTTTATTTAGTTTTACAAATGCTTGTTACAAGAAGTGGGTGATTTTTTATTTGCCAAGTCATTTGTGATAAAGTTCGTTTCGTAACATAGAGCATTACTCTCTTTTATAAATTGAAGTCAACCTTGGCTCGTGAGAGATAGTATTCTAATATCTTAGGTAGATGGACTTACATCGCATTCCTCTATACTTTCAGGAAATTGAAAATGTTTTAAAATTGGTTATGATGGCTTCACGTATCTTGAAAATAATTATTTGTCGTGAATTTTGTCACTTGCATTCCAAGTTAGGCCATGAACTATGCATGTTCTTGGATGCATCGATTATCCAAACATCATAAACTAAGCCTTTGGATAAAAAAAAAAGAAAAGAAAATAAAATCATAAACTTCAAAGGCTTTGATATGGCAAGCCTTTGGATCAATTTGTAGGCAAGTGCTCTTCGTGAATCCAAGCCCAATATTCCATCCATTGGGCTTGGTAGGACTCAAACTTTTCACTTTCCATTCCATAATAGTAAACGTGGGCATAAATAAATAATTAAACGCGCGCAGCAGCGACGTGTTTGTCATGAGCCAACCAACCGCGAATTAGTTGGAGACGTGCGCAACCGGTTTTTCAACTTTTCAGTTTCTATTTTTCTTATCGCCGAAAACAAAACAACCGAAATTACCTCCACAACCCCTCAAATTCCTTTTTTTTTAAAAAAAAATTATTCAGTCATAAATTAAATAAAATAAAACCGTCAAAAAATTTAAATTAAATTAATTTCCCATTTTTGTATTATTTGACCATTTGTTTTTTGATCCAAACTAAACTACAAGTCTAAAACTTCCCCACTCCCAGTCTTTGTTGTGTTCCCCCTTCTCAAGTCTCAACCTCTAAGCTCTCTGCAAAATATCTTCTTTTTTTTTTTTTAATAATTTCGGAGTCTCTGCCTAACGTAACCTGGAAGGCGAAGGGGTTATTTATTTATATGTTTTTTTTTTTCTCACTTACTTTCTGCGCTTCCCATATGATTTTCAATTCATCTTAAATTTTTGTACTGGGAGAATTTGGATAACCCCAGTACGAGGTTGCTCCAAAAATTTGATCTTTTTAAGGTTTCCGGGGAAGTCTTTATTTTATTTTATTTCATATATATATAACAGTTATTGATTTAGTATGGAACACATGCCATTTGTGTTGGATATAAGCTCGGATGAAGAAGAAGAAGAAGAAGAAGAAGAAGAAGCATGTATGGAGAAGGAAGGAGGGAGGAGCATTGAGTATGATTGGATAAAGGAGTTTCTGGGCATGTCCGATGAAGAACAACAATCGGACGAGGTTGTTGTGGTCGGTCAAGTGAAGAGACCTGAACGCAACTCAAAGTGTTGTTCAATATCAACGGCGCCTGTGAAAGACGTGAATGTTGATGATGATGATGAAGATGATTGCATAGTTCTGGATGGTGACCCCGAAAACCTTGTCACATCCGTGGACCAGGCGCCAACTGGGTCCGACGAGTTGCTTGTAGTTGGGGAGAAGGGTCAGGTATTTCCTCTATTTTGTTCTGCTACTGCTACTAGTGCTTCTGGGAATTCTATTCTATTCTTTTAATTGTTAGTGGGAAAGGAAAGACAAAATGAGATAATTTATGACATGCATGACATATTGACATTGCAGCATTTTGTGTCCTACCATTTTTATGAAGCATTAACACATTTATAAAACTTTTTTTTTTATTGATTTTGGCAATACTTGAGTTATGGTCTCAACTCTGGAGCTTGCAAACGTAATTATTTTCAGATACTTTACCAAAAGTTTGATTTAGAGAAATTATTATATGCTCTTTGAGCAGCAATACTTGCATACTACAAGAAGATTTCTACTATTGATTTAAGTTATTTTCTTTAAAATTTACGTGAATGTATTTGAAATCAATGGTGAATATCATCTTGGAGCATGCATTTATTGTTGTTCCAGAAGTACGGTATAATTTCTCTTTTTTTCTATGCACAAAGCATTTTTTTTTTTTACCTAAAGTTTGGGAGTTGGGGTTTTGGAGAGAAAAGAAAGCGAGAACTTATTTTTTATTTTGACTAAACACTTTCTATATTTGATGTATTTTTTTAAATGAAGGAATAAAATGAAATAGGACCATATAACCTTTCATTATTCATTTTTATAAACATTTTATAATTTTCTTAATTTAGAAATGAAAAATAAGTCTTTCCCCTTTCCTTTTCTTCTAAAACCTTCCATCCAAACATTAAGTGTTTAATGCTTTGAGTGTGGATTGTCTGGGTTTCATGGAGTGACAAGGGATTCTAATGAGCTTGTTTGTGGATTCAAACATGTCTCTGCTAGGATGGGAGATTGAAAGTTGTATCTTTTGAACGGGAGATTCTCTCTTTTAGTGCCAATCTGCCATAAGTTAGCTCCTCAGTATTTGAGGTACACCATTGCCAAGTTTAGCATCATGGTAAATTCTTGCAGGACATGAAATTGCCACGTGGGTGGAATTTAAGATGGCTGAAGATATGAGGAAGTTTAAAAGTTAAAATGGCAGAGGACTTGGATCCTGGGCTACTTACCTTGGCTGTGGCATCTGAGACAGCACTTTCTGAATGGATTCATTTTCAAAGATTGAAATTAGAATCACTCATCCTGATTGAGATCCCAGAAGGTATGAGAAAATGTTGCTAACTCAGTCCAGACTCCAGAGTATTTGGAAGAAAGCATAGCCTGAGAAGATCCTCTATTGTAATACTCTATGTTGCGTCGCGATGTCATGATGGTTACTGATGATTCAGCTACATTTAACATCTAATGAAGTTACATAACTTTTAGAAGTATTCTTGTGATGGTTACTGATGATTCAGCTATATTTAACTTCTATCAAAGTTGCATAGCCTTTAGAAGTATTCTTGAGAATACTTATTCAAACCGGGCTTTAAGGCATCAGTTGAGGCATTTGCTTTTAGTGCAGCATTACTATTTACTATTTGCTCATTTTATTGTTTGATTTTCTGCCCTGAATTTACTTTGGTTTTCATGCATGAACTTGTTTACTCAAAGTTACAATTTTCATGCTTTCTTTGCTTATGGTTGAAGATGTATATACAGCATTTTAGATGTTGAGGTTCATTTTTATTTTTGACTTGCAGATTGCATGCAGAGACTATCCTCATCCCCGGCATCTTTGTGGCAATTTTCCTTTTTCTTCCACCCCCCATGAGAGACACTGTGACCAGGTAAAGATCATAATTCATAACTTAAGGCTTCGTCAAAATTTAACACTAATGCATTAGCTGGTTTAATTATAATTGTTTCTTATGTTATTTGCTGTTTGATATTATCCTCCTATCACTCTGATATCTGTTTTTGATGACATGCAGTGCCACTGTTATGTCTGTGACTCCCTAGCA
This sequence comes from Ormosia emarginata, assembly GCA_029884605.1. Lineage (NCBI taxonomy): Eukaryota > Viridiplantae > Streptophyta > Magnoliopsida > Fabales > Fabaceae > Ormosia > Ormosia emarginata. The sequence goes on along the minus strand of JAQQTP010000080.1, from coordinate 16,902,625 downwards.
CCATGTCTGAAGTGGGGCACTGGTCTTTCAAGTACAGATCATTGTCATGCAACTGATAAATTTGAGACGTGGAAAACTCTGAGGACAAATTTCAAGTTGGGCAAAACTGCTGCATTACCAGCTTCAACCAATTATGGTACTTCGCATGATGTTGGGAATCCCCAATGTAACCATATTCTGCCCCTTGATATTATGCGATTGTCTCCAAATTCCATGTTACTGAATCGGACATCGATGTCAACTGCGACGCGTACATGCTCCTCACTAAATCTCATACCTCAAAATCAGGCCTCTCGGCCAATTATAATGCGTACATGCTCCTCACTAAATTCTAGCTTACATAGCCAGGTCTCCAGGCCAAGTACCATCCCTGTATGCTCCACAGCCACCAACTTTACAATCCCGCATGATGCAAACCATGGTAGATGTCAGGGGTCAGGATCTACTTTGGTGAGAAACAGGTACCAGTCTCATTCCTTTCCAAGGCAGTTGCTAGGTGTACGTAATCATGTCATCCAAAGGGAGCGAGGACATGGCACTATCAGTTTAGGACCTCAGTTCCTTCGTTCTCATATGATGTCCAAGGAGGTAGGCAGTGTTGGGAGCACCCTGACACTGAACCATTCTACCCACCATTCATCTGGCTTCAGCAATCAAGTCAATCCAGCATGGCAATATGACAGATATCATGCTGCAACAGGATTTTCAAATAACAGAACTCATTATGGACAGAATGATGTTTGGGTCCCCAAAAATGTATTGTACCCGCAACCAAACTCTGAAAGGGCCACCCTGAGCTGTCTCAGCAATTATACTACGCCTTATGAAACCCAAGCATATTACCAATCAAATGATAGCCGGAATTTTTATGGTTCTTGTATTCAGGGTAATGGTGATCCTTCAAGTTATGTGGCTTGCCTGAATAGAAATCAGCATTTAAATGAGCATCAAATTGGAAGTCAAAATGAAACTGCTTGTGCAAATATTATCAAATGTGGAGTCACAAGGCAAGATGCTTGCCAACAGAAACCTCATGATGAGAGTCAAAGTGAATCTGCAAGAAAGGCAGATTTTTCAGCTTTTGACTCATGTTGGGCTGAGAATACCAGTCAAAGCGTTTCTTATCTACAAAGCTCAGGATCTATAAACCAACCACCCAATGTCAAGGTGTCTGGTACCCACTTTACTGGAAGCACTAACCTCAGCTCCCTTGATGATATCGGGAACTGGCTTTTTTGCGAAGACTCCTCTTTTCCAGTTGTAGCAGATGGTGCTTTCGCATCTGAACTGAATGTACCATCTCCTGGTCTTAGCACAATTGATACGGACATGCTTTTATTTGATTTTGAAGACTCCTGGAATGGTCTGGCACATGCCTAGCTTAGTAATGTTCTCAATGATGGTAAATGTGTTAAAGGTGACAAGCCAAGAGCTATGCTATTTTCTGCAGTCTTCTTTGTAAATGGAAGTGCTCAGACATGGCTGTTAGTTGAATGATGCTACAGGGGCTACTTATTTTTGTGTCAATATTTATGACTTGCTAAGCTCTAAGCATATGTGGCATCCCTGCATGAGACTCATCCGGTTGTGCTAACAGCTATAATGTGACCATGTTAGACGTCGTTCGTCATTGATGATGGTGAGTTCCATGTATTAAACAGGTTGAATCTTTGAGCTTAGAAGTTGGAAGCCTTAAGCCTAGCACTAATCAATGAGGATACTATACTAACATAAGTGAGAAGTGAGTGAAACTACAATATTTGATAAGCATTATTTTCGCCTTAATCACTCCTTTTCATTTTCAATTATTCTGAGCTTAAAAAATTTATCAAAAATTTAACATCATTGTTAACTTAAAAAAATTTATGAAAAATTTGTATATAACAATTTTTAAGCGAGAGTTTTCCAATGTTATGTCCCTAAAAAAGTTACATCACTTGTTGCAGCACCCCAAAAGCATTTGCTCACTGTGTGGTGAAAGAAATTCGTTAGAATTTGTGGGATACTTAAGAGTTCAGAGTCAAAATTGTCATTTTTTCAAAATTTTAAGCTTTGACCTATTTACCGTTGTTAGTCCTTCCCGTCTATTAAGACTCACATCACATGTTATGTTTTGATGTAATTGGTATATTAACTGAAAAATTTTCATGTGCGACAGTTATAGTCCGAGAGTTGCAGGACCAAAAATATACCTGCCAGGTTGGCAGTCAATGGAAGCATACCGTTTTTCAGTTAGAATGAATCTACACGTCTTCCAAATGCTAAATTTGTAACGCAATTGCGAAATATACGCTAGAATCTCTTCAACAACCAACACAAAGCCCCATAGGACCCGCTCTATTATAAATACATGACAACGCCCTCAACATTCTTCATTGCCACTCACAAACACTTTCTCTGTTTTGTTATATTCTCATACGAGGTGCTCTCTCTCTCCACTCTTTTAGGGCTCTTCTTGTTCCTTGGAGGGGTTGGAGGTGAGTTCCTCCCGTCACCACCATGGCTGCTTTCACTTGCTCCGCCGCTGACCTCCACCCTCTTCTTGGCAATGTTACCAATGCCACCGCCGCCGCTGAATACATATGTGAACGTTTTGATGCCATTTCAAACAAGTTTGTTGACACCACCTATGCCGTAGACAACACCTACCTTCTCTTCTCTGCCTACCTTGTCTTTGCCATGCAGCTTGGCTTTGCCATGCTGTGTGCTGGTTCTGTCCGTGCCAAGAACACCATGAACATCATGCTTACCAATGTCCTTGATGCTGCAACTGGTGGCATCTTCTTTTACATCTTTGGCTTTGCCTTGGCTTTTGGTACCCCTTCCAATGGCTTCATTGGGAAGCACTTCTTTGGCCTTGAAAAGTTCCCTTCCCAGTCTTTTGACTATGGATTCTTCCTCTACCAATGGGCCTTTGCCATTGCAGCTGCTGGGATCACCAGTGGTTCCATTGCAGAGAGGACACAGTTTGTTGCTTACTTGATTTACTCATCATTCTTGACTGGTTTGGTGTACCCCATTGTGGCACATTGGTTCTGGTGTGCTGATGGCTGGGGTAGCCCTGCAAGGGCAGAAAATTTGTTGTTTGGATCTGGGGTCATTGATTTTGCTGGTTCAGGTGTTGTTCACTTGGTTGGTGCTGTTGCTGGCTTCTGGGGTGCCTTCATTGAAGGCCCTCGTATTGGAAGGTTTGATCATGCGGGGAAACCTGTCCCAATGAGAGGACACAGTGGTACCTTGGTTGTTTTGGGCACATTCTTGTTGTGGTTTGGCTGGTATGGATTCAATCCTGGCTCATTTTTTAACATCTTGAAGACCTATGGAGACGGTGGTTCTTACTATGGTCAATGGAGTGCTATTGGGAGGACTGCAGTGACCACAACTCTTGCTGGATGCTCAGCAGCACTGACTACCCTCTTTGGCAAACGTGTCCAAACTGGGCATTGGAATGTCACAGATGTTTGCAATGGTTTGCTTGGTGGTTTTGCTGCAATCACAGCAGGGTGTGCTTTTGTGGACCCTTGGGCTGCAATCATATGTGGGTTTGTGGCTGCTTGGGTGCTTATAGGATGCAACATTCTAGCAGAGAAATTCAAGTATGATGATCCACTTGAGGCTGCACAACTTCATGGGGGTTGTGGCACATGGGGGATCATCTTCACTGCATTATTTGCTAAGAAACAGTATGTAAATGAGCTCTACCCAGGGTTCCCTGATAGGCCTTATGGGCTGTTCATGGGAGGGGGTGGAAAGCTCTTGGCAGCACATGCTATGCAGATTTTGGCCATCACAGCTTGGGTGAGTGTTACCATGGGAACTGTGTTCTTTGTGCTGCACAAACTGAATCTACTGAGGACCTCACCTGATGAGGAGATGGCTGGATTGGATTTAACCAGCCATGGTGGATTGGCATATGAGTATCATGAAAAGGTGGAACTAGCACAGAAACGTGCATTTGGGGCTACAAAGGCAGATTCTTCAGCTGTTTGATTTGCTTGTAAATGTTATGTAGATATTGTACATATCTACTTGCCTATGTTACCCTGAATCAATGGTTTCTTTTTATTTGCTTCCCTTATTGAAGACAAGAACTATAGCTATCAGTTGTATACTCCTTCGGATGTTCTTGTTTCTGCATTCAATAAAGAGGTTTGCAGCATTGAACACAAACCAAAACAAACGTTTAATCTATTTTTTTTTCTTTTTATTAACCAAGTTTATTAGACATAGTGTACTCAAGAACCATGGAAGTTATGACACAAAATAGGCATTTACAATCATAATTCACCAGTCAAAAATGGTAATTATGGGGCATGTAAGTATGCTAACGCCATTTCATGAGTTCCCTGTCACGCATTTCTTCTTCTGACTCCAAATTTACTTTGCTAAGAAGCCATTTCATGATTGCACTATCACGTATTTCCTCTGATTTGTGAAAAAATAATCTATTTTCAACACCACAATAACTCCCAGACTTGTGCTTCTACTTAGGAATCCATTTTCTAAACCCCAGCAGTAGGGTTTAAATCCCTGAACTGAACTGATAACGCCTTTGTGAATATGCATTACTGCTTTCAGATAATTTAAGTATCCTATCCTCTAATTGATAATGGGAATATTGCTTTTCAGTGTATAAGTTCCCATCCTGCTGAACCCACAGATAACCAAAATGGACAGAATCTGTTGACAAGAGCTGCCAATCACTGGATTCCCATCTGAAGGAGGGGGCCACTGTCCAATTCTTCATATCATATCTAATTTAGTTAATAATTAGAACTACAGTTTAATTTGACATTACTTATCTTTTTAAAGACAGCTTCCACATTATTCAATTGAATGTCATTTTCCTACCTAATTTTCCATATAGAGACACATGGCTACTTACTCTTCAAATATCAGGAAGAAAAAATTCTTCTAATGAGAAGATCAGGTAAATAAAAATTTAGATAAAAATTTTGGAGTTAAGACGTATTAACAATTTTATAAAGTACCAAACAAAATGCAAATTTATTTTTTTATACAGCAAGTGATACAACAACCAGCAGAGAGAATAACTAACCAACAGTTACATTCAGTTATGATTAGACAGTTGAGTTGGCTAGTAACAAACCAAAGAGTAGCTAGTTAGTTTGTTTGGTAATTGGTTGTAAAGCTCTAAATAGCAAAGTGGAGCGATTGCGATATGTGGAGCTAATAGAAGCATATAAAAGGAAGCAATCTTCCTCTGGAATTCCATTTCTTTCCATCTTGTTGATCCATTTTGATAAGAAGGGCTTACCAGCAAGCAAACATATATTCAATTAATTTGAAAAATTAAGATGTTAATTTTATATTTTTCAATTTAAACAAAGATTTAAACTTTGTTGTGTATATTTCACATATTTATTTATTGTGTCTGCTTTTGTCTCGTACGGAATAGGAAAAAAAAAGAGAAAATTGCCCTACAAATTCATTCAAGATTTAGGAAAAAACCACTCTCCCTCAGATTTTGAGATTTTGGGCAAAATCCAAGAACACTTCAAAGTTCTAACTTCCTTCTTTTTCTTTTCCTTTCAATCTTGTGTCACAGCTTACTTAACCACATGGGAAGGATATACATATATAGCACTACAACTAGTTAGCTATATATCCATCCATCATTTCTTCCCCTCCTTCCTACTCATAGTTGCTTTAGTCTCAAAATCTGGAGAAAGAGTTGCCATTCAGGTTAGTGCTACTGCTACATTATCTTGAAATCTACATACATATTTAGCAATTATATATCTTCATCTTGAAATTTAGATTCATATTTAGCGATTACATAGCTAGCTATTCATCCATCTTTTCCTCCTACTCATAGAGTTTTAGTCTCAAAACCTAAAGAAAGAGAGTTGTAATTCAGGTTACATTATCTTGAATTGATTTGTTCATATCTAGCGATTATGTATCTTTCTTGTCCAGAGAGGAAAACACACTTACTGGTTTTTTTTTTTTTTTTTTATAATTTTGTGCAACACAAGTGTACAAGTTATGGAAGCCCAAAACAAAGGCAAAGGTCTAATGGAACCTCAAAACTCAGGCACACAATTAAAAGCACTAGTTGTAGATGATGATAAACTTGTCCGAATGATTCATCAAAGGCTGTTGAGCAAAGTTGGAGTGAAAAATCACGCAGTGGAAAATGGCAAAGAAGCCGTAGACATTCATTGCTCTGGTCAAAGTTTTGACCTAATTCTCACGGACAGGAATATGCCTATCATGAATGGCATTGAGGTACGTAATTATGTATGTAATAGGCTAAGAAATTGAAAGCACTATCTTGCTAGATTTAGTTTACTTACATTGTTTTGTATGAAATTAAAGACTAATGGCATAATGAAGATCCTTTTTTGTTGTTAAAAATGCATGTGCATATATGAATAAATGAGATTCACTTTGTTAAAGACTAATTTGTTTTACAAAGGCAACAAAGAAACTTCGGTCAATGGGTATTCGTAGCATGATTGTTGGCGTGTCATCATGCTCTATGGAAGCGGAAATACGAGAATTTATGGAAGCGGGGCTGGATGATTACCAAGTGAAACCCTTGACCATTGATATGCTTCTTAGTTCAATTCTTGATAAGATCAAGTGAAAATCCAACCGTGTAATGAATGCAAGAAATAAATAGTCAGTTTTGCTATGCTACATACCAAGTACTGTGGACAACAAATCAGTAATGCTCTCTGTGAATCATGTTGTACACAAATAAGGAGAAAACTCCACAAAGACCTCTCATTCAAATTCATCAATTAATGAATCTTAAAATGGATCCTTCTAGCTTTCGGTTTCAGTTTTCATCTAACATCTAACTTTTACAGTTGTAACTAATTTTGACACGTCATCAACTAATTCAGTTTATTAATCCTTGATCTTGTGCCTCGTTTGTTGGCTCTGGATCGTATCAGTCAATTTGTTATTAGCTGTTTCTAGATATCTGGTATGTTCTGTTAGTTTCACTGTATATTCTCATTATAGATCTATGTTAATGATGGGTGGGTGTGTGTGTGGGGGGGGGGGGGGGGGTACAAACTTTTTTCATTTTCTGAAAAGTGATATTTATACTATGCATGGCCATAGAAAAGCATTTTATGTTGCGTACATGCATGAACTTCAGCGGTGTGTTGTCTTTCTTTTCTCCCTTTTTCTGCCCTGTCAATATTTATTAGATTGAGTATTTAGCCATTGAGAAGCTGTAATGTTTGTTGCTACAGAAGATAGATGTAGTTGCACACTTGCAGAGCGCTGATGCTGGATTAGAATTGTAGTCATTCAGAAAACAATATTTGATTGTGTTGTAATGGTTTTAGAGAAGAGTCTGATTTTGATGCATTATTCAGTATAAAACTCGTTCTACAATATTATCCAATCATGCAACATGCAAGGATTCCTTTAAGGCCTTACATCCTTAGAAGGAGGGTCGTCTCCCTTTGGCCGAATCGGTCCTCTTTGTCGATTAGTATGTGGATTCCTCAGTCAGGGTGTAGTTCCTCTGACTCTTACATCAGAATCATTATTTGGTATAACAAGGGATCCGGTAAAGGTTTTAAATTAGGCTACGTTTGGGAGGGTAGAGAGAGATGACCGGTGGACTGATACATAGAAGTGTAGTGACATGGCTAAAACAGGTTACTCTTGGATCCTTAAACATCAAAATCCAATGGATAACTTAAGTTGGAGGAATTGTGTTTGAAATCTGTGCTCTACTGAAAAGGTGACGCATTTTTTTTTTCTGGTTGGCGTTGTATAAGTATCTATTTACCAATCGGCTTTAAAACAAAACCTCCCGCTGATCTCTTGACCATTCGCTCCAGGCTGGCTACGGCATGGGATTATGCCGTTAGAAACATACTTTGTGAAGCAGATTGCCTTGAAGTTGTTAGGATTGTTTCTGATGTCAAGAACTCAGCTTCACCACCAAGGCACCATTATCCATGGCATGCCAGCTTCTTTACGAGCGGCAATCTTCAATACAAATTAGTACTCCTGTATATCAAAATTTCTAAAAATTGTAAGCGTATAAGGTAGCATTTGAATAGTTTCCAAAATTCAGTGTTACATATGACAATATACAGATATTAATACTCCGCCACAAGAAGATTGCTAAGACTTCGGAGAGCGAACGATTTCAACAATACATCATCATTACAGGTGCCTTAAAGAGACTTTGCCAGGAAGGGTAGGTAGTCCCACGTTGAGAATGCTCCCACATGTCAGGGTAAGGTATCTACTTCTGAGTCAGTCTTGCCTGCCATCCCCTCTGCAGTAACCATCCCGTGATACCAGCAATTATAACTTCATAATCCAATTATTTCTCTTCATCCTCAGAATCTGACTTTGCAAAAACTGGCTCAGGTTGGGTTTCTGCATATGCTGGAGCAATGAACTTTGGATCCTTAGCTGCAACATCAGCATATTTCAGGATAGCTTCCCTTGGATCTTCCTCCATCCATGTCTCCTTAATCATACCCCCTTGCTGCAATTACATGGAAACATAAATACCTTCCACTGTCATATTCTAAAGCATGAGAATAGGAAAATCAAGAAAAATGATAGGAAAGAAACAATACCTTTAGAAGATACTGGGTCAGCAAACTTCCTTGACTTGCACCAACTCGTCCACCAAAGCCAGGTCCTGTTATGGGAAGTTCAGGCTTATGGGACTTCATTGGATCCTTTAATATTTTCTCTCGTTGACGCTTACGGCTTGGCTGATCTCTAAATAGTGGTAAAGCGTGAGGATTGTGAATTACAGGTTTTGCCTCAAAATCATCAATTGATTTTTTCCTTGGTGCACGTGCAGCACAAACAAGAGCTCCTTTCTCACTGAGGGTTGGATCATATAGTATGTGAGTCCCTCCTTGGCTTTTATCACCAACAGTTGCAAAGATCTTTACAAATAAAAAGAAGTTGAAGAAAGATTATGAGCAAAAGCACCCAAACTATCCTGTTTCAGATAATGTAAGATGACACAAGAAAATTGTTAAGCGTAACATGACTGTAATATTATGTTACCTGATTCAGTTTAGGATGCCAAGAACACTGAACAACACTACAAGTGGGGGATATGCCAACTCTTGAAACAAGCTCAAGGTTTACTCTATCAAAAAAGCACAATAAACCTCCAGTCGAGCTCTCCCTTTCAACAGACGTTCCAGTAAAAAATACTTGCTCATCAGGACTGAAGGCAATATTTGTTTGCCCATAGTGATTTGGAAGATCCTCAAATACCTTTAACGCTTCCTTCGTTTTGCGCAAATCCCAAACCTGAGACATAATTCATTGGTCAATGAGGAGAAGTTAGGTAGATCAGATAAGAGTAAATGCATGCCTAGTAAAGAAAGCAACCAGCAACAAACAGTAAGGTATGATTTTGAAGATGCATTCATTTATTTACCTTCAATGAATCATCAAAACTTCTTGACAATAAGATTCTCCCATCACTAGAAAACTTCAAAGCAGTAATATCATCCACATGACCTTTTTCAATATGTACATCTGGCCTACTTCCCCATCCAGGCTTAATATTCCAAATCTATGAACATTAATTGATCATCCCAAGCAATATAAGGAGAAAGTTAATGTTATTTCAAGCTTAAAAGCAGCATACAGACATTGACTTTATTACCCAATATGAAAAGAGAGAGGTACCTGTATAGAACCATCTCCTATACCACCAGCAATGCATTTACCATCACGATCCCATGCACATGTCGTGACAGGAACTCTTCCAGGTCTTGCAAGCTTTGGTTTAATGACCTATCCATTGAATGATAGCAGTGTAACTTCAGTAACATCAGAAAAGTGTAAAATATACTTTATAGCATAACTTATCACAACTCCATGATACATAAAAACTTCCATACATGTGCTAATCCAATGCACAAGCATATTCTTTCAGTATTATTGGGAGGAGAAAGGAAGCTTTTGGGTGAAATTCTAGGTCTCATAATAATCACCAATTTTTGTTCACAGCAAAGGCAAATAAATAGATATGAAGCACATACACTGACACGCGACACGACACGGATACAGGGGACACACCAAATTCTAGAAGTTGTAGGAAAATAATTTTTAAATTGGACGTGTGTCGTACAAGCGTAGCGGCACCAAAATGTTGTGTCCATGCTTTATATTCATCAAAACTTAATACTTGGTCATCAATTAACCCATAAAATTTTATTTGCCATAAGTAATAAACCAGAGCAAAAAGAGGGGTATTTATGTAGACAATGCCAGTAACTTCTTCACTACATTAAGCGAAGTGGCAGCCAATAATTCTACAAGCAATGTCTGAAGTAACAGATGCTTTCAGCCACTTTTCTCTGAAAAGCCTAATTTTTTCTTTTTTAAAAAATCCAAGCATCCCCACATATTAATAAATATGAATTTCACAAAGCTTCTGTTTGAAAGGTTCTCTTCCCCAAATTGAAGATTATCAATAAAAAGAAAATTACAACGCAACAGATATGCCAATGCATGGAACTACTCCAGAGAAAACATTTTATCATGGAAGAAGAACAAGAGTAGGCTAAAATTTTCTAAACCTGCTTCTGACTTTTGAAGTCATTTACATCCCATATACGAAGCGACCCATCCTCTGATGATGTTAAAATTGTCTCTTTAGTTTTTGGATGCCACTCTCCACACGTCAATCCAGATATGTGGCCCTTGGTATTCTTTAGATCACGAATATACATGTCTCCCTTCACAAACTCTCCAAGAGTAAGCCCATCACGATCATATATCTGTGACAAAAGGAAGACAGGCACGGTCAATGGAAAAGCAATAAAGCATAAAATAAATTAACAGATAATGATGCCATGTGATGTGCTACCTTTGCTTGAGCTGATCCAGTGACACACAGAAAACGATCTGCAGTTGGACTCCAGCTTAGATTGCGAACTTGATGACCTTCAAATGGCTCCAGTTGTCGAAATGATTGCAAACGAGAATTCATTCCTTGAAAGTCATACATATGTACTGTATAGTCATAACTTCCAGAAAGTACTCTGGATCCAGAGTGATCCACAGCAAGAGCTGACACAACCTGTCAATGGTTGCCCCAATGTTATCATTAATAAATAACTCTGCATTTCAGCGCAAGTCTGCAACTGATTTCTTTTCCCTTCACATTTAGATTTTGAAACGAACCACATAGTTACATCCATTGTTCATTGATATTGTTGGTGTCTGTCTTCTATTGGTTTTAGTTCTATTATACATAATCATTTGTTGCAACCCCCACCCTTCCAAAAATAATAAACGCAGCCACGTTTCCACAACTTAAACCAAAGTTAGAAGTTATTCATACTATTCGTGAACCGTCTGACAAAAAATTTGTGTAAAGGCTTTGGGTTTGAAATTCTAGAGGCAAAAGAAACCTAGCATTTTCTTTTCTTTGCAATATATCATTATAAACCTTAGCTACTAGTATCAAATCATGTCAATTTGATTTTATCTGTAAGCTTAGGATTAGGTGCGATACAGAGCAGATAATGATTTTCATAACGCAGTTCTATTGTATTTGTACCCATATATACACAGAACAAATAATGAACATAGCGTAGCTCTATTATATGTTAATTACATTTCCAGATACCACTTGCTCTTCATTGACTTTTTTTTTTTTTTTGAGTCGTTAATTTCCCAAATTAAGAGAAAGAGAGAGAGAAATACCTTGGTGTGGCCCTTGAGCACAATCTCGTTGCTAAGCGGGATTCGGAACCGGTTCCCCACCTCGTCTTCGTCCGAATCGTCTTCGGAGCTCAAATTGGAACCAGGGGGTGGCGGGGGCGGGCCAATCATCTCGCCATCCTCATCAGCACCGGAGGGCGGGGGAGGAGGTCCCACCATGACACCATCATCATCATCGTCGGAATCCACGGGCGGTGGTGAAGGGTTAAGGTTTTTGGAGGCGCGTAGGGAATTGAGCCATTCCTTGGAAGAGGAAGAGAGAGAAGGTAGATCGTTGGTGTATTTGGAAGAAGAAGAAGAAGAAGAAGGTGGACGACGAGTGGCGTTGTGGATGGCTTCGAGTGGGGTTTGGGACTTTGATTGCTTCCCGAACGAAAGAGGGAATTGAGCTCTAACGCCGTCGTATATATCAGCTTCGTCCTCCATTATTATCTTATGTTACAACTTACAACACAAGTAGCAGTAGCTGAACTTTATTTGATTTATAGTTTATTGGGTATGCTCTCCACCGCCATGCCAAGCCATAACCACCTGCCCCTTTAGCCATTCTTTCCGCAGGGCATCATTCATCAGCCTTCCCACTGTATTCGGGCCGGACCACATTTCTTCATTTTGTGGTTACTCGTTTAGCCCACAACCTCCATCGGCCCATTTCTTCAACACTCTTAACATTCAATATTTTACTATATAAAAAATATATACTTTTGGAGGTGCAAATAAGAAGAAAGGTCGCTGAATGGAAGATTGAATCTCTGACTTCAATGTCACACTCAAGTATTAATAACTTTAGATGGTGTCAATTAAGCTACAAGCTTATTGGCTACATTTATTTTCATATATATTAAATTTCCTATTACAGTACACATATATAAATTGAGCCAATCTTTATTAGTTATTTCCTTTTTTTTTTCTTTTGTTATACCTTTGAGTATTCTCAAAGTACTTTCACCATAATTTACAATATGCACCTCGGAAGTTATAAAGTTTTGGTGCTTTGTGAAAAAGGAAAATTGTAAACATTGCTTTTTAATAAAAAGAATTACATACAAAATTTAAACATTTCTCATTTTAATTTTATAAATAACAAAAGAGGAGAATTGCATAGGAGTTGCAGATACTCACAGAGGATAACTGTTAACAGCTGAGGAGTTGCGTTTTGCATGGGAACTAGGAATTTTAGAAGTCCATTTGAAAGAGGATGCAAGCATTGCTTATGAAAGGAAGGCTTTTATCATGCACTCAAAATATTTGGTTATATGAATTGATTATATTTTTTTTAATTTGATAGTATTTATATATAAATTTAAATGTATAAAAAATTATCAGTTAAAATTTATAATTTTTTTATGTATAATTATTTATAAAAAAATATATAATTAAATTTATGTACAAATCTAAATATTATTTATTAAAATTTGTAAAGATTCAACTTTTAATTTTAATTATTGATTTATTTTAATAATAAATTAATAATTAAAAATACTATAATCTATTCATGAACAATCTTTTGAGTAGTTCATATTAGATTTTTTCTTTTAAAAGTATTAGAGAAGGTTTTAAAGACTATTCATACAACGCGTCCATTTTTAGGATATGTTTTTTTTTTTTTTTGCTTCATGCTTTTCTAAGTACTGTTGTAATTATGTTACTTGGTTTTGTGATGGGGTAATGGATTCTTTAGTCAATCTGGCTATTTCAATTGGTTAAAAAACTTGGGTTGAAGAATTATCTGACACTATTATGTCTCTTTTGCGATAAATGGAATGAGAGGAGGAGAAAGAATGTGAGATTAATGAAGATATAACGAGAAAGATAAAATATTAATTAAGTGAGAAAAAAGGTAATTAATAAGTATATTATTTTTTCAAAAAAATACTATTTATAAAAATTAAATTGACGTAGGTCTTCAACAAAAAAAAAGGGGTAGGTCAATGGAAATTTTTTAAAAAACTCCCAAGAGTATTATTCTGAGAAGTTTTACAATTGTTCAATTTTAATTTAATAATATTTTTTAATCAAAGGATATATATGATTGTAAGTGTCACGTGATATAATTTATTGAACTGATATAATGTTCTCGGAGTATACAAAAACTTTTAAGTCAAAGGTGTCCGGTAAGATTAAGTCGGTAACTCGCTAACAGTAAAAACAGTTAAAAAGACAAAAACTAATGTGGATTCATTGCTTCAAAGTCTTAGTGTGTGTTTGAATTGAAGTTTACAAACTTAAGTTTGAGTCAACTTGAATTTGTAAATTTAAGTTTGGTTAAAAGTGAATTTGTAGTAACATGATTTATATTTAGAAACTTTAATTTTAAAAGTGAGTTTGACAAAATGAATATTATTTGAATAAAAATAATCAAAATTACTTTTGAATGTGTAATTACTAAAAAGGGTATGAATTTAGCATTATTTTTTTTACCAAGATTAACAAAACACTTTTAAATTATCTAAAAAAAAATTAGCTCAAACAAAAGTAATCCAAACACAAAAATAAAAATAAAACATACCAAAGCCCAAAATAAACTCCAGCCCAAAGACAAAAAAAACAAAAAAAAAAAGCCTTCAGGAAATGAAAACACAAAGAAAAAAAATTAAAAGAAAGAAATGGGGAAAGAAAGAAAAGGAGAAACGAAATGAAGATAAAGAAGCTTCTCGAGAGGAAAAAAAACAGAGAAGAAGAGGAAGGTTGGTGTAGGCATCGGTGGGTGGAGGCTCGGATTCAACGGAAGTCTGAGCGGGCTGGGCGGTGAAGCAGCTCGCGTGAGGAGCGACGATGGTTCTGGCTATGCGTGGAGGTACTGCGGCAGGTATGGAGCGGAGCATCTTGGCGTCAGATCTGAGACAGAGCGGCAACAACAGGTTCAAGGCGGTGGTTGTGCGACTCGGTGTGGATTGGCTTGTTCTTCTCGGATCTGGCAAGTGCTGGTCAGAAGTGGCACGATAGGTATGTGGCTTGGTGTGACGAGAATATTCTGAAGTTAAGAGAGAAGGTTAAAAGAGTAAAAATATAGTTAGAACCATTTAGTTTTTTAGTTAATGCTCTCAACGGATAAAAATTGAATATAAAAGCAAGAAATTATTACTTTTGACTAAACGTAAGTTAGATGCTGAAATTCAGTTGAAGCAAACGTAACAGGAAAGAGTAAAACGAAATTTCAACCATTTGAAGAAGGACCAAACATCCGTTCAAGATACTCAACTGTAATCCAAACACACACTTAGACGATGACGTTGTGGTTGGTGTGAAATCTAAATGAAAACATTGTTGATGAGATTTATTTTAAGTTTTCCTAAAGAGTGTTCTAAAAATATTTGTTAAAGAATTTAAAATAAAAAATTTTATATAAAAATAATTTTTTTTAAATTTTTAATATATTGAATATTATACTTTTCATAAAAAATTTGCTTAAAATTTACTCCATAACACTTAAATAGTTTGGATGCGGAGAGAAAATATAATGAAAGGAACTGGAGAGATGAGAAAATAAAGAAAAAGAAATTTATCTCCTATTATTTGGAAGAAGAGAAAAATGAGAGAAAAAAAATAAGAAACATTTCTTTCTATTGTTTTGTTAAAAAGAAGAGGGAAAAGAAAGAAAATATAATTATACTAAATGATTTATGTAGCCTTAATATATAATAAAATGTAATTATTCATTTTACATCTATAAGCCACTTTTTATAATTTAGAAAAAATAAATAAATTTTTCAAAAATACTAATAGAAATAATTTGACACACCAATTAATTTAAAACATAATTTTTAGTTATTTTACCTATATTCAAACATATTCTTTCCAGCTCGCTATTGACTATTATGAAAGATGAATGTTGTCAATAAAGAGATAAGGATTTTATTTATTCACTAAAATCGGGAGAATGGACAAAATCTCAAAATAAAATAAAAATTCAAACACTTCCATAATTTTCAGAGCATCCTTTCAAAATAAAATAATAATTATGATTTTTTTACATTATTTTTTTTACATCACTTTTTACACTATTTTTTATATCATTATTTACATCACTTTTTTATATCATTTTTGTTATTTTATCACAATTATTAAAAAATAATATAAAAATAATAACGTATCAAGAAAAATGATGTGTCATAAAATAATACCACATCAAAGAACCATCCCGAAAGTCAAAAGAGAAACAATAATGCACAACATGACTAATTCTAATATACACCCTCCTTTGGAGGGTGTACCAAACACCTTGATAATTTTAGCCATTGAATATGTTGAAAAACACATTAATGGCTAAGATTAACTACTTGAAAACTTTTTTTTTTGTTGTAAGTTTTTTTTTTAATCATCACCACCATAGCTACCGATGGCCACCGTCACGTCTGTAGCCTGCTTGCCGCCCACAGTCGCCCACTTTCCTCCATCTCTGCCATAACTTCATCACCTCCATCTTCACCCACAACTACCATCAACAAGCACACCACCTTCAACCAACCACTCACCTCCTTCAACCAACCACTCACCTCCTTCACCACCCACCATCAACCTCAAACACCCACCACAAACCATCTTCAACCAACAACCAGAAACCACCATAACAACCACCATCCCACAGATCCGGCCGCCCATCCGAACCGCCCCCACAGATCCGGCCGGTAACCTTCACTGCACCAAAGACGAACCGAGGCCGGCCGCGCGACGCCCTCACCCCGCGCCACCGCTGACGTCGAGCCCGCACCCACCAGGACCGCACCGCCGATCTCCATACCAGTTGGCTCATCTAGATCAGCGCAGCACGATCGACAAAGACGTGCAGCTCCAGACCGCCAAGCCGCTCGGATCCAACCAGACCGCCCAGCGAGCCGCCCACCACCCAACCCGCCACCGCTGGAACCAGCTCGCCTGAACACTACCCGCGGACCGCTCGACCAGATTGGCGACGCCGCGTAGCTCGCACCGATCCGCACTCAGCACCGGCCGTGACGTTGAACCAGGCCATGCCATCCAGGATCCGGGCGTTCTCGCAACCGTGTGCCGCTCCACGACCTCCTCGCGAACTTCCATCCCCGTTTGGATCTGGAAGAAACCAAAAAAAAAATACAAAAAAAAAAAAAGCGTTGATGCATAAGACGTGATGGTGGTTGTGGGTGAAATGGCAGGATGTGCTGGTAGCGTTGGCAGGGGTGATGACCGGAAAGTGACGGCACGGTCTTAACCAAAAGCAAATGGTGATGGGAAACAAAAAAAAAGAAAAAGAAACCTACAAAGAATAAAAAAAAACTAATGCGGTAAAGTCAGGGTGTATTATACACCATAACTTGATTAGAACACAATAACACAACCGCCGCACAACATACTCTTGTAAGTAATTCAGACAAGAAAGTATGGATATAATTGTCATTTTGATTATTATCTCAGTTTCCTCCCATTTTCTTCGCCAATGGGAGGAGAAAAGTTTTAAGCTAAGAGTCCCACAAGTTTTTTTTTTTTCTGTTCTCACACAATCAAAGAAGAAAAAAGTAAAATTTTCTTAATTTTTCTTCTCTCATTTTCTCTCTTCCGATTTTTCTCTTGAATCAAACAATGGATTAAGGTAGTTCAATTAGTAAAGAAAAATGATCATCTTAAAAGAAATATAAGAACTGTTAATACTCTTTTTGAGAGTATTGATTAAGTAAAAAAATTAAATAAAAAAAATATGTATGATAAATAATAGTAAAAAAATAAAAAAAAAATATACTATTTATAATAAAAATATATAATAGTTAATAGATATGTGACTTAGACCTAATTAGTTACTTGAATTTTTAGATATATTTACCTTTTTTATAATATTAAAAAAATTATAAAAGAATATAATAAAACTCTTTACATAAATAAATTATACTTGAAGTGTAATAATAAAATTTATAATAAGAATCACGCTATTAAATATTTAAATAAGAATTAATCTCATATTTAAAAGAGATAGAAACACTTCATAACAGAAAATAAATGTTTAAAAATTATGTATTTATTATTTAGTGTAGATATATAAATTTTTATTATTATTTTATTGTTAATAACTGATATAATTTTATATATAGTTTAAAAGGTGAGATTTGACGCAGTGATCAAGTTATTACCCGTGACCAAGTAAGAACGAAAATAGTCTCTAACAAGATTAATCAATGAATTAAAGAAATTTGACGGGCGCGTTTACTGTTTTCAATTTTTTTATTTCTGAGTGTATGGGTGACATAATCAATGAAATCATTGCCCATTAACGGAGAATAATAATGCTAGTAACATACCGTGGGGTGATAGTGCCCTGTGTGGCTGTGTGGCCTGTGGGGACTCCTCTGGCGGCTTGGGTACCAAATAGTGAAAACGACAAAAGTGTATTATTTACTCCAAACTTTAATTAGCAATAAAGTTAGTTAAAGATATACTGTTTTCAATTTTTTTATTTCTGAGTGTATGGGAGACATAATGTCATAATCAATGAAAGCATCATGCCCATTTGTTTAAGGGAGAATTGATAGTGGGTGATAGTGCCCATTTGTTTAAGGGAGAATTGATAGTGCGGGGCTTCTACCCTTCTGGGCAGTGGGGAGGGCTCCTCTGGCGACTTGAGTACTAAATACAACAAAAGTGTATCATTTGCTCCAAACCTGTATTAGCAGTAGAGTGAGTTAAAGTTTTACATTATACGTAAGAAGACAGTTCTATATTTCAAAAAAAAAAAAAAGACATTTCTATTACTCTATTGTTATATTATTAAGTGGACGGTTATTTCTTTTTACCATAATAATTATTAAATTCAAAATATTTAGACTTTAATCTTGGTAAATGGGTATGTAATATTTAGATAACTAATAGTTGTAATAATCAAATTTCTTTAATAATTTGATAATTAATGGATGATGTTGGTAGTGTGTATTAAAATTAAATCTAAAAACTATTTAAATAAAAAATTAATTAGGCCTATTTTATGTATAAACTCAATTATTTTTATAATGTTAAATTTATATAATGTTTTACTAAATTTTATTACACAAATTTATAGAGTATAATAATGCTAGATACATACATTATTTTACATATATATAATTTTTGCTATTTAATTATAATTAAATTCACTTTATTTTCTGTACATTTACATTTTAATTTAGTTGCATAAACAAATTTAAGAGATGTGAGGGTGAAAAGACATGTGACTAGCATTTTTCTTTTAATATAATTAAAACCGGACTATTTTCAGAAGACATAATCAATGAAATCACCCTGCTCGTTTGTTTAACGGGTGGTTGATAAGATATAATATTACATATTTATAATCATAATCAGTATTTAGTTTATTCCTCCAATGAAGTAGAAGGGAAAATCAACTGAACAAGTGGGAG
The DNA here is from genome assembly GCA_029884605.1 of Ormosia emarginata. NCBI lineage: Eukaryota > Viridiplantae > Streptophyta > Magnoliopsida > Fabales > Fabaceae > Ormosia > Ormosia emarginata. Next base: position 16,883,552 of record JAQQTP010000080.1, on the reverse strand, counting down.
GTACAAGTGAATGAGACATATACATGCCCAAGTTATAGGAAGCATTGTTGCGCTCTTTTTAAATCCCAGCACTCCGTCATCAATGACAACTTTGCTAAGCCGCCTCTGTGGCCGTACCATCATCTATATATCCCATCATCTTCTCTTGTGCTATATTCAGGCAAACAGAAATTAAGGAACTTGTCCAAGTACCATATGCCAGACTTCTTCACCCACACAAAAAAAAAAAAAATTGAAAAAGAAAATAAAGTGATTAGAGAAAGCAGCTAGTGATTTGCTTTGATTTTTTTTTCTCAGTAAGTGTTGAAACTTTTGGTTGTTTCTGGAAGATGGAGGATGGGGATAGTGTCAAAGCAGGAAGTATTAGTTTCAAAGCAGGCAGTATTAGAAGTAGTTTCAGGATTGGGAGTTCATCAATTTGGAGTAACAGTGGTATGGAAATGTTTAACTCTTTCCACCAAGAGGAGGATGATGAAGAAGCTCTCAAATGGGCTGCCATTCAGAAACTTCCTACAGTTACACGTTTGAGGACAGGTTTACTGACTACCCCGGAAGGGGAAGCCAATGAGATAGATATACATAAACTTGGGTTGAAAGAAAGGAGAGCTTTGCTTGAAAGACTGGTCAAAGTTGCTGACGAGGACAATGAGAAGTTTATGCTGAAGCTCAGGGATCGCATTGATAGGTGAGAATCCCCACTCTCATTTCTTCTTGGTTTTAACTGAGCTGCCTTTAAAATACACTGATGGCTTCTCCTTTTCTTCTTCCTTGGATGATGTCAGAGTTGGAATTGTTCTTCCTACAATAGAGGTCCGATTTGAGCACTTGAACGTGGAAGCAGAAGTTCATGTAGGAAGTAGAGCTTTGCCCACCTTTACTAACTACATGGTTAATAATGTGGAGGTAAGTAATAGTACTAACATTCAACATGAATAGCATAGAACTTACTGTATAATCTCATTGAATGAGATACTAATACAATGTTTTATTTTATTTTTTGTTTTGGGGTTTTAAAGGGCCTATTGGTCTTCCTTCATGTACTCCCAAGTAGAAAACAACATATAAATATTCTCCAAGATGTTAGTGGAATAATAAAGCCTGCCAGGTAACATGCAGAAATTGTTCTAATTATTGATATCTCATTTGGAAGACAAGACCCTAATTTAATCCATCTTTGGAACCAACATAACAAGTTTCCTTTTGCTCCTTTCCAGAATGACATTGCTTTTGGGCCCTCCAAGTTCAGGGAAGACCACACTCCTGTTGGCCTTGGCTGGAAAACTTGATTCAAAACTAAAGGTTAAGACATAAAAGAATAGATGTTTAATTGTTAAATGATGTTTTTCATTTTTCTACTTTATTTTTCCATTTTGGATTTCTTGCTAATAATGTGTGATTTCTTGATCAGATCACTGGAAAGGTGACATACAATGGTCATGAGATGAATGAGTTTGTACCCCAGCGAACTGCTGCTTATGTCAGTCAAAATGACCTTCATATTGGAGAAATGACAGTCAGAGAAACCTTGGCCTTCTCAGCAAGAGTCCAAGGAGTTGGGCCTCGTTATGGTTAGCCTACTGGACTGCTTTTTTGTTATAGTTTCATCTAATAAAATTTGAAAACACAAACAAAAATTCAGATGAAAATCAAGTTTTGACTATAAATTATTTCGCATTCTGCAGACTTGCTAACAGAGGTGTCCAGAAGGGAAAAAGAGGCAAATATTATCCCTGATCCAGATATCGATGTCTATATGAAGGTTAGACAGAGATCATTTGTTAGGGGCATATTTTACCTATTTGGCTTGCATCCCTTAGCCTTCTTCTTATATTGTTCAATAAAATGTAATGATAGGGGTACTGGTTTGTATTCTATTTTCATTTTTAGTTTATATGTTTTCATTTATAATTATTAAAATACTACCTTATTTTTATTTTGTTTTCAGTTTTCACTATTTCTTTTACAAAAACTTAAAAACAGGAAATAAAATAAAATTAATATGTCATTTTTGTAATTATGAGTGAAAACATATCAATTGAAAATAAAAACAGAAAAAAAAAAACACCACCACCTTTCAAACCAAAGGGAGAAAAAAAATGTTGTTTACAATTGTAACAACATACTTGTTGAAATTTGGAAATTCTGTTCTTTTACCCAGAAGACAGTGAAATTTCCATTTTTGGGAAGAAATATGCTATGAACAGAATCTAGGTGACAAATTAGTTGTGACAGCAAATAAAGCAGTAATTTTTAAATTGATCTTTTACATCTGCACTAAGTTATCATATTGAAGTTAAGTGCATCATCTATTTCTATCGCTTACAAATAGAATGACTGATATATAAGTGGTTGAACTTGTGACATATAATGCTCAGGCTGTAGCAACTGAAGGCCAGAAAGCAAATTTTATTGCAGATTATATTATAAGGGTAAAAATTCATACACTCAGAAACGTTATCTTATCATCATAAAGTCATTTTGTGTTAATTTCTCATTTTCTTTGCTTTATATTTGCAGGTTTTGGGACTGGAGGTCTGTGCTGATACTATTGTGGGAAATGCAATGTTAAGAGGTATCTCTGGTGGACAAAGAAAACGTGTCACAACAGGTAAAAGAAGCTTGATTTCACTCCTGAAGTATATCATGTTTACTTAACTCAAGTAATTGATTGTGTAAAAATCTTTAGTAAATATATATCTATAAATATAGGGGAAATGCTGGTTGGACCAGCTAAAGCTCTTTTCATGGATGAAATATCTACTGGTTTGGATAGCTCAACAACTTTTCAAGTTGTGAATTCACTCAAGCATTGTATCCACTCTCTCAAAGGAACTGCTGTGGTCTCACTCCTTCAACCAGCACCAGAGACTTACAATCTCTTTGATGACATTATTCTACTCTCTGATGGCCAAATTGTGTACCAAGGTCCCCGTGAACATGTTATTGAATTTTTTGCTTCAATGGGATTTAAATGTCCTGAGAGGAAAGGTGTTGCGGACTTTTTGCAAGAAGTAAGTGTAAATTTAACATCTATTTGTCTACTCTACACTAGTAAAAGTACATGTTGAATGTAAAAAGCAATTTATTCTTATTTGTACTAAATTATAATGTTATAGGTGACATCAATGAAAGATCAGGAGCAATATTGGGCACACAAAGATCAGCCTTATAGATTTGTCACAGCCAAAGAGTTTGCAGAGGCATTTCAAACATTTCATGTTGGGAGAAGCCTTGCTAATGAACTTGCTACTCAATTTGACAAGTCTAAGAGCCACCCAGCTGCTTTGACAACCAAAATGTTTGGACTAGGAAAATGGGAACTGTTAAAAGCTTGCTTATCAAGAGAATATTTACTCATGAAGCGCAATTCATTTACCCACATCTTCAAACTTTGCCAAGTAGGTTTGATGAACATTGGAGTTTTATACTACTTTAATGTTTCATGTTATGTACACATTCAAATCCATTACTAATGTGTTCCCCACTTCTTTAAGATTGCTGTGGTGGCCCTTATTGCCATGACCGTTTTCCTGCGGACTGAAATGCACAGAGATTCAGTGACTGATGGTGGTATATATGTTGGTGCATTGTACTATGGCCTTCTTGTGATTCTGTTGGATGGTTTTGCTGACCTTACTGTGACGGTTTCGAATCTTCCTGTTTTTTACAAGCAAAGGGACTTACTCTTCTTTCCTTCATGGGTATATGCTCTTCCTGGATGGATCCTAAAAGTCCCCTTGACTTTTATGGAAGTGGGAATCTGGGTATTCCTCACCTACTATGTCATTGGTTTTGATCCAAATGTTGGAAGGTAAATGAGCTGTGTTTTCAACACATACTCAAGAAACTAGTGGAATGATTTTATTTTTTCCACCCTTTTCCACATTCTTTTCTGTTAAAAATAAAATCCTACTGACTACATAATGACATGTTTGTATGTCCTACTTAATGCAGATTCTTTAGGCAATTCCTTCTTCTGGTATTTGTCAACCAGATGGCTTCTGCCTTATTCCGATTTATTGCAGCAGTTGGTAGAGAATTGACAGTGGCTTTCACAATTGGGTCGTTTGCATTGACCATCCTTATTGCTATGAGTGGTTTCATCCTGTCAAAAGGTATCATAGATACAAAACAAATCAATCTTAGTCTTTCTCCCATTACACTAACAGTACTCTATTTTCTTTGCTTTATGTCCACAGACAATATGAAAAAATGGTGGTTGTGGGGCTTCTGGATGTCACCTATGATGTATGGACAGAATGCCATGGTGAATAATGAGTTCCTAGGGAAGAGTTGGAGACATGTAAGTTTTTGACTAATCTATATGTTCATTGTTGTGCTTTTATTATCACATAATATTAATCTGATGTCTGGATACATTTTTTTATGAAAGGTTTTACCTAACTCAACGGAACTGATAGGAGTTGAAGTTTTAAAATCCCGCGGGTTCTTTACTCAGTCAAAGTGGTATTGGATAGGTGTTGGGGCAATGATTGGATATACTATAGTGTTCAACATTGGTTACATCCTTACTCTTACTTACTTAAACCGTGAGTTTCTTCACCTTAAATGTTTTGTAACCAAATGAGAGCCTATAGTGTGTACTAATATTACAAATTGATTATGCAGCAATTGTGCAGCATCAGGCTGTTAAATCAGAGCAGTCTCAAAGCAATGAGGAGAATGGTGGAAGCACCTCTGCTCGGTCTTTATCCACAAGGAAAGAAGATGCAGTGGAGAGTAATCATAACAGAAAAAGAGGAATGGTTCTTCCTTTTGAGCCACATTCCATCACCTTTGATGATGTAACATATGCTGTTGACATGCCACAGGTAATGTGGAAACTAAATAAATGAAAAAATAAAAAACACTTGAATTAAAATTTCATAGCATTATTGTTAAAGTATAAGTTTACTGAATACTTGCACTAAACTTGCAGGCAATGAGGAATCAGGGTGTTCTTGAGGATAGGTTGGAACTTTTGAAAGGTGTCAGTGGCGCTTTCAGGCCAGGTGTTCTCACTGCACTAATGGGTTCCACTGGTGCTGGCAAAACAACTCTGATGGATGTACTTGCTGGTAGAAAAACTGGGGGATATATTGGAGGGAACATCACAATTTCTGGCTATCCAAAGAAGCAAGATACCTTTGCAAGAATTTCTGGATACTGTGAACAAAATGATATCCACTCTCCTCATGTTACTGTATATGAATCATTGCTCTATTCAGCATGGCTCAGATTGTCCGCGGAAATCAATGCTGAAACCAGGAAGGTTAGTATCTGAATCTCATGTTGAGTACAAATTATCTCAGTTAAATTACTTTTAATATTGATACACAATTTTCTTATACAGAATTACCTGACTCTGCACAATTTTCTCTCACGCTCATGTTTTTCTTACACACTTCACATACACTATTATGTCATAGTTGGAATTATTATTATGTTATAAAAAATAATGTGGGAAGCAAGATGAGTGTGGCAACCAAAACTATAGTTGAAAGTTTTATCATTTTACTAAGTTTGGAAATGACTGATGGTTGCAGATGTTCATTGAGGAAGTCATGGAACTTGTGGAGCTGAAACCACTAAGACATGCAATAGTTGGATTGCCTGGTGTTAACGGTCTCTCCACAGAGCAGCGCAAAAGGTTGACTATTTCAGTTGAGCTTGTGGCTAATCCTTCGATAATATTCATGGATGAGCCAACTTCTGGGCTAGATGCAAGAGCTGCTGCTATTGTTATGAGAGCAGTTAGGAACATAGTGGACACTGGAAGAACAGTTGTCTGCACTATCCATCAGCCTAGTATTGATATATTTGAATCTTTTGATGAGGTGAAATAGGCAGAGTTAAAAATTGTAATAGTTTTAGTTTGTTCTCTTCCAATAAAGAGTTTCTGATCTTTATTTTCAATGAAATGCAGCTTTTCCTAATGAAGCGAGGAGGGCAAGAGATATATGTAGGGCCACTTGGACATCATTCTTCTCATTTAATCAGTTACTTTGAGGTAGAACTTTAATGAAAATTAGAGAACATTGAAATGCATGTTTAACTTCTCTGATCTTTTTCTTGACCAAATTTCACTTATGTGCACACTTTTGTCATGAAGGGAATTCAAGGTGTCAGTACAATTAATGGTGGCTATAATCCAGCAACATGGATGTTGGAAGTCACAACTTCAGCAAAAGAAATGGAATTGGGGATTGATTTTGCTGAGGTGTACAAAAATTCAGTGTTATACAGGTATTTTCAATTGTATAAAATCTAATCAAACTATGGAACTGGAAAATAATATGCTAGAAAGCAGTTAATGGCAAAAACTAAAAGAATAATTTGGTTATAAGAAGTTGTTCAAAGTATGAAATGGTTGCTGATGTGAACTGGTCTGTGGCAATTGTTTCAGGAGAAACAAAGAACTTATCAAAGAATTGAGTACTCCAGCCCCTGGTTCAAAGGACCTATATTTTCCTTCACAGTACTCAAGGTCCTTTTTCACCCAATGCATGGCTTGTTTATGGAAACAACATTGGTCTTACTGGCGCAATCCTCCATATACTGCCCAAAGATTTCTCTACTCAATCGCTGTTGCCCTGCTGTTTGGGAGCATCTTTTGGAACCTCGGCTCCAAAATGTAAGATCAAACTAAAAACTAGGAAATGTTTTTGCTTCGAAGTTCAAACTCTTGTTTCTATTTGTTTCTGAAAGTATATTTCCATATACATTGCAGTAAAAAGCAACAAGATCTTTTTAATGCCATGGGCTCCATGTATGCTGCTGTTCTCCTTCTTGGTATTAAGAATGCTAATTCAGCGCAACCATTGGTGGCTGTTGAAAGAACAGTTTTCTATAGGGAAAAAGCTGCTGGAATGTACTCAGCTTTGGCATATGCATTTGCTCAGGCAAGCAATTTGTTATTTAGAGACTCCTTTTTATTTACTTCCTTGCATGTAAATAATGTATTTCAGTGTCTATCTTTTCTGATCTTCATATTTTCTTGCAGGTTGTAATTGAACTCCCATATGTTCTTTTACAAGCAGTGGTCTATGGCATTATAGTTTATGCAATGATTGGCTTTGAGTGGACTGTCACTAAAGTTTTCTGGAACCTTTTCTTCATGTACTTCACCTTCTTGTACTTTACGTACTATGGTATGATGTCAGCAGCTTTGACTCCGAACCCACCCATTGCCATTATACTTTCCGCTGGATTCTATTCAGTATGGAATCTCTTCTCAGGATTCATAATCCCACGACCAGTAAGTTTTAGCTTCCTTTGTTGTTTAGTGAAGTTTTTTACTTTCTAAACATAGGAATGCATTAATTAATTGATTTTCTTTTTTTTTTTCTTATCTGGCATGGGCTAACAGAGAATCCCAGTATGGTGGAGATGGTACTATTGGGCAAATCCAGTAGCTTGGACTTTGTATGGATTGGTGGCATCACAGTTTGGAGATATACAGGGCCATATTGAGTTTAATGGCAAAACTACAACAGTGGAAGACTTCCTGAGGAATTACTTTGGTTTCAAGCATGAATTTTTGGGAGTAGTTGCAGCTGTAGTTATTGGATTTGCAGTAACTTTTGCATTGATCTTTGCCATTGCCATAAAGATGTTTAATTTCCAACGTCGTTAAGAATGGCATTCAACTTTTGGATAGGATGTTCTAGTTAGCAATAATTTGTACAGATCGGTTTGAATTGCAATAAACATACGTGGAATGTACAAATTTTACCTAACCCAACCTAACCTACTCTTAAAGCGAGTTAATTTGAAAGAAAAAATTTCTTCAATTCAACTCAACCCACCAATTTAATGAGCGGGTCGAGTTTAAAATATTTCAAAACTCACACAACCACTCAATAAACACTCTTAAATAAGAATGTCAACAAGGTTACTATTCAATACCCACTCCTTTGTTCCTACCACGGGTACTCCATACAGGAAAATGAATATAAGCAGATATTTAATAATTTAAAATAAATTTTGAAAAATCACAAAAATAAAACACAAATAAAATTAACTTTAACATTATATATCACAAATTTATTTTTATAAAATTAAAAAATATCACAAATAATATACTAAATTTAATTATAATTTGTAATAATTGATCAATTTATATAAATAATTATTACATTAATGATATATTTATTTAACAATTTTACTGAGGTATACAAAAATTCAGAGTTATATAGGCATTTTCAATTGTATGAAGTCTAATCAAATTACAGAATCGGAAAATAATCCGTTAGAAAGCAGTTAATGGCAAAAACTACACGAAGATTTTTGTTATAAGTTGTTGTTCAAAGTATGGAATGGTTGGTGATGTAAACTGGTCTGTGGCATTTGTTTCTTAATTTAAACTCACTTAAGTATTTGAAAATAAAAATAAAAAAATAATCTTTCTAACTTTGATATCTCGAGCCCTTTTAATGTCTTTGTCTCTGTTGTCGAGCTCTTCATGGAGATAGGAATAGCCATGTCCATTGAAATGGGTCAAATTAAAAAATACAGATACACTTTTGTGATTTCCAAATTAATCCAAGTGTTAATCGATGAAGTGCCCTAATGAAAAGATACCTAGTTTGCGAGGTAGTGTGACTTGTATATATGGCTGCAGGACCCTCCGGTCCTCATTTCCTGTCTTTTGTCTCATGATTTGTTGATTCAATAAAGCTCAGTATTCAAGTCAAAAGTATATAGATATAAATAATAACTAGTCAATTTTTACGGACGATTTTAATACTTTTGATCAGATCAAATAATATCTTAGCAATAAAAAAGGAGAATTCAACTTGATAACCATAGAGTTTTTCGTGAATTATGGATAATAAAAAGAAGAATACAATATGTTTGAAATTATAAAAACTTATTTTTTTCTGGATATAAAATTTTAAAATTAATTTTATTTATAAAATTTTTTGTTTGAAAAATTATAAAATAAGAATTGATTTAATTTTAAAGTAAAATCATTTTATTTGAGAAATTACAAAATTATAATCAAATTAATTTTCAAATGAAATTATTTATTTTAAAATTTATAAAATAATAATTTATTTAATTTTAAAATCTGTTTATTTTAATTGCTTACATATAAAAATTGACCAAAATCTAATTAGATTTGAATATATTTAGCTTCTAAATTACTTTAGATGATTTTTTTTTTTACTTTTAGACTTAATAAATTATATTGAATGTAATTAGATTTTTTTGACTGCATTTAATGTAATGTAATTAGATTTTTTTGACTGCATTTAATGTAATGTAATTAGATTTTGTTGGAGGTTGACATGCACGATTGGACATCACAGACACATTGCAATACATGTTCATTGTTTTGAGTTTAACTAGCATTTTGAAACCGTGAAAAGCATAGGACAATTAAAAGAAATGTTAAAATAAATAATTGTTTATATAATTTCAATTAATTTTAATTTCAGATTTTATAGTTTTTTCTTTTAGTATCAATTTTTATTTTTATTTTTATGTATTTATTTATTTAGATGTTTTATCACTTCATTATTAAGAGTATATCAAACAAACAGCTTACGCTAAGTTAAACCAACAATATAATCTTACATTGATAGATATTAAAAAAATAATTAAAAATTAAAATAGTCAATAATAATATAACTAAATAATATTCAATACATTTAAGTACTTTAATATTTTGTAACTTATACATTTAGTTTCTACAATTTAAGTAGACTAAATAAAAGAATACATTTGTTAAATTAATCAATTGATATATGATTTTTTAGGTTTTTTTTTTTTCTTTCACAAATCTAATTTATTTTAATATGATCCAAAATTATAACTTACTCATTACATCTAATTCATTAATGTTTCCGTTAACGTCAATTTCTTGTCTAACTTGTACAAAGAAATTATCTGATCAATTGCAAACAATTACACTCAAAGCATTAATGAAATTTTGATATTATATGATACATGTTTTACTCAATTGCATTTAAGCGATTTACTAAACAAATTTTATTACACATTTATACTTTTTAGTTAATTTTATCACCTTTTATTGTAAAGTTTTTATTTTAATGATATAAATATTAATATATTTTCATTAAAAAAATTTGATCCAATGAAATATAAATATAAAATATTTAAATATTATATATTACGTATATAAAAGAAAATATTTTAAAATATAATTAATACATTTTTAGTTTTTTCATAATAAATTATATTTATTTAATTTTATTATATTTTCATGTAAAGTTTTAACTTTTGTACGATATACATATAAAATATTATATTATATATATATATATATATATATATATATATATATATATATATATATATATATATATATATATATATAAAAGAGAGAGAGAGAGCGAATCATCAACTTACACTAGTGTAAACCGATCTCCTCTATATATATATAGTTAGATTCACTTTCATCTAATGGTTACTTTTAACGAAATAATCTCAATCATTAGATGAAAGTGAATCTAACGATTGAAAAGGAGTGTAAGTAAAAAAGACTTACACCGGTGTAAGTCTTTTTTGACTTACACTCCTTTTCAATCGTTAGATTCACTTTCATCTAATGATTGAGATTATTTCGTTAAAAGTAACCATTAGATGAAAGTGAATCTAACAGCTAAAAATAAGCGTAAGTAAAAAAAAACTTACACTGGTGTAAGTTGATCCTCCTTCATATATATATATTGTATTGATACTCAATTTTATCCATAAATTATTTTTTTTTGCTTCTTGATTAAGGATTAATAATTGTATCAAATAATACTTAATTGCAATATTTTAAACCTTTTCCTTTCAAGTTTTTTTTTAATCTTATTTAGATCATTGCTTTTTTCTTTTATTTATACAAAAAAAAAAGAGCAAAGGAAAAATTAAAAAAAATCTAATTACGGCTCAAACATGAAAATAATAAATAATAATAATAAAAAATGTAAAACTCTTGCTACTTGTTATTTTTCTACTTTTGCATGAAAACCAAATTTCTTTTTCTTGCTTTGCCTTTTTTTTTTCTTTTTTTGGTCATGCACTACCCATGCACCACCACTACATTACACTTGCAGAGGAGACAAGCAACATTTGCTCCCAATTCCTTTTGGCTTTATTATGCAACACACCTACTCATGTATGGAGCCCCCTCTCCGCACTACACTGATCACTCACTCAGCACACACACACTTTCAAGCCCTTGGTTTTTTGTTGTTTTCTCCACTCACGTATAACAATAGAGAGCTTTCTTTTTATATTGGCATTCCTCCTCACCACCTGGGGAGAGCATTCTCATGCTATTTTTCACCTTTCACCTTCACTAACCATCTTGATACTCCATCCCCTCTTCATCTAAAACTCATCTCCCTCAACCATCTTTCACTTACCTTTATCTCCTACAACCACTCCACCCTCCAACTTCAATCATCTTCACCATCTCCATCACCATAATCACTAAGCCCCAACCTCCACCATATTACCTTCACCTTTCACCACCCTACCTCCATCCAAAAATCATCTACTTCCAAAGACCTTCATCCTTTATCAACCTCACCCAAACCTTCATCTTCTACCTCTTTCCACCTTCAACCATCACCCAAAACCAAAACCATCACCAACCAACTTCGGCACACCAACCAACATCAACCTCACACCCCCCATAGCAGCTCCGTGAGCCACCATCTTCACTCCGCACCGGTGAACTGCACAAGTCCGTCAACCACCACCGGACCGACCGCGACTCGTCGCCTCTCCCACAGCACCGCCACTGACGATTCGCTCAACACCCAGCACGCACCACTGTCCGAGCCAGAAGCCCGCCAGATCTAGCCTCGTCGTTGTCACCCGTCGGCTCCCTCGCGATGCGCCGCACCAAGCGTCATCAAGCACGGCGTCGTTGCCCCCAGCCGCGACTCGTGAAGACCAGCACGAACCAGGACCTCGCGCAGTCTCCGCTCCACCGTGCATGACCCGCAATTGGCCGCCAGCTCCGTCGAAGCCTCCGCCCACCATTACCTGCACCGGATCATACAGCAACTCCGAGCCGGAAACCACGCTCAGATCTGACTGCAGCCGCGCACCGCTCCGCACCACCAGTCCAAGATCCCGTTTGCCAGCCAGGCCGCACGAGCCTACAGCCCTCCGCCGGAGCCGCCGCACGAAACCGCCGCCCTCTGCCCTTGTCACCGCAGGCACTGTGAGCTTCAACCCCTCCCCTTTTTTTGTGGTTTTCGTTTTCTTATTACGAGAGACCATAAGTCTCTTTCTCGCTTTTGTTTTTTTGTCTCTTTTACTTTTTTTTTTTTGGGTGTTGTTGTTTTTTATTTCCTTTTATCATTTATTTTATTTTTAACATGGCCATTGCACATTCTGGACTATCCCTATTTCATTTGGGCTCATTTTGTAAAGTATGAGTTGTTTGGGCCTGATAATGACTAAGTTATTTAAGGCTTGATAAAGAAATAAGTTTTGTCTTAGTTTTATTTGTGATTGTTTAAGTATTTATATTTGGATTTGAATTAATAAAAAAAGAAATAATGAAAAGGTCGAACTTTGCTAAGAAGAATAAAATGAGATTAGCTGAGCTGTGACAGCTTGCTAATCTTGTATTTTTCTCTAATCATTTGAGTTGTGATAACTTGATGATTTATTTTTTAAAAAAACATAAAAATCAATCAATAAAATGAGATTAGCTGAGTTGCGACAACTTGTTAATTTTGTAACTTTTGTAATCATCTGAGTTGTGACAGCTTGATGATTCAAATATTTTCAAAGTTAAAATAATTAACCAATAAAAATAATAATAATAATAATATAAATAATTAAATAATAACCAATGGGATTAGTGAGTTGCGACAAATTGTTAATTAGTAACTTTTAGAATCATCCTGAGTTGTGATAACTTGATGATTCATTTTTTAAAATAAAAAAATCAATCAATAAAAATGGGATTAGCTAAGTTGCGAATGACTTGTTAATTAGTAACTTTTAAATCATCCGAGTTGTGATAACTTGATGATTCGTCTTTATAAAATAAAATAGTTTTCTTTATAAAAATTAAAAATAAAAAATAATAACTAACCCACAATGATTTTTTAAAGAATTACATGACTTTGAGTTCCTCATTGCACTTGAGGGTACGTAGGAGCAGAATTCTTATTCTGTCAAGCCAAAAAAAAATAAATTTTCATAATTTAGTTTTTTTTTTAAAAAAGGGTGAAATAAATACATTTGAGATTATTAAAATTTGCACAACTAATTAAATGTATCATTCTTAAAACGGGCAGTGTAGGGTGCTAACACCTTCCCTACCTGTAATCGACTCCCGAATCCAAACTCATTTCTTAAAAAGACCAGTTTCTCCTATTTTAAGGGTTTTTCTAATGTTTTCCCAAATTAAATAAACATTGGTGGCGACTCCATTGATTCACAACTCTTAATCTTTTTTCGGTCGTCCCATCGCGATTCCTCGGTTATGACAATGGCGACTCCACTGGAGACATTAGAGAGTCAGACATATTATTGTTAGTTGTACAAATTATTAATAACCTTTATTTATTTGTTTTGCCATTTTTTGCCTTTGTTTTTATTTTCTTATTTGATTGTAAATAGTTTTTTTATTATTTTGTAATTTTTTTTATGGTATTATCCTGTGTTAATTTTATCTTCTTGTACATATTTTGCTGCCTCAATATTTTGTGCTTAATTGTTGAAACTTTAAGGTAGAAAATTGTTGGTTGGCTGTTGTATATATGTTCTATTTGACTGTTATTTTGGCAGGATGAGGTTAATTCTTAGGATTATGGAGGTTTGTATGCTCCCTACACCCACTGCACCTATACGTTTATCACACACATTTGAGTGGGGCCCTATACCCGGGTCTGAGTGAAGCCTAAGTTAGGTAGAGGTTGCGTAATGGTAGCCATTTTGGATGTACATCCTGTTTAGTTATTACGAAAATCTCATATAGAGTGTGCCCTTTTCATGAATGTCCCACACCTAGTGGTTTACCCGCTGTTTGTGGTCAACCTTCTGAAAAGGGACTTAGCTCTAGATGCCTTTAGAATAGTAGAGCCACCCAATGAAAGTTTTTACAAATCAAAAGGACCCATAGATCTTTAGGATAAAACTCCTCAAATTTAAGGAATTTCTTTATGATACAAAGGGAGCGTACTTCTTCTTCATCCATCTCTTTCTCTTGTCATTCATCCATGCATTTTTTTTATGACTTGCATTTACCTAGCATTCTTAAAAATAAAAAAAAAAGGTATATCATCTTGCATCCTCATGGTTTGTATTTTCATTCATTCTCACTTTTTTTTTTCAGTTCTAAATTTGATACATCATCTTGCACTATCATGACATCCATAGCATTTTTTAAAAAAAAAAACCATATGCATAAATAGACAATGCTTTGCATACATGTATTTTGTCATTTTGGTTCAGTCAATACTAATAATTGCATCATGTTTCCTCGAGCAGAAAAGTAGGTACTATAGCAGGAAAACTGCTTCCACGACACCCTTACAGGACTTGTTCCCAAGCAAGGATCATGGATGAGATAGAGCAAACTCAAGAGTTGAAGGATGAAGTGAACCAGCTTAGAGAGCAAATGTCCAAGATGATGGAGCTGTTGCAGTCTATGGAGAAGGAATCCCTCAACAGCAAACGAAGGACACCCAGCTACACCTCTTCACCCGCCTGGCTTCTCTCCAACCCCTCTGCAATATCAAGGCCTTAACCCTCAAGGAGTTATGATGCCGCTAACTGTTTACCCAAACAGTACCACCCAACCCGTTGTCGCCAGTTCTCAGGGAACTCAAGTTCCACTATTCCCACCATATGGCCTCCCTCCCAGGTATGTACCACCATTGGCCACAAATCCCCTTGATAATAGTACGTCGGCAGTGACACCAATCCCAAACCTGCCAAATACTACTGAGGCTCAAGTTACTCAGCCAAGCGCTAATGAAATCTCACAAACACAACACTCATTCCCCTTCTTTCTTCCATCATATGGTCTTCTTGCCGGCTTTATACCACCACAAGTGACCAATCCCTCGGATGGCAGCACACCCGCTGCTAGCTCTTTGAACACGACCCAACTACCTGCCAACGAAACTTTGCCGGCTCAACATTTTATCCCCACTTTTATGCCACAGTACCTATTGAATTCTTCTGTCGAAAATTCTCAGTCCAAAGAGAAATTAGAAACTCTAGAAGAGAGACTACGAGCCATAGAAGGGGCAAGTAGCTATGGTCTCCTTGATGCTTTAGAACTCTGCCTTGTCCTTAATGTGGTGATACCACTGAAATTCAAAGTTCCAGATTTTGATAAATACAAGGGGACCACTTGTCCAAAGAACCATCTGACCATGTATATCCGCAAGATGGCTTCGTATGCTCACGATGACAAGCTGCTGATTCATTTCTTCCACGACAGTTTGACTGGGGCAGTTTCGAATTGGTACACGCATCTTGAGCACGCCTATGTTCGATGTTTCAAAGATTTAGCCGATGCTTTCTTGAAGCAGTATAAGTACAATATTGATATGGCACCGGATAGACTGCAGTTGCAGAATATGAGTAAGAAGGAGACTGAAACCTTTAAGGAATATGCTCAACGGTGGAGAGAGATAGCTACTCAGGTAGAACCCCCTCTGACAAAAAGAGAAATGGTGGCCACGTTCATTGACACTCTGCAATCACCTTTCTATGACAAAATTATAGGGAGTGTGTCATCAAATTTCTCGGACATGGTCATCATCGGAGAAAGAGTTGAGGGAGGAATAAGAAGTGGGAAGATCGTTAAAAGTTCAACAGGGGCATTTAATGCCAAGAGGCCCCCGATGGGAAAGAAAAGAGAAGGAGAAACCCATGCTGTTACCTTCGACCAGAGAAACTTCACCCAAGGGAGATATAGCCAAACACCAGTGAACCATCAACCATCCTTCCAAACCCTTTTCACACCTTACCACCTGTACTTTCCCATTACTCCACCGATTCCATATCCTCAGTCTTATCACCCCCATGTCGCCAACGCTTCACATGTTCCTTATCCTCAACCATACCACCTAATGAGACCTCACCAAATGCCATCTCCTCCTCAATACCAGATACCTCCCACCTTACTACCTCAAACAGCTCAACTATGGACCCAAAATCTAAACATAAACCAAAGAAGACCACCAAATAACCAAGAAAGAAAGTTTATCCACTTTGACCTAATTCCTATGACGTACACCGAGTTACTACCCCAACTCATCTGTAACTCTCTCTTGGCTCCTTGCTCGATGAAGCCATTGGAACCCTCATACCCTAAAGGTTTTGACCCAAACGCCAAGTGTGATTACCATGCAGGGGCCGTAGGGCATTCCACAGAGAATTGCAAAGCGTTAAAGTTTAAGGTGCAGGATCTAATCAATACCAAATGGTTGAATTTCAAGCCAAATACTCCTAGTGTGGGCTATAACCCTTTGCCTAATCATGGGAATCCTACGGTCAATACTATAGAGGAGTGCTCTGCCCAGCTGCTTATAAGACGAGCGGCAGATGTCAAAACCCCCATAAGGCTCATTTTTGAAGAGTTGTGCAAATCCGGGATGATGGAAGCTCATATTGAAGAGAAAAGGGGCGACGAAGATGAAATAGTATGCAATCTCCATGGGAATGTGAGGCATTCTATTGAGGAATGTAATGAATTCAGACAAATCCTCCAAGATCTAATGGATATGCAACTAGTGCAAATAGGTCATCTATGTGACAATGGTGCCATAAGCATGATGAAGGAGTGTGCTGTTCCACAATTTCAAGAAGGTCAGGAAGCCATAAACTATCTGGCCCCTTTCATTGCAAATCCGACTATCAAACTTTTAGTTATCTATTACACTACAAGTGCGCCTTCGTCACCCCCATGTGGCCCGAGGCCCATCACCATTCAAGTTCCTAGTCCTTTTCTATTCAAGGATACCAAAGCAGTACCGTGGAATTATGATGTACAAGTCCTTGGAAATAATCTTACAAACGATCAGTCAAAAGTTTCATCTTGTTCGACCTCTGTTGTCACTAATATATCAGGGATCGGTGGGATGACACGAAGTGGTCGTATTTATACTCCGGAGGAGTTACGAAAGGGGCAAGAAGAGGAAGATAAGAGAAACTACAAGGGGAAAAACAAGATAGGAGAGACTTCTATGAAGAATGATGTGAAAGAAAAAGGAGGGTTGACAAAGCCAACTGAGTATAAGAAGGAGGTATCTGATGAAGAAGCTTGTGAGTTCCTGAAGTTCATCAAGCTGAGTGAGTATAGGGTGGTTAATCAGTTGAATCGCACCCCTGCAAGGATATAGTGTGCAATAGGGTGCAATAGTGAATCGCACCCCTCATATTGAAGAGAAAAGGGGCGACGAAGATGAAATAGTGTGCAATCTCCATGGGAATGTGAGGCATTCTATTGAGGAATGTAATGAATTCAGACAAATCCTCCAAGATCTAATGGATATGCAACTAGTGCAAATAGGTCATCTATGTGACAATGGTGCCATAAGCATGATGGAGGAGTGTGCTGTTCCACAATTTCAAGAAGGTCAGGAAGCCATAAACTATCTGGCCCCTTTCATTGCAAATCCGACTATCAAACTTTTAGTTATCTATTACACTACAAGTGCGCCTTCGTCACCCCCATGTGGCCCGAGGCCCATCACCATTCAAGTTCCTAGTCCTTTTCTATTCAAGGATACCAAAGCAGTACCGTGGAATTATGATGTACAAGTCCTTGGAAATAATCTTACAAACGATCAGTCAAAAGTTTCATCTTGTTCGACCTCTGTTGTCACTAATATATCAGGGATCGGTGGGATGACACGAAGTGGTCGTATTTATACTCCGGAGGAGTTACGAAAGGGGCAAGAAGAGGAAGATAAGAGAAACTACAAGGGGAAAAACAAGATAGGAGAGACTTCTATGAAGAATGATGTGAAAGAAAAAGGAGGGTTGACAAAGCCAACTGAGTATAAGAAGGAGGTATCTGATGAAGAAGCTTGTGAGTTCCTGAAGTTCATCAAGCAGAGTGAGTATAGGGTGGTTAATCAGTTGAATCGCACCCCTGCAAGGATATCTCTCTTGTCCTTGTTGATGAATTCCGAACCGCACAGAAAAGTGTTAATGAAGATACTAAATCAAGCTCATGTTTCTCATGACATCATAATCGACAAGTTGGGTGGTATTATTGGTAACATTATTGCTGATAATTATGTCACCTTCACCAATGATGAGATACCGGCTGAAGGGATGGGGCACAATAAGGCGCTGCATATTTCTGTCAAATGCAAAGATCATATAATGGCTAGAGTGCTCATTGATAATGGTTCCTCTTTGAATATAATGCCAAAATCAACTCTCTCCAAGTTGCCTTTTGATTGGACTTACATGAAACCAAGTTCAATGATCGTAAGAGCTTTTGATGGGACCCGAAGAGAAGTGATGGGAGAAATAGAGATTCCAGTTCAAGTTGGACATACTACTTTTCATATACTATTCTAGGTGATGGACATTACACCGACTTACAGTTGTCTCTTGGGACGACCCTGGATTCATTCTGTTGGGGTGGTGTCGTCCACTTTGCACTAAAAAGTGAAATTTATAGTGGGCAATAGGCTGGTGATCGTATCGGGTGAGGAAGACCTATTGGTGAGTAAACTCCCACCGACTCCTTACATTGAAGCTACAGAAGAAGCTCTTGAAACAACATTCCAGGCGTTCGAGGTTGTCAATGCTATTCATGTGAAGGAGGGAGCTCAAGTTCCAAAACTACGGTCATCTAGTGCCTCCATAATGACAGCTAAAGTTATGCTGAAAAAAGGATATCAAAGTGGAAATGGACTAGGAATGAACAAACTAGGCATTGTGAAGTTTCTGCAGCCCTGTGAAAACAAAGACAGGTTCGGGTTAGGATATAAACCCACTAAAGCTGATAAGAGAAAGGTCATAGAAAAGAAAAGAGAGAAGATGTTAGCTCGGTTGGAAAATCAGGAGCCTAAAACAAAGGGGATCTCCATCTATGACATCCGACAGAGCTTCCGAAGTGCAGGATTGGTGTTTCTGAACCAACTGACCGCTATCAATGAGGATCAATCCATCGATCATGGTGTCAGTCTGGTCTACCCTTATTCTCTGGATGCAGAGCTCAACAATTGGGAGATCGTCGATTTTCCCATGACCTTTGAAACTGTTTCAAAGTAATTCTGTAATGCTAATTCTATTGCTCTGCCCAAGGCTTTAGGAAGATATTTTGTAAAAGCGGGCTCACATGTTTTCATTTAAATATTTGCTATCAATAAAATGCATTTTTGAATTATCTTGCTTTTCAGTTTTTTGTTCAACCATTACATTAGCCTTTATTCATTACCTTTTTTTTTTACTTGTGTTGACATCAATAAATGCAGATCTGAAAGTGATTCTCTTGAAAATGACAGTGTTATGACCCCATTGTATAATTTTGAACATCCCATTAATCATGTCGATGAAGATAATGATGATAATTGGGAGCCCTCTCCTGAGCTAATGAGATTAATGGAATAAGAGGCTAAAGAAATTCAACCCCATGGAGAGTCAACTAAAGTGATTAATTTGGGGACAGAGGATGATAAAAAAGAAATTAAAATTGTCATTTCCATGAAAGAAGAAGAGCAAAGCAAGTTAGTTAAGCTCTTATCTGACTATCGCGATGTCTTCGCATGGTCGTACCAAGATATGTCGGGCCTAGATGCCAGTATAGTTGAACACAAATTACCGTTAAGACCAGAATGTCTTCCCGTAAAGTAAAAGTTGAGACGAATGAAGCCAGAAAAGTCCCTAAAAATTAAAGAGGAGGTCAAAAGGCAGTTTGATGCAGGTTTCCTAGCTGTCACAAAGTACCCTCAATGGGTCGCCAATATCGTCCCTGTCCCGAAGAAAGATGGGAAAGTACGGATGTGCGTTGACTATAGAGATTTGAATAGGGCAAGCCCTAAAGATAACTTTCCTTTACCTCACATTGATATTTTGGTAGACAACACTACTCAACATGCATTTTTCTCCTTCATGGACAGTTTCTCAGGATACAATCAGATCAAGATGGCACATAAAGATATAGAGAAGATCACATTCATCACTCTGTGGGGGACTTTTTGCTATAAAGTGATGCCATTTGGATTGAAGAATGCCAGAGCGACTTATCAAAGGATGGTGGCATTGTTCCACAATATGATGCACAAAGAAATAGAAGTTTATGTGGATGATATGATTGCAAAGTCAAAAACAGAAGAAGATCACATAACCGATCTGCAAAAGCTCTTTGAGCGGTTGAGAAAGTTTAGGCTCAGACTGAATCCCGCTAAGTGCACTTTTGGTGTGAAATCAGGCAAGCTCTTGGGGTTTGTGGTTAGTGAGAAAGGGATAGAAGTTGATCCAGACAAAGTTCGAGCAATCATAGAGATGTCAGCTTCTCGCACTGAAAAAGAAGTTCGTGGGTTTTTGGGGAGGTTGAACTATATTGCTAGGTTTATATCACAGTTGACTGCAACGTGCGAGCCAATCTTCAAGTTGTTGCGTAAAAACCAGATAATAGAATGGAATGAGGATTGTCAGGTAGCATTTGAGAAGATCAAGCAGTATCTGCAAGAACCCCCAGTTTTGGTACCTCCAGTGCCAGGAAGGCCTCTCATCATGTACTTGACTGTGTTGGATGAATCCATGGGTTGTGTACTGGGACAACATGATGAAACCGGTAAAAAGGAGCAGGTCATCTATTACTTAAGTAAGAAGTTCACCAACTATGAGGCAAAATACTCATTGTTGGAATGCACGTGTTGTGCCCTGGCATGGGCAGCCCACCGGTTGAGGCAGTATATGTTGTGTTACACCACTTGGTTAGTGTCCAAAATGGACCCGATCAAGTACATCTTTGAAAAACCTACCCTCACTGGGAGGATTGCACGCTGACAAGTTCTGCTATCAGAATATGACATTATCTATGTCACCCAAAAAGCAATCAAAGGCAGCGCTCTGGCAGATTTCTTGGCTAGTCAACCAGTGGAAGACTATGGGTCTATGCAGTATGAATTCCCTGATGAAGATATAATGGCTTTGTTTGGAGAAGAAGAATCCTCGGAAAAATAAAAATGGACTTTGTTGTTCGACGGAGCTTCTAATTCACTGGGGCATGGAGTTGGGGCCAGACTAATTTCCCCGGAAAACAATTTCATTCCAATCACTACTAGATTGTGTTTTGACTGTACAAACAACATAGCCGAGTATGAAGCATGTGCCATAGGAATCCAAGCAGTAATAGAATCAAAGGCAAAAGTTCTTGAGGTATACGGGGACTCTACCTTGGTCATCCATAAGCTAAAGGGAGAATGGGAAACTCGAGATGCCAAGTTGATCCCTTATCATGCTTACATCAAGGAGTTGATTGAACAACTTGACGAAGTCACATTCCATCATGTCCCTTGGGAAGATAATCAGTTGGCTGATGTTTTGGCCACATTGTCGTCAATGTTCAAAGTAAGCCATGATAAGGACTTGCCACTCATAAAAATAGAAAGTCGCGACTAACTGGCATATTGTCAAATGGTAGAAATGGAGTTAGATGGGAAACTGTGGTACCATGACATCAAATGTTTTATCAAGAGCAAAAAGTATCCTCCAGATGCTGTAGAAAATGACAAAAGAACCCTCAGAAGACTTGCAATGGGTTTCTTTCTAAATGGAGAAGTTCTCTACAAGAGGAACCACGACATAGTGCTGCTAAGATGTGTTGATACAGTAGAGGTAGAGAAAATCATCAGAGATGTCCATGAAGGTTCTTTTGAGACTCATGCAAGTGGACATGCAAGGACAAGAAAGATACTAAGAGTTGGGTACGATTGGTTGATAATGGAAACTGATTACTTTAATTATGTGAAGAAATGCCACAAATGCCAGACATATACTGACAAGGTTCATGCACCACCCGTACCTTTGAATGTTTTAACAGCACCATGGTCATTCTCGATGTGGGGAATGGATGTCATAGGTCCGATTGAACCGAAGGCCTCAAATGGACATCACTTTATTTTTGTTGCAATTGATTACTTCACAAAATGGGTCGAAGCTGCTTCTTATGCAAATGTGACTAGGAATGTAGTGGTCAAGTTTATCAAAAGGGAGCTGATTTGTCGCTACGGTCTGCCAAACAAAATAATCACTGACAATGCCACTAATTTGAACAACAAGATGATGAAAGAGATGTGTGAGAGTTTTAAAATTGAGCACCACAATTCCTCACCCTATCGCCCCAAGATGAATGGGGCAGTTGATGCGGCAAACAAGAACATCAAGAAAATTGTTCAAAAGATGGTTGTAACGTACAGAGATTGGCATGAAATGCTACCATTTGCACTACATGGCTATCGCACGTCTGTTCGTACTTCAACTGGGGCAACCCCTTTCTTTTTGGTTTATGGAATGGAAGCAGTACTCCCTATTGAAGTGGAAATTCTATCATTAAGAGTGCTGATGGAAGCAGAATTAGAAAAAGCTGAATGAGTCCAAACTCGACTTGATCAATTGAACCTCATTGAAGGAAAGAGATTAACCGCACGGTGTCTTTGCCAGCTTTACCAGAAGAGAATGATGAAAGCCTATGCGAAAAAGGTGCATCCACGATAGTTTCAAGAAGGAGACCTAGTACTCAAGAAGATTCTTCCCATTCAAAAGGATAATCGAGGAAAATGGACTCCAAACTATGAAGGACCTTATGTTGTAAAAAAGGCTTTCTCAGGAGGAGCTTTGATTCTCATAAACATGGATAGTGCAGATTTACCACTTCCTGTAAATTCAGATGCTATCAAAATGTATTATGCTTAAAAAAAGAAAAGAAAAGAAAAGTGGCTCGCTAGGCTGAAAACCTGAAAAGGCGGTCTAGGTAAAAATTAGAGCGACCCGCTAGGTTGAAAACTCGGAAGGAGCGACCTAGACAAAAGTTAGGGTCAAAGATGGTTCTTGACACATCCGGAAAAATGGGGTTGCCTCGAGTCACAAACTAGGGCAGTTTGAGTTATTAATGCCAAACTGGGGTAGTTTAAATGCGAAGTCTTGTCATGAATGCTCCCAATGCGTGGAAACTGGGTCAAATCATGTTCTCAGAAACAGACAAAGGGGTGTTTAAGGTTGTATACATGGGAAATTAGCACTGATCATCCTAGAAAGCATCGCTGGAAGAGCTGGAAAACTCTACTCCAACATTCTTTTGTAAACTTTTCAATTCTAACCCTTGTGGTATCGCCTTTCCTGTACTGTTCCTTTCCATAATGATAGTCTATTTTCATTGCAACCCATTGTTGATTCAATATGCATTTATCATGATAGATTTATATTGAGATGTGAAACATGTGATCATATTGCAAAAGTATTCAGATTTGTTTTAACAATCTTGAAAGGTCATGGGAAATGCGATAAATTTCCCTTAAGAGCACTAATGAGAAATGAAGAATAACCAGGCAAATCATAAATCAAATTTTGTTACTGTTCAACCTTGATCCTGCTATGGGAAGAAGTTCTTAAGGGTATTGTGGAACCAAGAGCGATCCAGCTAAAGCTCTGATGTGTCAATTTTTGTTTACCCAATTTGTTCATGAGAATCTCTATAGTAGGACATCCATTGCATCGTGCATCATCTCAAGCATCACATGCATTGTCCTCAGGCATCACATCCATTGCATCATCATGCATCCGCTGCATCATGCCTCATCTCAAGCATCACATGCATTTACAAGCTCAGACACCATTTCTTTTTGCTTCTCAGGGCCTTATGCCCATTACCTTTAATTTCTGGGTCCTCGAACCCATTGTTTTTAGCTTTCACGGCAAGTCAGGGCCTTATGCTCATTGTCTTTTCCTGTGTGGGTCCTTGCACCCATTGTCTCTAAGTTTCTGTCAAGCTTCGACGGATACCCAACTCCGTAAACTTTTTTCCTTTCCTGCTTTAAGTTTTTGTCTAGCTTCAGTGGATACCCGACTCCGCAAGCTTTTTCCCTTTCCTGCTTTAAGTTTCTGTCAAGCTTCGGCGGATACCCGACTCCGCAAGCTTTTTTTCCTTTCCACTTTAAATTTCTGTCAAGTTTCGGTAGATACCCGATTCCGCAAGTTTTTTCCCTTTCCTGCTTTAAGTTTCTGTCAAGCTTCGGCGGATACCCGACTCCGCAAGCTTTTACCTTTCCTGCTTTAAGTTTCATTAAGCTTCAGCAGATACTCAACTCCGCAAGCTTTTTTTCTTTTCCAGTTTAAGTTTTTGTCAAGCTTCGGTGGATACTCGACTCCGCAAGCTTTTTTTTTCTTTCCTGCTTTAAGTTTCTATCAAGCTTCGACGGATACCCGACTCCGCAAGCTTTTCTTTTCAGGGTCTTCGTACCTTGTGTTTTTGCCTTGTTTTGTTGACCATTGTGTCTTGCATCGATCTGCACAGGCAAATTTTCATGTACAAAATTGAATCAATTCCTTTGCTTTCCATTTAATCTAAATGTAAAGCAAAGGAGGGCAACTGTTGATACTTAATTTTGTCCATAAATTTTTTTATTTTTTCTTGATCAAGGATTAATAATTGTATCAAATAGTACTTAATTGAAATGTTTTAAACCTTTTCCTTTCAAGTTTTTTTAATCTTATTTAGATCATTGCTTTTTTCTTTTATTTATACAAAAAACAAGAGCAAAGGAAAAATTAAAAAAATCTAATTACAGCTCAAACATGAAAATAATAATAATAAAAATAATAATAAAAATAATAAAAAATGTAAAACTCTTGCTGCTTGTTGTTTTTCTACTTTTGCATGAAAACTAAATTTCTTTTTCTTGCTTTGACTTTTTTTTTTTTTTTTTTTTTGGCCATGCACTACCCATGAACCACCACTACATTACACTTGCAGAGGAGACAAGCAACATTTGCTCCCAATTCCTTTTGGCTTTATTATGTAACACACCCACTCACATATGGAGCCCCTCTCCGCACTACACCGATCACTCACTCAAGAGACACACACTTTCAACCCCTTGGTTTTTTGTTGTTTTCTCCACTCACGTATAACAACAGAGAGCTTTCTTTTTATATTGGCATTCCTCCTCACCACCTGGGGAGAGCATTCTCATGCTATTTTTCACCTTTCACCTTCACTAACCATCCTGATACTCCCTCCCCTCTTCGTCTAAAACTCATCTCCCTCAACCATCTTTCACTCACCTTCATCTCCTACAACCACTCCACCCTCCAACTTCAATCATCTTCACCATCTCCATCACCATAATCACTAAGCCTCCAACCTCCACCATATTACCTTCACCTTTCACCACCCTACTTCCATCCAAAAATCTCCTACTTCCAACACCTTCATCCTTTATCAACCTCACCCAAACCTTCATCTTCTACCTCCCATTTCCACCTTCAACCATCACCCAAAACCAAAACCATCACCAACCAACTTCGGCACACCAACCAACATCAACCTCACACCCCCCATAGCAGCTCTGTGAGCCACCATCTTTACTCCGCACCGGTGAACCGCACAGGTCTGTCAACCACCACCTGACCGACCGCGACTCGTCGCCTCTCCCACAGCACCGCCACCGATGATTCGCGCAACACCCAGCACGCACCACTGTCTGAGCCAGAAGCCCGCCAAATCTAGCCTCGCCGTTGTCACCCACCGGCTCCCTCACGACACGCCGTACCAGGTGTCATCAAGCATGACGTCGTTGCCCCCAGCCGCGACCCGTGAAGACTAGCACGAACCAGGACCCCGCGCCGTCTCCGCTCCACCGTGCGTGACCCACAACTGGCCTCTAGCGCCGTCGAAGCCTCCGCCTGCCACTACCTGCACCGGATCATACTGTGACTCCGCACCGGAAACCACGCCTAGATCTGACTGCAGCCGCGCACCGCTCCGCACCACCGGTCCAAGATCCCGTCTGCCAGCCAGGCCGCATGAGCCTACCGCCCTCCGCCGAACGCCGCCGCACCAAACTGTCGTCCTCTGCCCTTGTCACCGTAGGCACCGTGAGCTTCAACCCCTCCCCCTTTTTTGTGGTTTTCGTTTTCTTATTACAGAGACCAAAGTCTCTTTCTGCTTTTGTTTTTTTATGTCTCTTTTACTTTTTTTTTTTGGGTGTTGCTTTTTTTATTTCCCTTTTATCATTTATTTTATTTTTAACATGGCTATTGCACATTCTGGACTATCCCTATTTCATTTGGGCTCATTTTGTAAAGTATGAGTTGTTTGGGCCTGATAATGACTAAATAATTTAAGGCTTGATAAAGAAATAAGTTTTGTCTTAGTTTTATTTGTGATTGTTTAAGTATTTATATTTGGATTTAAGAAAAAAAGAAATAATGAAAAGGTCGAACTTTGCTAAGAAGAATAAAATGAGATTAGCTGAGCTGTGGCAGCTTGTTAATCTTGTATTTTTCTCTAATCATTTGAGTTGTGACAACTTGATGATTTATTTTTTTTAAAAACATAAAAATCAATTAATAAAATTGGATTAGCTGAGTTGCGACAACTTGTTAATTCTGTAACTTTTGTAATCATCTGAGTTGTGACAGCTTGATGATTCAAATATTTTCAAAGTTAAAAACAATTAACCAATAATAATAATAATAATAATAATAATAATAATAATAATAATATAAATAATTAAATATTTTTAACGAAAAAAAATAATGGGATTAGGCGAAATTGCGGCATGACTTGTTAATTCAGTAACTTTTAGAATCACTGAGTTGTGACAACTTGATGATTCATTTTTTTTAAATAAAAAAATCAATCAATAAAAATAGAATTAGTGAGTTGCGACAACTTATTAATTCCATAAATTTTTAAATCATCCGAGTTGTGACAAATTTAATGATTCGCCTTTATAAAATAAAATAAAATAAAATAAAATAGTTTTCTTTATAAAAATAAAAAATAAAAAATAATAACCAACCCATAATGATTTTCTAAAGAACTACGTGACTTGAGTTCTTCATTACACCTAAGGGTACGTAGGAGCAGAATTCTTATTCTGTCAAGCCAATTTTTTTTTTTCATAATTTAGTTGTTTCTTTTTTTTTTAAAAAAAGAGTGAAATAAATATATTTGAGATTATTAAAATTTGTCCAACTAATTTAAGGTACCGTTCTTAGAACGGGCAGTGTAGGGTGCTAACACCTTCCCTACATGTAATCGACTCCCGAATCCAAACTCATTTCTTAAAAAGAACAATTTCGCCTATTTTAAGGGTTTTTCTAATGTTTTCCCAAATTAAATAAACATTGGTGGCGACTCCATTGATTCACAACTCTTAATCTTTTTTCAGTCATCCCATCGCGATTCCAATTGCGACATATTGTAATTTAAAAATATAATTGATTAATTTAGTTTTTAGTAATAAATTTTATTTAAACTAATTTTACTATGATTTCTTATAAAATATCCAAACCTATGTACATATTAATATATTATTTTATAAAGTTATTAATCTAGTACCACATGAAATAAAATATTTAAATATAAAATCATAACATCACTTCTAATAAAATTTTATAATTTATTTATTTAATTGAAAAGAAAATTATCACAATGAAATATACACTTAGTAACTTGAACAATAAGAATGAATTAAATTCCTAACAATATATAATTCTTTATATTCTTATGCTTTATTTAATATCAAGATAATTTAAAATTTTTGGTACAATGACAAAAAGATAAATGATTTACAAACTTGTATTACTCCAAAATAATAGCATAAAAGATATTCAACTAAAATTATAGTAAATTTATCTAAAAATGCAACGAAAACACTATCATCAGAAAATGTATTAAAGTGCTTATAGTTTTATAAAAATAATAACAAAAACGTTATTATCAAAAAGCATATACAATATTAAAAATATAATATTAAAGTAAATATTATTTTAATTTTAAAATAATAAATTATTTTACTATTGAAATATAATATATTTAAATGTTTTAATACTAAATATTAAAACTTATAATATTTTAACACTAAAAAACTAAAATATATAAAAACTTATGTATTAATGCTTTAATATTAAAATATAATTACTTTAATTGATTAAAATCTATGAGAAAACGATACGTGGAATAAATAATAAAAAAGTCATCTTCCTTAAAAATGTTAATAATATATTATTTTAAATATTTTGTTAATATTTATTTTATTATCAATTTAAAAGTATATGTTATTAAAATTTTTGGTTAATTATTTTTTAAGTATATAAACAAATTAATAATAAAATAAATATTTAAATAAGTGTATAAAAAGTTATATTATTAATATTTTTTATAAATAAATAAATATATATGCTAGCGTCAGCTTTTACATTACGTCATTGATTATGTAATCTTAATTATCTTGGGGATATGATTTCTGAGACCAGAAAGCAGAGGAAAAACTCATTCAAAAAAAAATAAAATAAAAAGCACAAAAAAAAGCACAGGAAAAAACTGTACGTTTTATTAATAAATAACCCTTTAAATTTTGTTGTAGTTTTTCGGAATGATTGAGATCCGGTACATATTTACATATTACTATTTTATACCATGGCAATAAATAAAATACTTCTAAATATTTCTTATAAACATAAAATAAATCTTTATAAATTGAAGGAGGATCAACTTATATCAATATAATTTTTTTTTACTTACACATATTTTTAATTATTAGATTCACTTTCATCTAATAGTTACTTTTAATGAAATAATCTCAACCATTAGATAAAAATGAATTTAACGATTAAAAATAAGTATAAATAAAAAAAAATTTATACTAGTGTAAGCCGATCCTCCACTTATAAATTATAGACGTTGAACTTTATAGTTCCTATTTCATGTATGTATGTGAGCAGAGTTAATTTAGCAGATAAGGTAAGGATTGAAATATTCTATTTTGTAAGCAATCTTTTTTCCATAGACAATTTGAAAATATGATTTTAAACCCATGCCAAAAACATCCTATGACTAACTCCATAATCTTCACAAAAAAAGATATCACCAAAAGGAATTTAACATTTTATGCATTAATATAACTTTTGACCAAGGAAAAATATAGATTCAAAGGAAAATGTAAGTACAAAACCTGAAAAAATCGTATTTTTTTAAGCTTAAATCTGTTTTTTGTTCTCTTATATATATTAGTTTTTAGTTTTAATTTTTAAATTTTTTTGTTATTATTTGTGTTATTATAATTTTAAAAATAAGTAAAATTAGTTCAATTCAACTTCTTCATATTAAATATTTTCTTATTTTAAAGATTAAAAAATTAATATAAAAAATAAATTAAGTTAATTTTAATTACTTTTAAAATTACAATAATACAAATAATAAAAAAAATTAGAGACAAATATCTCTATACTCTTCACCAGAAAAAAATTTCTAAAAGGATTTTTTTGTTGGTACAGAATCTCCAAAAGTAATTTAACATTTTTTTTATGAACAGAAATTTAACATTTTATGCATTAATATAACTTTTGACCAAGAGAAAATATAGATTCAAAGAAAACGTAAGTACACAACCCTCACAAATATTATTTTTTTTTTATCATTTTTAACATCAATTGAGGAAGAGAGAGGAGATAGAAATACCAAAAAAAAAAAAGTTTTATAACTCAATCTGTCTTGTTTCTGTTATTCACCTTCAGTGAATGGTGAATGTATCAACACACTCTTTGACCAAGACTGGCCAGGCCTAGTAGAAAACGTATGGCCAGTTATAGGAAGCATTATTGCACACTTTAAAATCCAGAGAACCAAACCATTAATACGTAAAAACTTGGAAATGTGGCCTTACCATTGAGCATCCTCTATATATATCCCACCAACCTGTGTTGTTGTACATTGAGGCAGATAGAAAGGAACTTTGGTTGTTGTTTCTGACTTTCTGGGAATTGAAAATGGAGGTTCAGGTTGGTGAGAGAAGTTTCAAAGCAGGCAGTAGGAGGAGTTCCAGGGCTGGCAGTTCATCACTTTGGAGGAACAGTGATGTGGATGTCTTCTCTAACTCTTTCCACCAAGAGGATGATGAAGAAGCTCTCAAATGGGCTGCCATTCAGAAGCTTCCTACGGTTTCACGTTTGAGAAAAGGTTTGTTAACTACCCCAGAAGGAAAGGCCAATGAGATTTATATACAGAAACTTGGGTTTCAAGAAAGGAGGTATTTGCTTGAGAGACTAGTGAGAATTGCTGAAGAGGACAATGAAAAGTTTTTGTTGAAGCTCAGGAATCGCATTGATAAGTAAGAATTGCACTGTCATTTCTTTTTTGGTACATTATTTCTTTTCTATTTTGACAAATTTTATGTGGGGAAAATAATAATAAATAATATTAAAATTATAATTCAAAAGCAATATTTGCACAGTTAAATTTTTTTTAATTACATAATAATAAAACTAATTTTTTATTTTAATTTTAATTTATAATATAAGACATTAGTGTCAGGACAGTAAAATTTTACCAATAATTCTTTTAATACATTATATTAAAAATTGTTAATAATATATTTTTTTAATATTTTTGTTAATGTTTATTTTATGATTAATTTACTTTATACATTTACTTACTTTTAGATCATTAATAAAATAAATATTAAAAATAATATATATTACTTATATTTCTCACATATTAATTCTGTTATTTTTAAAATAACAATTATGTTATTCGTTAAACTTAAATATTTTAACTTTTTTTTAACTCTCTCGGGAACTCATATTATATTTCACGAAAATACTATAATAACATACAGTCTAATTTTACACTCCTCTCACACAAAAGTACAGTAGAGAAAAGTTATAAATATTTAATTGTATACCAAAAGTTTTTCTTAAAATAATGCACTGATGGCTTCTCCTCTTACTCTTTGGATGACATCACAGAGTTGGAATTGATATTCCTACAATCGAAGTCCGTTTTGAGCACTTGAAGGTCGAAGCAGAAGCTCACGTAGGAAGCAGAGCTTTGCCCACCATCACGAACTACATGGCTGATATAGTAGAGGTAAGTGGTACCAACTACTAACATTTCAACATGAATAGTGTATAGCGTGCTATGTCTCATTGATGGAGACTCTAATACACCATTTGTCTTTTTCTTTTTCTCGGGGTTTTAAAGGGCCTATTGAACTCCCTTCATATACTTAGAAGAAGAAGACAACATATAAACATTCTCCAGGATGTTAGTGGAATTATAAAGCCTGCCAGGTAATAATGCAGATATGATTCTAATTATTGATATATATCATTTGGAATTGGAAGACAAGACCATAATTAGTTATAACCTTCAGAACCAACATAACATGTTTACATTTGCTCCTCTCCAGGATGACATTGCTTTTGGGCCCTCCAAGTTCTGGAAAAACCACACTCCTGTTGGCCTTGGCTGGAAAACTTAATTCAAAACTAAAGGTTAAGATATAAAAGAAAATATATATAATTGTTTAACAATATGTTTTCATGTTTTTGCTTTATTTTTTTTTCTACTTTGGAACTTTGGCTAATGAAATGTGATTTCTTAATCAGTTTCATGGAAAGGTGACTTATAATGGTCATGGGATGAATGAATTTGTTCCCGAACGAACTGCTGCTTATGTCAGTCAAAATGATCTTCATATTGGAGAAATGACTGTCAGAGAAACCTTGGCCTTCTCAGCAAGAGTCCAAGGAGTTGGGCCACGTTACGGTTAGTCTACTGGCTTGATTTTTTCCTTATAATTTCAGTTCATATAATACAAGTTTTAAAACAGAAGCTGACATTTCAGACAAAAATTAAGTTTTGATTATGAAATATTTGTATTGTGTAGATTTGCTAGCAGAGGTGTCTAGAAGAGAGAAAGAGGCAAATATTATTCCTGATCCAGATATCGATGTCTATATGAAGGTTAGAGAGAGGTCGTTGTCTGTTAGGGATATGTTTTACCTATTTGGCTTGCATCCCTTAACCCTCATCTTATTTTGTTCAACAAATGATAAATTAAAAACCCAAGAGAGAAAAAATGTCGGCTTTATAATTGTAACAACATACTTGTTGAATTTTTGGAATTCTATGCTTACAATTTTGGTAGAAATATACTATGAAGAAAATCTAGGTGACACATTAGCTGCAATAGCAAACAAACAGTTATTTTTATATTGATCTGTTAAATCCGCATTTAGTTATAATATTGAAGTTGAGTGCATTATCTATTTCTTTTCTATTTACAAATAGAATTACTGATAACTAAGTGGTTGAACTTGTGACTTATAATGCTCAGGCTGTAGCAACTGAAGGCCAGAAGGCAAATTTAATAACAGATTATATTTTAAGGGTAAAATTCATACACTCAAAACCATCCCTGACCTTCATAAAGCCATTATGAAATTGTGCGTTAATTTCTTGTTTTATTTGCTTTATATTTTCAGATTTTGGGACTGGAGATCTGTGCAGACACTATTGTGGGAAATGCAATGTTAAGAGGTATCTCTGGTGGACAAAGGAAACGTGTTACAACAGGTAAAACAAGCTTGGTCTTAATATTGAAATGTAACGTTTAATCACCTGAAGAAATTGATTATGCAAGAATTTTTAAAAATTATAAATATATGCATACAGGGGAGATGCTGGTTGGACCAGCTAAAGCTTTTTTCATGGATGAAATATCTACTGGTTTGGATACCTCAACAACTTTTCAAATTGTGAATTCACTGAAGCAATATGTCCACCATCTCAAAGGAACTGCTGTGATCTCACTCCTGCAGCCAGCACCAGAGACTTACAATCTTTTTGATGATATTATTCTACTCTCTGATGGACATATTGTGTACCAGGGTCCTTGTGAACACGTGCTTGATTTTTTTGCTTCAATGGGTTTTAAATGTCCTGAGAGGAAAGGTGTGGCAGACTTTTTGCAAGAAGTAAGTGTAAATTTATCTTCTTTCTATCTGTAAGGTTAAAAATGAGGGTTAACTATTTAATCTTGATTGTGCAAATTTATAATGTTATAGGTGACATCAATGAAAGATCAGGAGCAATATTGGGCACACAAAGATCAGCCTTATAGATTTTTCACTGCCAAAGAATTTGCAGAGGCATTTCAGTCATTTCATGTTGGGAGAAGCCTTGCTAATGAACTTGCTACTCAATTTGACAAGTCTAAGAGCCACCCAGCTGCTTTGGCAACCAACATGTATGGAATGGGAAAATGGGAACTGTTAAAAGCTTGCTTATCAAGAGAATATTTACTCATGAAGCGCAATTCATTTGTCTACATCTTCAAACTTTGCCAAGTAGGTTTGATGAACATAGGAGTTTTGCACTTTGATGTTCATGTTCTGCTCACATTATTCAAATCCATTACTAACGTTTCTCCCCATCTTTAAGACTGCTATAGTGGCCCTTGTTGCCATGACCGTTTTCCTGCGGACTGAAATGCACCAAGATTCAGTGACTGATGGAGGCATTTATGCTGGTGCATTGTTCTTTGGCATTACTGTGATTATGTTAAATGGATTGGCTGATCTTACCATGACAGTTGCAAGGCTTCCCATTTTTTACAAGCAAAGGGACTTTCTTTTTTTCCCTACATGGGCATATTCTCTTCCTGCATGGATCCTAAAAATCCCCATAACGTTTGTGGAAGTGTTTGTTTGGGTATTCCTCACCTACTTTGTCATTGGTTTTGATCCAGATGTTGGAAGGTAAAAGAGCTATGTTTTCAACACATACTCAGCAAAACTTGTGAATTGATCCTTCCCATCTTTTCCCATTCCCTTCAGTTTGATTAATCCCACTGAGTAAATAACAAGATTTATTTATATGTCTACCTAACAGATTGTTTAGGCAATTCCTTGTTCTGGCACTTACCAACCAGATGGCTTCTGCGTTATTCCGTTTAGTTGCAGCAGTTGGTAGAGAAATGACAGTGGCTACCACTCTTGGGACGTTTATAATGGGAATACTTATTAACACGAGTGGCTTTGTCCTGTCGAAAGGTATCATAGATTATAAAACAAATCAATTTTAATGTTTCTCCTATTATTGTTCTAGACTTAAACTAACAGTACTGCCCTATTTTCTTTGCTTTATCCTTACAGACAATATGAAAAACTGGTGGTTATGGGGCTTCTGGATGTCACCCATGATGTATGCACAGAATGCCTTAGTGAATAATGAGTTCCTAGGGAAGAGTTGGAGACATGTAAGTTTTGTATTAATCTATATGTTCATTTTTGTGCTTTTATTATCACATAATATTAATCTGAAGTCTGGATACATTTTTTTATGAAAGGTTTTACCTAACTCAACGGAACTGATAGGAGTTGAAGTTTTAAAATCTCGCGGGTTCTTTACTCAGTCTTACTGGTATTGGATTGGTTCTGGGGCATTGATTGGATTTACATTGCTGTTCTACATTGGTTACATCCTTGCTCTCACCTACTTAAACCGTGAGTTTCTTCACCTTTATAAGTTATAACTAAATGACAGCCTATAGTATGTACTAATATTACAAATTGATTATGCAGCACTTAAGAAACATCAGGCTGTTAAATCAGAGCAATCTTTAAGCAATAAGGTGAATGGTGGAAGCACCTCTGCTCGGTCTGTATCCACAAGTCAAGAAGCTGCAGTGGAGACTAAACATAACAGAAAAAGAGGAATGATTCTTCCTTTTGAACCACATTTCATCACCTTTGATGAAGTAACATATTCTGTTGACATGCCGCAGGTAATGTAAAAACAAAATAAACAAATGGGAAAAACTTGAATTCAACTTTCAATTCTTTATTCTTATATATAACTATAAGTTTCATTAAATCCTTGCACTAAACTTGCAGGACATGAGGAACCAGGGTGTTCTTGAGGATAAGTTGGTTCTTTTGAAAGGTGTCAGTGGAGCTTTCAGGCCAGGTGTTCTCACTGCACTAATGGGTGTCACTGGTGCTGGCAAAACAACTCTGATGGATGTACTTGCTGGTAGAAAAACTGGGGGATATATTGAAGGGAACATCACAATTTCTGGGTATCCAAAGAAGCAAGAAACGTTTGCAAGAATTTCTGGATACTGTGAGCAAAATGATATCCACTCTCCTCATGTTACTGTATATGAATCCTTGCTCTTTTCAGCATGGCTCCGATTGTCTGCAGAAATCAATGCTGAAACCAAGAAGGTTGGTATCTGAACCCCATGTTGCGTATAATTTCTATGTACAGAATATGCCCACTTGCACACCTTTTTCTCTAATTCACACAATGTATGTTTCACTCATCAACTTCATCCATGCACCGAGTGTACCTGTTTATAGGCTTCATGAGGAAGGATGTATAAATGCGTTTCCTTTGCTTTTTCCTGGATACCAGAATTTTCCATCAATAATATCCTCGTGCAACATATTACAATACTTCGAGATTAATTTTATCTTCACGCCAAGCCTTTTCTCTTGGCTTTCATGTTAACTGTTTTTAAGCATGAGATAAGCTCTTAAGCAGATTCACCATTTGAGGTTGCTTAGAAGTAGCCAATTTAGTCACACTGCATTCATGCCCAGGTGTGGCCATATTTGAATATTGTAGTACTTCTCTTCATAGTTGCATTCAAATCCATAAATATATTATTTTGCAAGTAAATTTTCTCTTAGCTGAATGTAGAGGTGCCAAACTTAATGTAGATATCATTCATAGTTAGAATTATTATGTCATAGAAATAATGCTAATAAGTTTAGAAATGACTAATGGTTGCAGATGTTCATTGAGGAAATCATGGAACTCGTGGAGCTGAAACCACTAAGGCATGCAATAGTAGGATTGCCTGGTGTTAACGGCCTCTCGACAGAGCAGCGCAAAAGGTTGACTATTGCAGTTGAGCTGGTGGCTAATCCTTCTATAATATTCATGGATGAGCCAACTTCTGGGCTAGATGCAAGAGCTGCTGCTATTGTTATGAGAGCAGTTAGGAACATAGTGGACACTGGAAGGACAATTGTCTGCACCATCCATCAGCCTAGCATTGATATATTTGAATCTTTTGATGAGGTGAAATAGGCAGAGTAAAAAATTGTAGCAATTTCAGTTTGTTCTCTTCCATTACCGAGTTTCTGATCTATTTTCAATGTAATGCAGCTTTTTCTAATGAAGCGAGGAGGGCAAGAGATATATGTAGGGCCACTTGGACATCATTCTTCTCATTTAATCAGTTACTTTGAGGTAGAACTTTAATGAAAAATAGAGAACAATGAAATGCATGTTTAACTTCTCTGATCTTTATGTTGACCAAAATTTCACTTATGTGCACACTTGAAGGGAATTCAAGGTGTCAGTAAGATTAAAGATGGCTATAATCCAGCAACATGGATGTTGGAAGTCACAACTTCAGCAAAAGAAATGGAATTGGGGATTGATTTTGCTGAGGTGTACAAAAATTCAGAGTTATACAGGTATTTTCAATTATATGAAGTCTAAACAACTTATAGAACTGGAAAGTAATCCGCTCGAAAGCAATTAATGGCAAAAATTGCAAGAAGAATTTTATGATAAGATGTTATTCACAGTTTGCTGATGTAAACTGTTATTTAACATTTGTTTCAGGAGAAACAAAGCTCTTATTAAAGAATTGAGCACTCCAGCTCCTGGTTCAAAGGACCTTTATTTTCCATCACAGTACTCAAGGTCCTTTTTCACCCAATGCATGGCTTGCTTATGGAAACATCATTGGTCTTACTGGCGCAATCCTCTATACAATGCCATAAGGTTTCTCTTCACAACCGCTATTGCCGTGTTGTTTGGGAGCATGTATTGGAACCTTGGCTCCAAAATGTAAGGTCAAACTGGAAACTATGAGATGTTATATG
Source organism: Ormosia emarginata (assembly GCA_029884605.1). Taxonomy (NCBI): domain Eukaryota; kingdom Viridiplantae; phylum Streptophyta; class Magnoliopsida; order Fabales; family Fabaceae; genus Ormosia; species Ormosia emarginata. The sequence goes on along the minus strand of JAQQTP010000080.1, from coordinate 16,846,667 downwards.
GCTTCAAACTTTAGTTTCTATTTGTCCTAAAAGTAAATTTACACATTAATTAATTGCAGTGAAAAGCAACAAGATTTCTTTAATTCCATGGGCTTCATGTATAATGCTGTTTTCCTTATTGGTACTAAGACTGTTAATTCAGTGCAACCAGTGGTGGTTGTAGAGCGAATAGTCTTTTATAGAGAAAAGGCTGCTGGAATGTATTCAGCTTTGCCATATGCTGTTGCTCAGGTAAGCGATTTCTTATTTAGTCTTTATTTACTTCATCTCATGTAAATAATTTGCCTCAAGTGTCTATTTTTTCTGATCTTCATATTTTCATGCAGGCTCTAATTGAAATCCCTTATGTTCTTTTACAAGCTGTGGTCTATGGAATTATAGTTTATGCAGTGGTTGGTTATGAGTGGACTGTCACTAAAGTTTTCTGGTACATATTCTTCATGTTCTTCACCATCCTGTACTTTACCTACTTTGGCATGATGGCAGCAGCTGTGACCCCAAACCAAGCCATTGCCGCTTTAGTTACCAGTGCATCCAATGCATTATGGAATCTCTTCTCAGGATTCTTAATCCCACCACCAGTAAGTTTTTGCTTCCTTAGATGTGAAGTGCAGATTTTTACTTTTCAAACATAGGAATGTATAACTGATTTTCTTTCTTTCTTTTTTTTTTGGCATGGGCTAACAGAGGATCCCAATTTGGTGGAGATGGTACCATTGGACCAATCCAGTAACTTGGACTTTGTATGGGTTGGTCATTTCACAGTTTGGAGATATAAAGGACAATACTGAGTTTAATGGAAGAAGTGTTCCAGTAGAAGACTTTTTGAGAGATTACTTTGGTTACAAGCATGACTTTTTGGGAGTGGCGGCTGCTATAGTTGTTGGATTCACAGTAGCTTTTGCATTGATCTTTGCCTTGTCTATCAAGATGTTTAATTTCCAACGACGCTAAGAGTGCCATTGTAGGGTGTTAACATATAGCAATATCAGTAAAAGCACCTAGCTTGCTGAATTGTTTTGTTTATCAATTTGGAGATGTATCACTTGATGTTATATTGTTTGATTTAAAAATCCATTTTTATGGCTTTTATGTTATATTTATGACAAACTTATTTCGTACCTATATTCAGAAAACCTCTCTTCTGGAATTCCTATTTGTTAATGTTATAATATTGGCATTTTATGTGTAAGGATAATTGTTTTTAAGTCCATTTTACGGGATGATGTATAAAGCTGGTGGTGGAGGTAATTAAATATTTCTCAAACAGATGTCAATTATCCACATACTAGGGCATAATCGAGGAGGACGTGTACGAGTCATAATTTTCCCAACTTTGAATAATTGAATATTTTTCCTATATGTACATAATATTTTTTTTTCAGTTCTTCTAGTAAAAAAATAAATGTTTATCTTTTGATTGATAGATTATTTCAGTTTGTTTTGACTCTTCCTGTATCAACAACTACTAAGCGTATATTTTTAGTTATGAAAATTATTAAAACAAGGTTGCAGAATAAGTTAGAAGATGATTTTTTTTACAGATTATATGATTATTTATATTGAAAAGGAGATTGCTGAAAAATTCACCACAGATGCAATAATGATGACTTTTATTCTATGAAACAGCGTTAAGCACAACTTAAAAATTAAAAGTATATATTTAAGATTGTCTTATATTCAATTGTATTTATTATGAATGTTTTTAATTTAAAATATATTAATTATGAATTGAATTGAATTTATTTTTATGTTATATTATATGATAATTAGATTTTTTAAACTTAAATATTTAGAGACATATATTTAATCTTTATTCTCAGCTCCCCTAGGATTAAAATCATGACTTTATCCCTGTTTCAGATCAGTTATGGAAAACTATGTCACTATTGCAACTCATCTGAGATCCTACACTACTTAACATGCTTGGCAGGGATGTTGGCACTTCCATCACCTTCTCTGTATATGTGATGGAATCTCCTGTGGGGTCCAACCAATTTCGGTGGATGCTTTACATTTGATGCATGCAGAGACAATTGTTTTGTCAACAATTGCTGCAGAACTTTCGGTGCATCTGTTGCTTGTTGGAGGCTAATTGCATTAATTCAATGCTGGCTGAAATCTCTATAAATAGAGATTTGAGCTTCCATTCGAAAACACAACCTGAGCAGAAGACAAGTGAGCTTCTGAAGAGTGAGAAGAAAAATAGAATATGAGTAAATCCTAAAGAGTGAGATGTAGGAAAATACACTGGGGGAATTTGGGTATTATGTCTATTATTTTTTGGTACTGCAATCACATAGAATTTTAGTATTTGAGAAGATGGGTCTCACTGGAAGACACTATAATGTGTACCTCTTGTGTGAGAGAGTGTGGAAAGGATATTGTAATTGTCCTTAATATAATGGAATTTTTCAGAGTTTGTCATGTGAGTCTTCCCTAAACATTGGAGGGTTTTCCCTCAATATTTGAGGGTTTTTCACGTTGAAATTTGGTGTTCTTTATTCTGTATGCTTTGCACGTATTTAGTATCGTTGCTCTGTATGAGTATATGGATCTAGCTTTATTAGATCTTCTTTGGCGTTCATTTGTCACATCACAATCTCATTTAGTTTACTTTGTGAATCAATCCTTGAACCCAACAAGTGGTATCAGAGCTCCTAGTTGAGCTCTAGACCGTGCTGTGTAAATTAAATGGAGGAGAATATAGGCACTATGATCAAATTGATAGCCTCAAATTACTCCATTTGGAAGCCAAAAATAGAGGATATACTTTTCTACAAGGATTTGTATGATCCTTTGGAAAAGGGAGATGCAAAGCCAAACAATATGACGCCTGATGATTGGAAAAAGATGCACCGGAAGCACATTGGAATAATCAGGCAACAAATGGATATTAGCGTGTTCCACCATGTGGCCACATAGACCAATGCCCATACTCTGTGGAAGAATTTACAAGAGCTCTATGAGAGGAAGAATAAAGCTTTCACAATCATAAATTTGGTAAACCTGAAGTACAGAGAGGGAAGATCGGTTGCTGAACACTTGAGTGACTTCTAAGATTTGGTAAATCAGTTGATTACCATGAAGCTAGTGCTGGAAGACGAATTACAAGCACTACTACTTTTGAGTTCTTTGCCGGATAGTTGAGAGACTTTGGTGGTGTCATTAAGCAACTCTGCTTCGAATGGAAAATTATCTTTGGTCTAGGTTAAAGATAATATGTTTAATGAAGAAACCAGAAGAAAAGACTTGGGGATAGATAATTCCCAAGCCCTTGTCACAAAGAACAGGGGAAAAGTAAAAGTAAAGGTCGGTCCAAGAAATCCAAAGATAGATCGCAGTCCCAGTCAAGAAGAAAGTTCAAGTGTTATCACTGTGGCGAAGAAGGACATATCAAAAGGAATTGTAAAGCTTGGAAGAATAGAGACAAGACAAATCGGAAGAATCAAAATATGGCTGATGATGAGAATTCCACAACCCTTGTGACTAATAGGGAAGTGGTGTTACTTTCTATCAGAGAAGAAGAATGTCATGTTGCAGATTCATATGTAGAATGAGTCACTGACTCAGCAGCATCGTGTCATGCCACTCATAACAAGGAATTCTTTACTATGTACAAAGTATGGGACTTTGGCAAAGTAAAGATGGGCAATAGTAACAATGCAGACATTGTGGGAGTTGGTGATGTGTGCATTTAGACTAATATTGGTTGTACACTAACATTGAAAGACGTGCGACATATGTCTGACTACGCTTAAATTTGATCTTCATGCATGCCCTGGATCTAATTAGATATCACAGTAACTTTGGTGATGGCAAATAGAAGCTTTTGAAAGGCTCCATGGTTGTTGTTAGAGGAATGGTGTATAATACATTATACAAGACTCAAGTAAAGCAGATCAGAGACGAGTTGAATGCAGTTGAGGATGATGTTTTACCAAATTTGTGGCACAAATGACTGGCTCATTTAAGTGAAAAAAGATTACAAATTTTGGCAAAGAAATCCCTTATTCCTTTCGCCAAGGGTACAAGGTTAAGTCCTTGTGATCATTGTTTATATGACAAGTATCATAAAGTTTCTTTCAGTAAAACTTCAAAGTTGAAAGAAAATATTTTGGATATGGTTTACTCATATATATGTGGTCACATGGAAGTGAAGACTCTTGGTGGTAGTAAATATTTTGCAACGTTTATTGATGATACTTCACGGAAAGTGTGGGTGTGTTTTCTAAAGAGAAAAGATCAGGTGTTTCATTACTTTAAAGGGTTTCATGCCATGGAGGAGAGAGAAAAAGGGAAACCTTTGAAGTGTCTTTGTAATGACAACAAGGGTGAGTACATCTCCTATGAATTCAGGAATTATTGTTCTGAACATGACATTAGACATGAGAAGACGGCTCCAGGAACCCCACAACATAATGGTGTGACTGAAAGAATCAACAGAACTATTATGGAAAAAGTCAGATGTATGCTGAGAATGGTTGAACTGCCTAAGCCATTATGGGGTGAAGCTGCTCAAACTGCATGATACTTGATTAACAGATCTCTGTCTATTCCTTTGAGCTTTGACATTCCAAATAGAGTATGATTTGGACATGATATTAGCTACTCTCATTTGAAGGTGTTTGGATGCAAAGCCTTTGCTCATGTAAGTAAGGAGCAGAGACAAAAACTTGATGATAGAGTCATTCCTTGTATATTTCTAGGCTACGGAGATGAGGAATTTGACTACAGGTCATGGGATCTAGAAAAGAAAAAGATTGTTAAAAGCAGAGATGTAGTATTTCATGAGTAAGAAACTATGTCAAATTCTGTTGTACTAGAAAAAACCAATGAATCTGGTGGTAATGTCAATTTTACATCAGTATCTCCTTGTTGTGAAAATCGACAAGTGTACCGAATCGCAAAAGTAATAAAAAGTGAATAAGAGTATCATCCCACGAGAATTAAGTTATTAATTACTAAATTCGTTGAAAATGAAATTTAAGCTAACAAAGAAAAAAAGAGTTGTTGCAAATATAATTAAAAAGAAATATAAGTAGGCAAAACAATAAATCAAAAGGGTAAAAAATAATGGTATTAAAGCGTTAGCGTTCAGACTTCACTTGCACTCTTTAAATGCACATTCAAATATTAGTTTAACAATATTTTATTTCAATGATTTATGGTCAATTTTCAAAATTAATTAATACACAATCCCTTAGTATATTAATCCTCTTACACTGTTTGGAATTAACTAATCATTTAGTCTAACCCCAAATAGAAAGGCATTACCAAGAACGAGAGAATTAAAAAAAAGATTACATAACTCACAACGTCTATTCCTAGCGATTGTAGAAATAATGGTATTTATCACATATTCTAGGTTCATGCAATTTTTTTCAAATCATACATTAACCCAAAAGATCATTTTCAAATTAATCAGGTTTAGAAAAATATTAAGAAAAGAGATAGACACGTAAATCATGAAATAAACTCATAAAAGAAGTTACATCATTAAAGTATTAAGATTCATCATCCTCCTAACAAAAGAGATTTAGTTACACATGAAAAAAGAATAACACAAAGAAAAGAATATGACAAACTCCATTGTAGATAGGTGAAAAATTTGAAGAAACTTCTTAATCTTCAAGCCTAATTGCGCCCATACCACTTTAGGGTTTGTGCCTCCACTTTGCTCCTTGATTGCTGCTGAATTTTGTGCAAAAAGAGAGCTCATTTGCTAAACTCGTTTTTCTCTTTTTTTTTTTATAGAAAAATTGACAGTTTTTCATATTTAACTTGCACAATTTTTCTCACCCTCCGGATAACCGAATTTGTGTAGATCTCAACAGAGAATTTGTAGGATTTTCTGTTAGCTTTCAAATGACACAAACGGTGCGTCGATCTGATCTCTGTAACCTAAGATATGACTCAATTAATGAGGAATTGTCAAGATAATACGAGAATCAGAATTTTGCTCCAAATCAAATCTATTTGAGAATACTTATCCAATCTTCAACCTAATCTTTATTTAAGATTTTGCATATAATTAAAACTCTAATTAACATCTACGAATAGGATAAGAATCATTCTAATATTTATCTTTAGGAATTTCTTATTGTTGCACAAAATCTGATGATTTATCCTAAAAACTTGTTTCTCTAATTTCTTGCTTCTTTAAGCATCAAGTCTCTTTTCATGTGTATTTATCTATCAAAAATAAATAAAATACGTAATAAGAACATACCTCAAAATAATAAAAATATAATAAAACTTGATAATAAAACTTAATCAAAGAGATTAAAAGATGATAAAAACCAAGATTTTGAACCGTAAAAATATAATTTTTCAGGGTTCATCACTCCCCAAACTTGATTTTGCTTGTCCTCAAGCAAAAAGAAAAAGAAAAAGAAAACAAAAAGACTAAACAAAGAAAAACTCAAAACACAAAGATTAAAACATGACAACACTGGTTATTGAAAATCATTCATATCATCAGAAATTGCTTCAAAATCTAACTTCAAAGTGTCATACATGCACAATCCATTTATCACCTCGTCTTTCTCATGCAACTCTTATGCAAAAATGACTTCCTAAAAATATGAATGAAAGACTCAATCTCCTCATAAAGTACAACCCCGAATAGGTTTATAAAATTGTAAATGCACATCAAACTCACATTCATAGGCTTGTTCTTCATCTCTCTCTTCACTAATGTAAACAACACATAACCAAGGATCAAAAGAGACTTTATAAAGCTTGTAATGAAAGGCCTAAGGTAAAGGATAAAAAAGAAGGAATATGATAAATAAAACAAAAGTTAAAATACAAAATCATGTATATTTCACAATCTAAGCCTCATAAATATTGAACAAGTGCAAAATGGAGCATAAGAAACAACACATCATTCTCTCTCTCTCTCTCTCTTTTTTTTAAACAACCTCCGCCCCCAAACTTATTTCTTTGCAAGACTTTGGGTGGATTTCCTCTTTTTGCTTTTTTTTTTGTTTTGAAATTTTTTTCAGCTCCAAAAATACTTCATGCACAAAAATAACAAAAACTTAAATAATAAAATAACACACGATATGCACTCAATAAAGGTTATGTAAGAGAAGAATTTTTTTTTATGTGAGTATGAGAAAGGTAAATGTGGGTAAAGAAAAGAAATAGAGGTCAAACAATATCAAGGCTGCAAAAAGGGACCTAAGGATATATTGTGTTCACAGGTTGGCTTGAAAGACTTAGATGATCCAAAGAAGGCCCTTATCATTTTCTTAATCATGCATTGCCTAGGATTTCGCCTCAAGAAAGAATATAACAACTTCAAAATGCAAATCATCCACACACTTGTATTCCCATAAACTTTCTCTAAGCCTGACATTCATGCATAATTCGAGGTCTATCAAATATAAAGATTGGAAGATTATCCATACACAATTGAAACAATATAGACAAACATAACTCATGAATGCTCAAATGATAAACCAAGAAAGTATATCCATCCATAATTCAAGCAATCATTGGATATTCAATTCAACAAACCGGTATGCACAGAAAGACTCAAAACACAATAAGGTGATGATAACAAAATAAAACACATAAAAACAAATGCAAAAATAAAATATTAAAGAAAGAAAAAGAAAAACTCTTTTTGGCGGCCAATAACTACATACATTTCTCTACAATGTTTCCGAAGTCAGGGAGATACTTAAGCTGACTCAACATTATCTTCAAAACAAAAACATAAATATTTTATCAGTCAATAAAATAAAGAAATAACAAAAACAAAAACAAATCAAAAGTGAAAGAATAAAATAGTAAATAAAAAGAAAAAAATGGGTTGCATCCTAAAAAACACTTATTTAACATCATTAGCTCGACGTTGCCTTTTATTTATGGTGGCTTGAAGCAAGAGAAACAAGATGATACATTTCTTTTGTCATATCTTTTCCTTCATACTCGATCACTGCCCTTGAAATCCTTTCCAAAAATATTCTTAACTGGAGTTGTACTTATTTGTCCAGAAGACACTTTAGCATTTGTAACTCCACTAGGTCATGAAATTTTCAATTTATCAGCAGGTAAAGTACCAGGTTTCAACTTGTCAGAAGATTTCAGATCAGCTTGCACGAAATTCTGAGAATTGGGAGGACCTTTTTCTATTTTAACCATCTTAGAGGTAGGAGAATCAATATTAATCGATGATGCAGAGTTCTTACCGGTCGACTCCTTTTGAACTTTACCTTGGATGTAATTAATGAGAGTATAAAGATATGATGTTAGTGAAGACTTATCAAAGATATTGATAATCACTTAATCTCCACCCATCCTCAAAATAAGCTCTCCCACTAGGTACATCAATCAATGTTCCTAAAGTGGATAGAAATGGTCTTCCAAGAATTAACGGGATAACAACAACATCGTCCATATCTAAAACCACAAAGTCAACTGAAAAGAAGAATTTGTCAACCTTCACTAGTATGTCTTCCACAATACCATATGGATGTCTGACAGATCGATTTGCTAATTGAAGAGAAATCATAGTAGGCTTAACCTCTCCAATTTCAAGCTTGTGAAGGATGGACAATGACATTAAATTAATGCTAGCTCTTAGATCACATAGAGCTTTATCAACATTCAACTTTCCAATGGTACAAGGGATGTTAAAACTTCCAGGATCCCTTAACTTGAGTGGTAGCTTCCTCTGGATAATAATAATGTACTCTTCAGTAAGTGCTATAGTCTCATTTTCTTCTAATTTTCTCTTCTTAGACAACAAGTCTTTCATGAATTTAACATAAGAAGACATTTGCTCAAGTGCCTAGGCAAAATGAATACTTATCTGTAATTTCTTAAACACATCCAGGAACTTCAAGAATTGTCTTTCTTGCTTCTCCTGAGTGTCTTTCTTCAACCGCTTAGGGAAGGGAAGCCTAGCATACAAAGAAGGACAATAGGTTTGTTCTGCTCACGTTCCTTTTTTTTTCTCTGCTACGTTGGTTGCTCCTCTTTAGCTTTTTCCTTCTCGATCTCATGTCCCTCATTGCTAGCTTATATTAAGATATCTTGAAGTGAGGCATCTTCAATGAGGATATCATCTTTTCTTTTTTTAGCTTTTGAAGAACTAGGTGCTACTTTCACGTTTTCTTCCAATTGCTTACCACTTCTCAAAGTGATTGCATGACATTACTTTCTTGGATTTACCACAGTATCACTTGGAAGACCACCTTAAGGTTTCTTTGTGAGATATCTAGCTATCTGTCCCACCTGATTTTCTAAACTTTTGATGGCTGCCTCTTGATTTTTAAAATTAGCCATTGTCTCCTCTATAAAAGTGCTAGTACTAAGAGCAAGTCTCTCAACAATAATTTCAATATTAGATAACTTTTCTTATTGAGATTGTGAAGATGGTTGTTGAAAGGAAGGTGGTGGTAGTCTTAGCACATTTTGATTAGTCCATGACAAATTTGGATGATTCTTCCACCCTGGATTGTATGTGTTGGAATATGGGTTACCTTGTGATCTCGAAGGATTACTCATATAATTTACTTGCTCTTGAGGAATAACACTTAAAATGCTTACTTCGCATCCACCATTAGCATGGTTGCCTCCACAGAAATCACAAATTAGAGCCTGATAGTTAACTGCATTCACCTGCATATTCCCAACTTGCTTGGTGAGGTTAGCAAACTGTTGTGCAATGCTTTTATTCTGAGGAAGTAAGGCATCGAGAGTGCTAAGCTCCATAACTCCCTTTTAACTACTGCTCTCCCACTAGGTATTTGATATTCATTAGTAGTCATAGTCTCAAATAATTCCTAAGCCTCTTCTGGAGTTTTTGTGTTCAAAGACCCACCTGCAGATGCATCCACCATAAGTCTTATGGAATGATTCAAACCATTATAAAAGATCTGCACTTGCTACCAAACTTCAAAAGCATGATGAAGACATTTTCTAAGCAGCTCCTTAAATCTTTCTCACGCTTCATAGAGAGATTTTCCTTGATTTTGAGTAAAACAAGCAATCTCACTTCTTATCTTCACAAACATTGATAGAGAAAAATACCAATTGAGGAACTTACTAACCAGATCATCCCAAGTGGATATGCTTCCTTGAGGCTGGGCTTATAGCCAGCTCTTGACTTTATCTCTCAAAGAAAATAGAAAAAGTCGTAACTGTATGACATCATCACTAGCTCCATTATATTTGATGGTATCACAGAGTTGCAAGAAATTAGCAATGTGCAAGTGTGGATCTTCTGTCTAACCTCCCCCAAACTGATTATGTTGCACCAACTGTACAAGAGTTGATTTAATCTAAAAATTATTAGCTTTGATAGCAAGTCGCACAATACTAGTTAAGACATTCTTAGAAGATGGAGTAACATAATCAGCTAAAGTGCATATTCTCTGTACAGTAGTATTCTCAGTCATATTTTCTTCTTTAATTCTTTTTCCTTCTTTAATTACTTTTCTGATTGCTCTTTTTGTTCTTGTTATCTCTAGATCAAAAAGTAATTCTTTTGACTCCAAAGAACCTTACATAAATAAACAAACAAGTAAATCAGAGTGAAGTAAAGAAAAGAAAAAAATGAAAATAAAAATAAATGACTAATAAAAATTAACCAAGAAAACAAAAATGAATAAAAAGAAATAAATTAAAAATAAAATTAAATAAAGAAAAATAAAAAATTAAATAAGAAAAATAATTATCTAAAAAATAAAATAAAAAAATTAAAATTAAAAGTAAACAACTAAAATTAAAAATAAACAAAGAAAAAAAAGCTTAAATTAATGTCTTTTCAACTATTATTTAATATTAATAACAATAATCTACAGTAACAGTGTCAAAAACTTGTTGTGAAAATCACCAAGTACGCCGAATCGCAAAAGTAATAAAAAGTAAGCAAGAGTATCGTCCCACAAGGATTAAGTTATTAATTACTAAATTAGCTGAAAATGACATTATTTAAGCTAACAAAGAAAAAGAGAGTTGTTGCAAATATGATTAAAAAGAAATATAAGTAAGCAAAACAATAAATCAAAGAGGTGAAAAACAATGACATTAAAACATTAAGATTTAGACTTCACTTGAACTCTTTAAATGCACATTCAAATATTGGTTTAATAATATTTTATTTCAATAATTTATGGTCTATTCCCAAAATTAATTAATACTCAATCCCTGGGTATATTAATCATCTTACACTATTTGGAATTAACAAATCACTTAGTCTAATCTCAAATAGAAAGACATTATCAAGAACGAGTAAATTAAAAGAAAGACCATATAACCCACAACGTTTATTCCTAGCGATTGCAAAAATTATGGTATTTATCATATGTTTTAGGTTCATGCAAATTTTTTCAAATCATACATTAACTCAAAAGATCATTCCCAAATTGATCAAATTTAGAAAAACATTAAGAATAGAGATAAACACGTAAATCATGAAATAGAAACATAAATTAAACTAATAAAAGAAGTTACATAATCAAAATATCAAGATCAATCATTCTCCTAACAAAAGAGATTTAGTTATACATGGAAAAAGAAGAACACAAAGGGAAGAATACGACAAACTCCATTGTAGATAAGTGAAAATATTGAAGAGATTTTCTAATCTTCAAGCCTAATTGCGTCCACACCACTTTAAGGTTTGTGCCTCTATTTTGCTCATTGACGGCTGCTGAATTTTGTTAAAAAAGAGAGCTCATTTGCTAAATTCGTTTTTTCCTTTTTTATATATATATAGAAAAGCTGATAGCTTTTCCTATCTAACTTGCACGATTTTTCTCACCCTTCAGATGACCGAATTTGTCCTCGATCTCAACAGAGAATTTGTAGTATTTTCTGTTAGCTTTCAAATGTCATAAATGGTGCGTCAATCTGATCTCTGTAGCCCAAGATAGGACTCAATTAATAAGGAATGGTCAGGATAATGTGAGAATCCAAATTTTGCTCCAAATCAAATCTCTTTGAGAATCCTTATACAATCTTCAATCTAATCCTTATTTAAGATTTTGCATTCAATTAGAACTCTAATTAGCATATAAGAATATGATAAGAATCCTTCAAATATTTATCTTTAGGAATTTCTTATTTTTACACAAAATCTGATGATTTATCTTGAAAATTTGTTTCTATGATTTATTGCTTCTTTAAATGTCCAGTCTCTTTCCATGTGTATTTACCTATCAAAAATAAATAAAACACGTAATAAGAATATACTTTAAAATAATGAAAACATAATAAAACTTGATAACAAAACTCAATCAAAGAGATTAAAAGAGAATGAAAACTCAAGATTTTGAACCGTAAAAATATGAATTTTTTGCAAGTTCATCACTCCTCCTAAAGGAAATGCCACAAAAGGGGGTAGAGTTTTTAGAACATAGGGTTGATAATGAGCCAGCAATAGATGATGTTGAAGATGAAGAAGGTGTCGAGCAGGGGGAGCAACCCGTTACACCACAGCTCAGGAGATCTAATAGAGTGTGTCGTCCATCGATCAAGTACCCCCAGTTCTGAGTTCATCCTTCTGAGTAATGAGGGGGAGCCAAAAAGTTTTGAAGAAGTTCAAACTCGTGAGGATAAAATTCAATGGATGAAGGTAATGCAAGAAGAGATAGACTCCTTGTAGAAAAATGACACTTATGAGCTTGTGAAACTTCCAAAATGGAGGAAAGCCTTGAAGAACAAATGGGTATTCAAGCTTAAGAAAGATGACAACTAGCTAGTGAAATATAAAGCTCGCTTGGTCGTGAAAAGTTTTGGACAAAAGCGAGGAATAGATTTTGATGAGATTTTATCTCCAGTTGTCAAAATAAGTTCTATTCGAGTTATACTCGGATTAATAAGTAGCTTGGATCTGGAGCTTGAGCAGTTAGATGTGGAGACTACATTTGTCCATGGTGATTTGGAGGAAGAGATCTACATGGATCAACCAAAAGGTTTTGAGGAGACTGTAAAGGAGTATATGGTTTGTAGATTAAAGAAAAGTCTTTATGAATTGAAGCAGACTCCCAGACAATAGTACAAGAAATTTGACTATTTCATGATAAGCCATGGATATATCAAGACTGATGCAGACCATTGTGTATATGTTAGAGTGTTTCCAGGTGACAAGTTCATCATCCTTCTATTATATGTAGACGATATGCTAGTAGTGGGACAAGATTCGAAGATGATTGGTGATTTGAAAAAGGAGTTATAAAATTTTTTGATATAAAAGATCTAGGCCCTGTAAAACAAATTTTGAGCATGCAGATTTTGCGAGACTGGAAAGCTAGAAAGCTATGGTTATCACAAAAACAATATGTGGAATGAGTTCTATAAAGATCCAATATGAAGAATGCTAATCTGGTTGGCACACCGTTGGCCAATCACTTTAAACTCAGTAAAATAAGTTGCCTCACTTCTTAGGAAGAAAAGAAAAATATGGCTATTATACCTTACTCCTTTGTAGTTGGGAGTTTGATGTATGTCATGGTTTGTACTCAGTCAAATATCGCTCATGTGGTTGGAGTTGTTAACAAGTTTCTTTTCAATCCTGGTAAAGATCCTTGAGAAGCTGTAAAATAAATCTTGAGATATTTGAAAGGTAGCTCTAGAATGTGCTTGTGCTTTGGAGGATCAAAACCGATTTTGGAAGGTTATGCAGATGCGGATATGACAGGAGATCTTGATATTAGGAAATCTACCTCGAGATTATTGCTTACTTTTGCAAGGGAAGCTGTGTCTTGGCAATCTAAATTGAAGAACTACTGAAGCAGAGTATGTTGCTATGACCGAAGTAAGAAAAGAAATGCTTTGGTTGAAAAGATTTCTTCAGCAATTTGGAATGAAGCAGGAAAAGTCCGTTATTCATTGTGACAGTCAAAGTGCTTTGGATTTAAGTAAAAATGCGATGTACCACTCTCATACTAAGCACATTGATGTTAGATACCATTGACTCCGTCAAGCAGTGGAGGAACAACAATTTAAGTTGGAAAATATTTACACTGATAAAAACTCTGCTGATATGATAACAAAAGTTATTGCACGTGAAAAGTTTCAACTTTGTGTCGAGTTAATCGGAATGGATCCCATATGAATGTTCCAAGATTATTTTTCGCAATGGCTGGAGGGAGAGAATTGTGTGATTCAGCCAATTTTGGTGGATGCTTTACATTTGATGCATGCAGAGGCAATTATTTTGTCAACAATTTTGTAGAACTTTTGGTGCATCTGTTGCTTATTGGAGGGTGGAAGTTGGAGGGCCAATTGCATTAATTGAAGGCCAGCTGAATCTCTATAAATAGAGATTTGAGCTTCCATCCGATAACACAACCCGAGCAGAAGACAAGTGAGCTTTTAAAGAGTGAGAGGAAGAATAGAGTGTGAGTAAATCCTAAAGAGTGATATATAGGAAAATATACTGAGAGAATTTGAGTGTTATCTCTATTATTTATGAGCACTGTAATCACATAAAATTGTAGTATTTGAGAAGAGAGGTCTCAATAAGAAACACTATATTTTGTACTTCTTATATGAAAGAATATTAAAATAATATTGTAATTATTCTTAATATAATAAAAAATTTTAAAATTTATCCCGTAATTTTTTTAATATTAAAAAAAATCACATTAAAATTTAATATTCTTTTTTATATGTTTTATGTTTTACATGCATTCAATACCATTGTACTATATAAATATGTGGATCTAGTTTTATTAAATCTTTTTTTTACGCACTTATCACGTCACAATCTTATTTAATTTACAGTGTCAATCAATCCTTGAGTCGACATCTACTCTGTCGATGAAAGGATCTAAGCACCACGGATTACGCTCAGAACGTAGCAGCTGCAGCGCATGCCTGGAGTGCGTTTCAATTATCACATGCCTTAACTAAATTTTAGTTTTATGTCCTTAACAAAAAAAAAAAATAGTAGATTTATGACAATTCGGTATAAATTAAATTTCGTTGACAGTAATAAGAATAATGTATTTATATAAAAAAAGTTCAATTTGTATTAGTAGAAAAAATGTTATATTATAATATATAAATATTATATTATGTAGAAATTTTTTTCTGATCTCATGTAGTAAAAATATTTAAACTGAAACGAAAAAATATATTACAACTCCATTAATGAACATGTAACTTAATTGGTACCAAGTAAGTTTCTTAAGACTTAGGTATGATAATAATATTAAAGTTTTGATTCACCATCAACTCATCAAGTCAAGGCAAGCTAGAAGATAAGGTCGATAAAGCCCTTGTCTCATACTTTGATTTATTTTAGGTCTTATAATTTTTTTTTAATGTTATATTAATTATATATTATATTTATGTATTTTTAAAAATATTTTTAATAATAAAACCTAATTTGAGGCCCTATATATTCTTACACTTTCTTGATTCCTAATTACTTTAGTTTATTATCTACGTTCCCTCTTTCTTATCTTATAATTTTTATTTTTTCCTTCTCATTTTATCTCTTTACAATTTATCATCATCCTTACAAATTCTCTTTTATTTATTATCAAATGGTATTCTCAGCTTTTAGACATGGAGTTGTGCAAACTAACAACTTTTTTTTATAAAAAAAAATTAGCATCTAGTCACTTACTCTTTTAGTTATTGTCGTTACTTTTATATGTATAAAAAAAATATGTAAACCAGGCATTACGAAATATACGATTGGTGTGATTTTTTGTTCATAAATATACAATTGATGTGATTAATTTGGTGTTCATTGTTCAGTGAGTGAATGAAATCACTGCTGACGAAATTTTGTTGGTCACGACTCACTTGGTTGACGTGCAAAATTGGACATCACGTGTTCATTTTCATTTTATTTTTTAAATTTGATTCGTTTTTCCTGTCTAACTTGCAGCATTGCAAATATATCAGCCAGCCATTACATAGACATCACTGATTATGTAATCTTCTTAGGTTATTCATCACTTTTTTTTTAAAAAAAAAAACTATACATATTAATATATTATTATTTATTCAAAATTTTTTTATATAACAATTATAAATTTAGCTTATAAACATAATTTACGTGCATTTCGTAAAAAAATATAACAACTTTTACAAAAGAAAAAATTAAATTCAGTTAACGAAGTGTCCTAATAATACATATTTTCTATAAATATGAAAATACCTTATATACCAAGGCAATAGTACACTTTTAAATATTTCTTATAAACTTGAGAAAAATCCTTACAAACCATATACATTAATTGAATTGAGTTTCTTCTCAGAAAAAAAAAAATTAACTATTATTTTTAATTAATTCTAATGACTTCGAAACCATTGAACTGTTGTTTTTAATATTGCGTTACAACTTCCTAGGCAACCGTTTTCGCGTAATCTAAGCTTGGTATATGGATAGTTGTGATTGGCAACGGTACGTGGATAGTTGTGAATTGGCAACTTTATTATGGGACCAGCGAATCATTTACTTTGACGAATTCAGATGTCTTCATAAAACACCTTTTTTTTTCTTTTTTTTTTATTAAAAAAAAAGAAGAAGACTAGTGTTTGCTACTTTTAATAGATGTTGAACTCTTGTATTACAGGAAAAATTCACATAATTCTTTAAACATATATTAGTAATATTATAAGCAAATAATGTATGATGTTCGTCAATCATGGATTTTTTTTTATATATAAAAATTTAGGATAACATGATAGTTGTTTGTTTCAGTCCAGGGTTATGATAGGTTTCTAATTAGGGATATTCAAATACAATTTAAACCAAAAATCATACAAAAAATCAAATTGAAAAATCGAATCCAATTAAAATCGAATACATTTAATTCTTTTTAAATTGAGTATTTGAAAATCGATTGGATTGGAGTGGATTTCGGATTTGATTTTTAAAACCAATCTAATTCAATCCAATCAGATTAATATTACATAATATATTTATTTATTATAGAATTTATACTTTTACTTATAATAATTCTAATTTTTCACATATTTATCTTATTTTATGTGATTAAATATTACTTTAAGTATATAAAATGAGATATTTTTACTTTTTATTTTTTCCTTTTATTTCTTTATTTCTTTATTTCTTTTTTAATAGGTTGAATTGTTTTAATTCACAAATTTTTTTGCTTAAAAAATTTTAGGTTAAAAATCAATTAAACCGATTCAATCTAAACCAATTTAAATCGGATTAGATTGGTTCAATTTTCAAAATTTAGCAAGTTCAATCTAATATAAATTGATATAAATATTTTTTTTTGGATCAATTAACTTTTTGACTCAAAATTGATCCAAACAAATTGCGAACACTCATATTCCTCTAATCTCAGTAAACACTTATAAAGGTTTGAACAAAACTTGGTGGCTTCAACCCTGAGGGAGGAAACTCTCTCAAATCTCATTTAATCTGTTGTTATGTGTTCATTAACTCAATTAAATAAGATTAAATGAAGTTGAAAGTATCACATGGCAATAAATTAAATGAGGTTAGAGAAAGTTCTCTCATTCTAAAGTTAGAGTCAAATTTTATTCTAAAAGTTTTATAAATAAACTACCAATAAAATATCCCTAAATTTAAACTTAATATGTCTAAAAATTTTAGACCATATATAGATAGTACATTGTTGGCACTGTATAATATAATATATAAATATCAAATATTTAGCATAATTAGTATTTGTTAGTCGATTGCTAATTAAACC
The DNA here is from genome assembly GCA_029884605.1 of Ormosia emarginata. Classification (NCBI taxonomy): domain Eukaryota; kingdom Viridiplantae; phylum Streptophyta; class Magnoliopsida; order Fabales; family Fabaceae; genus Ormosia; species Ormosia emarginata. The sequence continues at coordinate 16,828,992 of JAQQTP010000080.1, read as the reverse complement.
AATATAATTATTATTTATACAAAATGAAATACATAAAATGCTATAATTTTAAGTACAGTTGAAATAAAATTATATAGTTGACTATCCACAGTTTATATATATATCTAAATACAAACATCAAATAACTTGTTACAATTTTGAATACTTAAATATCTTAAATATATATATTTTATACACTTCTCCCTTTCATGAATTTTCTTCGAGATATCCAGTGGTTATAATAATCATATGCACATCACAAGAAGGCACATACTGCATAAAAAAGTCCACTTTTTTTTTTTAAAAAAAAAGGTCAACTCAACTGATAATGTGTTTAGTGTTTTTAATTTTTTTTTAATTCTCAGGTTTTTGAGACGACATAATCAATGATATCACGCAGCTCAAACGGTTATAGAAAAAACTGATATTATAATATTCACTATTTGATTCCTCAAAGAAAGTAAAAGAGAAAATCATCTGAACTATGTAGAGCTGGTGGTCGTGGCCACCTTTTACAACGTATCCCACAGTTCTAAGGAACATCTAACATGCGCAGCTAGCTATATTGCGCACTTCAAATCCACGCCAACTTTGACACCTTTGAATATGAAAGCCACCCCCATTCTCTTTTTCTATAGTCTATATATATGCCAACATCTTTCATTGTTTACCATTCAGCCAAAGACAAAGGAACAAGTAACTGAGAGAAAGTTGGCAAGCCATTTTCAGTTTTCACTACTTTTTTCCAAGATTTGTAGTTGTTTTTAGCTGAGTTATTTTGTGTCATGGAGGGTGGGGGCAGTTTCAGGATTGGTAGTTCATCAATTTGGAGGAATACTGATGCTGAAATCTTCTCTAACTCTTTCCACCAAGAAGATGATGAAGAAGCTCTCAAGTGGGCGGCCATTCAGAAACTTCCTACGGTTGCACGTTTGAGGAAAGGTTTGCTTACTTCACCTGAAGGGGAAGCCAATGAGGTCGAGATACAGAAACTTGGGTTGCAAGAAAGGAGAGCTTTGCTTGAAAGGCTGGTGAGAATTGCTGAAGAGGACAATGAGAAGTTTTTGCTGAAACTCAAGGATCGAATTGATAGGTGAGAACCCCAACTCTTCTTTCTTCTTGATTTTAGTTGAGCTTCCTTTGAAATGCACTGATGGCTTCTCCTCTTCTTCTTCATCCTTGTATGATATCAGAGTTGGAATTGATCTTCCTACTATAGAGGTCCGATTTGAGCACTTGAACATCGAAGCAGAAGCTCATGTAGGAAGCAGAGCTTTACCCACATTCACTAACTTCACGGTTAATATAGTGGAGGTAAGTGGTAGTACCAACATTCACAAACAGTAGAACAAGCTATATGATCTTACTGATTGAGATTCTAACTTTAACATTTTTTTTTTAATTTTAAAGGGCCTGTTGAACTCTCTTCATGTACTTCCAAGTAGAAGACAACATATAAATATTCTCCAAGATGTTAGTGGAATAATAAAGCCTGCCAGGTATCAATGCTAATACTGTTCTATTTATTGATATCTCTTTGGAAGACAAGAAATACCATAATTAGCTAGGACCTTTGGAACCAATATAACATGTTTCCATTTGCTCCTCTCCAGAATGACATTACTTTTGGGACCTCCGAGTTCTGGCAAAACCACACTCCTGTTGGCCTTGGCTGGAAAACTTGATTCAAAATTAAAGGTTAAGACATAAAAGAAAAGATATTTGTTTATTTTTAAACGATGTTTTCATGTTTTTGCTCTATTTTCCAATTTTGGATCTCCAGCTAATAAATTGTGGCTTCTTGATCAGTTCTCTGGAAAGGTGACTTACAATGGTCATGGGATGAATGAGTTTGTACCCCAGAGAACTGCTGCTTATGTCAGTCAAAATGATATTCATATTGGAGAAATGACGGTCAGAGAAACCTTGGCCTTCTCAGCAAGATGCCAAGGAGTTGGGGCTCGTTATGGTTAGTCTACAAGAATGCTTTTTGCTTATAGTTTCATCGAATTCAATATTGAAAACACAGGCTGACATTTTAGATGAAAATTAAGGTTTGATGATGTGTAATACTTTTGGCATTCTGCAGACTTGCTAGCCGAATTGTCAAGAAGAGAAAAAGAGGCAAATATCATGCCTGATCCAGATATTGATGTCTACATGAAGGTAACATGGAAGCCATTGTTTGTCAGGGACAAGTTTTTCCTATTTGGTTTGCATTCCTTAGCCTTCCTTTTATATTGTTGAATAAATGGTAACCTTTCAAACCAAAGAGAGAAAGATATGACAGCTTAACAATTGTAACATCACACTTGTTTGATTTTGAAGATTCCATTGTTCTTCTACTTCTCCTTGGTACTAATTTCAAAATTTCTCATCCAGAAGAAATTTGCTGCAAAGAAAAAGTAGGCGATAAATTAGTTGTAACAGCAAACAAATCAGTGACTTTTAAATTGATCTCAGTTACATCTTCACTTAGTTATCTTGAAATTGAGTGTATCATCTATTTCTTTTCCATGCAAATAGAAATGACTGATAATTAAGTGATTGTCCTTTTGACTCATAATGCTCAGGCAATAGCAACTGAAGGCCAGAAGGCAAATTTGATAACAGATTATGTCCTAAGGGTAAAATTTATACTTTAAAAGCCATCTCTGATCATCATGAATTCATTACAATATTTTGTTTTAAAGTCTCTTGTTTCTTTGCTATACATTTGCAGATTTTGGGACTGGAGGTCTGTGCTGATACTGTTGTTGGAAATGCAATGTTAAGAGGTATATCTGGTGGACAAAGAAAACGTGTTACAACAGGTAAAATAAAACAAACCTGATTTCAATCTTGAAGTGTATCATGTTTAATCACCTCAATAAATCGATTATGTGAGAGTCTTTAATAATTATAAATCTATAAATACAGGGGAGATGCTGGTTGGACCAGCTAAAGCTCTTTTCATGGATGAAATATCAACTGGTTTGGATAGCTCAACAGCTTTTCAAATTGTGAATTCACTCAAGCAGTTTGTCCACATTATCAAAGGAACCGCAGTCATCTCACTCCTGCAGCCAGCACCAGAGACTTACAATCTTTTTGATGACATTATTCTACTCTCTGACAGCCACATTGTGTACCAGGGTCCCCGCGAACACGTGCTTGAATTTTTCGAATCAATGGGTTTCAAATGCCCTGAGAGGAAAGGTGTGGCAGACTTTTTGCAAGAAGTAAGTGCTATTGTGTCTTCTTTCAATGATATAATCTGTCTACACTAGTAATTGTGGGTTTTATATGTAAATGTAATAATAATTTAATTTTGACTGTGCAAATTATTATGGTATAGGTGACGTCAAGGAAGGATCAGGAGCAGTACTGGGCACACAAAGATCAGCCTTATAGATTTGTCACAACCAAAGAGTTTGCTGATGCATTTCAGTCATTTCATGTTGGGAGAAGCATTGGTGATGAACTTGCTACTGAATTTGACAAGTCTAAGACCCACCCAGCTGCTTTGACAACCAAAAAGTATGGAGTGGGAAAATGGGAACTGTTAAAAGCTTGCTTATCAAGGGAATATTTACTTATGAAGCGCAACTCATTTGTCTACACCTTCAAGCTTTGCCAAGTAGGTTTGGAAGTTGCAAAATTTCACTTTATTGTCTAATCATCTAATGCTATGTGTACATTATTGAAAGAACAATGCTAGAGGGCCATAATTTTTTTGCTTGATTTTTTTATAGAATAATGTGGTATGCTTGTTGGCTCTTAGATGGATGAGTAGTCCCCACCCATTTTATTCCATCCAACAACCACCCTTGAATTCTGTCAAAATTCTGGCTATTTTATTCTTGCTGTGTAATATTACTCTTATTCAAATCCATTACTAACGGCTTCCCCCTCCTTTTAGCTTGCTGTTCTGGCAATTATTGCCATGACAATCTTCCTCCGGACTAAGATGCATAGAGATTCAGTGACTCATGGAGGTATATATGTGGGTGCATTGTTCTATGGCGTTGTTGTGATCATGTTCAATGGATTGGCTGAGCTTTCCATGGTGGTTTCAAGGCTTTCTGTTTTCTACAAGCAAAGGGACTATCTCTTCTTCCCTTCATGGGTCTATGCTCTTCCTGCGTGGATCCTAAAAATCCCCATGACGTTTGTGGAAGTTGGAGTTTGGGTATTCCTCACCTACTATGTCATTGGTTTTGATCCAGATGTTGGAAGGTAAAATAGCTATATGTTTTTAACACATACTGAACAAACTTGTGGATTGATCTTTTCTCCCTTGTCCCATTTTCTATTTGAATCCTACCAAGTAAAATCATGATATGGGTTTATGTGTCTACCTAATGCAGATTTTTTAGGCAATACCTTATTCTTGTACTAGTAAATCAGATGGCTTCTGCATTATTCCGATTTATTGCAGCAGTTGGTAGGGAAATGACGGTGGCTCTAACAATTGGGTCATTTGCATTGGCCATCCTTTTTGCTATGAGTGGTTTTGTCCTCTCAAAAGGTATCATGGATATAAAACAAAATAATCAGTCTTTCTCCCATTATGTTCTATTCTAACAGTACTCCTCTACTATTTTCTTTGCTTTATGCCCACAGACAACATAAAAAAATGGTGGCTATGGGGCTTCTGGATGTCACCTATGATGTATGGACAGAATGGCATGGTAAATAATGAGTTCCTTGGGAAGAGATGGAGACATGTATGTATTTGACTAATCTATATGTATGTTCATTTTTTTTGCCTTCCTTATTATCTAAATAATCTGATGTCTGGATATATTTTCTTATGAAAGGTTCTACCTAACTCAACGGAACCACTAGGAGTTGAAGTTTTGAAATCTCGTGGCTTCTTCACTCAGTCATACTGGTATTGGATAGGTGTTGGGGCTTTGATTGGATACACATTGCTTTTCAACTTTGGCTACATCCTTGCCCTCACTTACTTGAATCGTAAGTTTCTTCACCTTAAATATTTAATAAACCAAATAAGGAGAGCCTTTTTACTAATAACTACTATCACAAAATTAATTATGCAGCACTTGGGAAGCATCAGGCTGTTAAATCAGAGGAATCTCAAAGCAATGAGCAGAATGATAGTAGTAAAAATGGAAGTAATGTGTTGAAGCACTTAAAATATAGCTTCTCTCAGCACTCAAATAAAGGTACTTCATCTCATAACAACTGAACGTGTAGTAATGTCTGCATGAGTAATAGTTGATTTTCAATTCACATAGCATATGAAACATTGGAACCACTTTGCAGTGGGGGATGGCGAAAGTATAAGTGGAAGCACCTCTCCTCGCTCTTTATCCACAAGGCAAGAAGCGGCTGCTGCAGAGACTAATCATAATAGGAAAAGAGGAATGGTTCTTCCTTTTGAACCACATTCTATCACCTTTGATGAAGTAACATATGCTGTCGACATGCCACAGGTAATGTAGAAAAAAAATATATAAATGGAAGAAGCTTGTATTCAACATTCAAAGCATTATTGTGGAATACATTTTTTTAAATACTTGCACTAAACTTGCAGGAAATAAGGAACCGGGGTGTTCTTGAGGATAAGTTGGTTCTTTTGAAGGGTGTCAGCGGAGCTTTCAGGCCAGGTGTTCTCACTGCTCTAATGGGTGTCACTGGTGCTGGCAAAACAACTCTGATGGATGTACTTGCTGGTAGAAAAACTGGGGGATATATCGGAGGGAACATCACAATTTCCGGGTATCCAAAGAAGCAAGAAACATTTGCAAGAATTGCTGGATACTGTGAGCAAAATGATATCCACTCTCCTCATGTTACCGTATATGAATCCTTGCTCTATTCAGCATGGCTTCGATTGTCCCCGGACGTCAATGCTGAAACCAGGAAGGTTGGTATCTGAATCCTAAGCCTTTTCTTGGCTTCTTGTTTACAGTTTTTTTTTTTTTTTTAGTATAATGTAGGCTGTTAACTATTTTGAATACTTGAGATTGCTATGAAGTAGCCAATTTAGTCATACTGCTTCCAAGCATGTCCAAGTGTGGCTTATTCGAGTATTCTAGCACCTGGCAACAAATCCATATATATTAGTTTGCAACTAAATTTTCTTAATAGCTGAGCGCATAAGTGCCAAAACTAGTGTCATTTACCATTCATAGTTGGAATTATTATGTAGGAAAAAAAAGATGAGTGTGACAGGAAAAAAACACTTGCATGTTTGATCAATGTTACTAAGTTTGAAATTGACTAATGGTTGCAGATGTTCATTGAGGAAGTCATGGAACTTGTGGAGCTGAAACCACTAAGAAATGCATTAGTTGGATTGCCTGGTGTAAGTGGTCTCTCAACTGAGCAGCGCAAAAGGTTGACTATTGCAGTTGAACTCGTGGCAAATCCTTCTATCATATTCATGGATGAGCCAACTTCTGGGTTAGATGCAAGAGCTGCTGCTATTGTTATGAGAACAGTTAGGAACACAGTAGACACTGGAAGAACAGTTGTCTGTACCATCCATCAGCCTAGCATTGATATATTTGAATCTTTTGATGAGGTGAAAAAGGCAGAATCATGAAATCTAGCAGTTTTAGTTTGTTCTCTTCCATTATTGAGTTACTAATTCTTTTTTTATTTTCCCAATGAAATGCAGCTTTTACTAATGAAGCAAGGAGGGCAAGAGATATATGTGGGGCCACTTGGACATCATTCTTCCCATTTAATTAGTTACTTTGAGGTAGAAAATAGAAATGCTATGAAAATTAGGGAATATTGAATTGCATGTTTCCCTTCAGATCATTATCTTCATGTAAAAATTTCACTCATGTGCACTCCTTTATCTTGAAGGGAATCCAAGGTGTCAGTAAGATTAAAGATGGCTATAATCCAGCAACATGGATGTTGGAAGTCACGGCTACTGCAAAAGAAACGGAATTGGGGATTGATTTTGCTCAAGTGTACAAAAATTCAGAGTTATACAGGTATTTTCAATTGTATGAAGTCTAGTCAAACTATAGAACTGGAAAATAATCTGATAGAAAGCAATTAATGGCAAAAACTACAAGCAAATTTTTGTTATAAGATGTTATTCACAATATGGAATGATTGCTGATATAAACTGGTCTGTGGCATTTTGTTTCAGGAGAAACAAAACACTTATTAAAGAATTGAGCACTCCAGCTCCTGGTTCTAAGGACCTATATTTTCCTTCACAGTACTCAAGGTCCTTTTTCACCCAATGCATGGCTTGCTTGTGGAAACAACATTGGTCTTACTGGCGTAATCCTCTATACACTGCCATAAGATTTTTCTACTCAACCGCTGTGGCTGTATTGCTTGGGAGCATGTTTTGGAACCTTGGCTCCAAAATGTAAGATCAAAATAGAAACTAGGAAATGTTATGCCTTCAAACTCGTGTTCTGTAACTTCTGTTTGATCTAAAAGTAAATTTTCACATCAATTGCAGTGAAAAGCAACAAGATCTTTTTAATGCCATGGGATCCATGTATGCTGCTGTTCTCCTTGTTGGTATTAAAAATGCTAATGCAGTGCAACCTGTGGTTGCTGTTGAGAGAACAGTCTTTTATAGGGAAAGAGCTGCTGGAATGTATTCAGCTTTGCCATATGCTTTTGCTCAGGCAAGCAACTCCTTATTTAGAAACTTGTCTTTTATTTTACTTCATAATGTGTAAATAATTTACCTATGTAAAACCTTTCCTAATCTTCATCTTTGTCTTGCAGGTTCTAATTGAGCTCCCATATGTTCTTTTTCAAGCTGTGGTCTATGGCATTATAGTTTATGCAATGGTTGGTTTTGAGTGGACTGTGGCTAAAGTTTTCTGGTACTTATTCTTCATGTATTTCACCTTCCTCTACTTCACCTACTATGGCATGATGTCAGTGGCAGTGACCCCAAACCAACACATTTCCTCTATAGTTTCCTCTGCATTCTATGCAGTATGGAATCTCTTCTCAGGATTCATAGTCCCACGACCAGTAAGTTTTGACTTCCTTTTATATTTAGTGCACTGCAGATTCCTACTTTCTAAGCATAGATGACACAAGTACATAATTAAAAATAATGTTACCCACACACACTTGCACATTACCTCATGTCTGCACAGTTTTCATCATTTGATTACATGTGGTACACTCTGACTCTGCCACATAATACTGATGTGAGTGGATGTGAGCCATAGAAATGTGACAGAAGCATTATTCCATAATTAATTTGTTTTTTACCCTTTTTGGCATGGGCTAACAGAGGATCCCAGTATGGTGGAGATGGTACAGTTGGGCTAATCCAGTGGCTTGGAGCTTGTATGGGTTGGTGGTTTCACAGTATGGAGATATAAAGAAAGGCATTGAATCCAATGATGGAAGTGCAACAGTGGAAGACTTTTTGAGAAATTACTTTGGTTTCAAGCATGATTTTTTGGGAGTGGTTGCAGCTGTGCTTGTTGCATTTGCAGTAGTTTTTGCATTGACCTTTGCCATATCAGTAAAGATGTTTAATTTCCAAAGGCGCTAAGAATGCCATTCAAATTTTTGGTATAGGATGTTCCACTTAATATTTTGTAAGAAAAGATCCACATAGCTTTCTGTATTCTTTTATTTGCCAATTAAACGTATCATAATCAGATAGATAATCTATATGACATTTATATAATTAATGAATGCATTTATTATTCATTCTTTTTTTATAGTAGAAGTGTCCGAACACTACCTAACCGTAATAGCAAAAACAAGTAATATATATATATATATTGGGGATTTAGATCGGGGATTTACTTACTAAGGCATAAGACATAAATTTTACCATTTTTACGTTGAATTATATGATATTATCCTTATGATCATGTTTTAAGAAAAATTGAATGTATATAAAAACAAATTAATCAAACATTTTTAAATATATAATCTAATAATTAACATTTATTTATATTTTAAAAGCATATTTGTTCAAAACTAGTATTAGAGGGGTTACTTGATCTCATATCTAAAATAATGGTGATGATTTATGATAATGATTTCTTCAAGTTAGAATTTGTACTATGAGATAGAGAGTGTATGAAAGTATATGCATTTTTGAGTGACTTAATCATGTATTTATAGAATATGTTCACTTGCGATTGAAGTAGTATCTTATTAGGATAGATAATTTATGATGAGATTTGATCCCTAAATTATATCCTCATTAAATGAGGGGTATTGTTGTGATATGGTAGTTACCATTAAGTAAACAAAATAATTAAGAGGGTCATGACAATTTGGAGCTCAAATTGGGCCAACTAATGTTGGGTCGCTTGTGTTGAGCCATGATCTGAGATATGAGGTCAGAACAATATTATATGTTAAGATAAAATGAGAAGTTAGGTTGCGTTTGGTTTAAGAAAATATTTTTTGTTTTCATTTCTTGTTTTCATATTTTGAAAATGGTTTTCATTTTTTCATTTTCAAATTTTAGAAAACATATTTAGTTTGATTTGTTGTTTCTTATTTTTAGAAAATGAAAACAATGAAAATATGTTTGGTTTAACTATTTTCAGTAAACTTTAAAATTTTAAAAATAAATAGGAATATATTTAATTATGTTTTCATTAATAAAAAATATAAAAAAGATGAACTCTAATATATATATATATATATATCATTAATTGCATAAATCTTTAATAATATTAAATTTATTGTACTATTCATTCACAAAAATAATTAGTTAAACTAAATAAGTAATTAACATAGTGCTATTTCTTAAATACAATTGAATGAATTGATAACAGCCTAATTCAATTAGTATAACATGGCACAAATTAATTCGTCTAATTTTCTAGAATTGTTGATTATTTATTTGGAGAAACTATTAATTAAAATTTGTGTTATTTACAGGAAATTCATTAACATCAAAGCACAAATTGAATTGCACAAAACCTTCATAATATAAATTCATTATACTGTTAGTTCACAAAAATAACGAATCGATCCAAATAAGTAACTAAGCAGTGCCATTTGTTAAATTTGTTAAATACAACTATCATTGCATCTCGATCCATTTGTCTTATCTAAAAAAAAATACAAAAATTATATATATAAAACCTTTTAAGAGTTATAATACTTTTTTACTAAGGGACCATTTGGATAGTAGGATTGAAATTGAAATATAGAATTTTAATTTCAATCACAATTCTTTTAGAATTAGAATTAGTCTAGAATCTTAAATTTTATGTTTAGAGTTGTTAAAGAATTAAATAATAAATTGTAATTTTAAATTTAATTATAATTTTATTATTTAAATGTATGATATAAAAAATTAAAATATTATTTACAAAATTAAAATTAATAAAATTATTCATGCAATAATATTTTTATAATATAATAGTCATATTTTTTTCATAAAGAAATTTTCATGAATTTTTTTAGGAAAAAATAAATAATTTTTATAATAATTTTTATATAAATATAAAAAAATTAATATAAATATAGAATCTCAATAAATATGATTATTCACAAAAAATGTATAGAGAGAGAAAGAGAGATTAATTTTTAAATTATGAAATTAATAATTCTTAATGTATAGATTTAAAATTGAGAAAATTTAACTTAATTATTTTTCAATTTCATAAAATTAGTTTATGAAATTACAATTACAATTTTAAATATTATTTTAAATATAAAAACTTGAATTAAGAGATTCAATTTCAATTCTAAACTCTAATTTCATGTTTAATTTTAAAAGTCAAACAAACACTAATAGTTTTTTATTCAAGTCAGGAATTAGAACTCCTCAATATCCCTCTTTGAATGAGAGAAAAACTATTCAATATTATTCACTTTCAATCATGATATTATAATGACTTTCAAGTCCTATCTATACAATTACTTAACGGACTAATTGAAAACTAACTAACTCACTCAATTGCTCACTATTAACTAATTACTAACTAATACTCAATTACATGTAACAATTCAAGGTTGCTAAAATTTCAAACACAGTAACTAACAGTAACAAGTACACCATAATGCTCTGCCACTTGAAGAAATGCCCAGAACATATGGTGAATCAAAAGATGTAGATAATAGAGGCCTTCCGTAGTGACTATGTTCGGAATGTATGCCACTTAGTGGAGCCAATAACATCAAGAGCAGAACCAATTGAACTTCTTTCATTTGGCACGAAATCTTAATAAACTAGGTAAAGGTGAAGATCACATTGCTTCAGTTGACTCCCTCCATTTGCTGTTTCTTGCTCCTTCACCTGTGTGTTGGCACTAAAAGATTCACTAGCCATAGGAACATCAACTCTTGCAAATGTTGAAGTGCCTTTCATATTAGTAACATCAAAGAAGCTATCTCCTGGTTAATGGGGTGACCAAAACTATTCCTTCTCAGCTTAAGGACAAACCTTTACCTAAATTCCCTTCATCAAACCACAAAATACAGAAACCACAATGCACCAAATTCTCCACCAAACCTCCATCCTCATCAAACCCACGCCTTAAACTTCCAACCCATCGACACGGAAACTGTGTCTCAGAACATTCATTGCCATTATCAGTAGAGACCATTTCAACAGAACCTCACCTTGCTCTCAAACTTATAAATTCCTCAACACACAGTTCAAAAACAGAACCAAATCCCCTTCAACCTAGTAAACATAAGCATCCAAATTCAGAACCCATTCATCTACCCAAAAACCATTGCAAAATACCTCAATTGAAAAATAGATTTTTACAACATGAAAAACATTTGTTTATTTTCTGTTTTTATTTTAAGTTGGCATATTTTCAATCATAATTACAAAATTTTTACCTTACTCATTTTATTTTTTGTTTTCAAATTTTTGTAAAACAAATTACAATAACAATAATTTAGCCAAGGAGAATGATTCATGGACCGGTTGTGGATAGGCTTGAGCCCAAATAATTTACCCAAGTGGAAATGAGCTACAAAAGGATAATGGCAGGTTGGGGTCTTGGGTGTATGGAATAATTTGGGAACAAAAATGATGACCATATATCATTTTTTTTCACATATTACTATTTATATTATTTTTGAATGATTATGATTAAATGAGAAAAAGTTAAGAAAAAAGTAATGTAATTAAAATAAGTACGAAAAATAGTATAAAAAGTGATGTGAAAAAAAATATAAAAAATTAGAGTTAATTTGGGAAATGGCCTTTTCAAGTAATTGATTTATGTAATTTTTATTTATATTAATTATTTATATATATTTTACTTTACATGGTCCGACCAATAACTCACCTAATAAACAAGCAACTCATTGTCCTGACCGAGTAGATGACTAATTCATGTTTTAAAACAATGGTTAATTAATGATAAAACCACTTCATTTTTTACTAAAAATTTTAAAACTGAAAAAGTAATGAAGCATTCAGTCAAACAAATAAAAAAAGAGAGAAAGAAAGAAAAAAATGAAGGCAGTGCTACAAACAATATGAGTTTGTTACGTGTATCTTTATCTTTTACACGCGTGTCTTATGTATTTAAAATGATTATTATTTTTTAGTTTTGACACGTTTTGGACACTCTTAAACATGTTTTGGACACATCTAAAACATGACTTAGATACGACCTATTAATATTTTTAAAAAATTTAATTTTCATGATTAACGTTTAATTAGTAAGCCCGTAATTCATCTAAGTTCAATTATATGACTGACGTCTTAAGTTATTATTTTTACATATAAGTATTTTAAGTTTTATCTTTTCACACGTCACTATTAGACTTTTAAATTTTATATTTTCACATACTACTATTTTTATCTACTCCTTGTACCTTTACTCATACTAAACCGTTCACTTCATCGTCACTGAAACTTGTCTTACACTAATATTCTTTTTAATTAATTTTTTTTTATACAAAATATTTGTTCATGTTTAATTCTAATAAAAAAAGTTGATTTAAAATATTTTTTAAAATATATCAATAAAAATTATGTTCATATTTTTTAAAAAAATTTATTAAATAATAAATATTAACATATATAATATATATTAAGATATTTTAAATATTTAAGTTTATAAAAATAATATTAATAAATTATAAATATTTTTTATTAAATTTTATAATTATATATATATATATATAAACTAAATTTTTTAATTTATTTTGATATTAATTTATTTATATATATATATATATAATTTTTTAAATTCGATGTATTTTCATATCCGTCTCCGTCTCCGTCTCCGTCAGCTTTGTAGGTATGTTATGAAGAACGGCTTACGTTGTATAGTGTTTCTTCTTCTCCACAAATAACACGGAGTAGAAACAAGTACAACAGACTTGGGATAATATAATAATATTGCTCCTCTTTCTCTCTTTCTCTCCCTCTCTCAACTCTCAAGTCGTCACTCACTCCAAATTCCGAATTTTTTCTGCGAAGCAAATGTGAGTCACAAATGTATCAAAGTCAAACTCTTGGTTGTTCTTATCTTAGGAGACACTGTCTCTCTTCTTTCTCCATATATGCTCATACATACTAGTTCTATGATGCTATCTCATTCTTTGTATGGTGGTTTAATCAATGTGATGTGATTGTGTTTGAAAATGGTACAGGGAAGAAAGTGGGTTGAGGCCTATGGATGCTGAGCAACTGAGAGAGCAGGCTCATAAGATGGTTGATTTCATTGCTGATTACTACAAATTCATCGAGAATTTCCCTGTTCTCAGCCAAGTTCAGGTTCTTCAATCTCCCCCCTTCCCTTCTCTTTATTTGCCTTTTTCTTTGTTATGTTTCTGTAAGTAATAACAGCTAAATGAGATTTATGTGTCTGTAAATACTGAATAGATAACAGTGATTTTAGCTTTCTATTAAAAGGAGATGATAGTAAACTTCTTGAAAAATATATAATCTAACCCTATGTTTTATCTTATTACTCATAATAATTCTAGCTTGTAATCATTGTGAATATGCTGTTCCATCGGTTTCCTTAAAGGTTCTCCCCCATTGCAGCCAGGTTATCTTGGGAAGCTTTTACCAGATTCTGCACCTAATTATCCTGATTCGTTGCAACATGTTTTGAATGGTGAAATTTCTTACTTAGGTTTCTGAATTCACTTTTTCTTTTATGCAATGTTTTATTTTTTTGTATTATATTTTTTTTTTTGGGTCATATTTTGTATGTCATAGAATTATAGAGCGATGCTAGCATGGTATTATTAATCCATCGCTCTCACACACATTTTTTTTTGTCCGGAGATGTCTGAAACATATGTCATGTCATATTGTAGATGTACAGGAAAAGATACTACCAGGGGTGACACATTGGCAAAGTCCAAACTATTTTGCATATTTTCCTTCCAACAGTAGCATTGCTGGATTTCTAGGAGAAATGCTCAGTGCTGGTATTAACATTGTGGGTTTCAGCTGGATAACTTCTCCTGCTGCAACTGAACTTGAAACCATTGTTCTGGACTGGCTTGCTAAGGCACTTAAGCTGCCTGATGATTTCTATTCTACTGGTAATGTCTTGGCCTGCTGTATTTCTTTAAATTAATCCCATGTGAAGATAATGTACCCACTACTAAGTCTTTTTTTCTTCTAAGCTCAAGTGAAAGAACATGTATGTTCTATCTTGTATCTGAAATAGAAGAGGCAGTGTTATCAAATGGTGTTTTAATATATAATTAAGCAAATAATAGCTGAAGTTCTTACTTCTTGACACTTCCTCCTTTTGGCTCCACAGGTTCCTTTGTGATTTATTTTTGTTTCAAATTTCAGAATATGAGTCACTCTTTGTGTTGTCTTTTTCTTCTTCTTTAATAGGACATGGACTTCTATGTATCTCCCGCGTACTTTTCTTATGTCCTTTTTGCTTTTCTTAATTGATATCTTTCCTTTTATTAACGTACAGAATTTATAATTTAGGAATTTGGACTCTTTCAGGTTGATTTTCATTATGAAATTTCACCTATGAGTATGAGCTTGGGTGAGGTTGTAAACTCATGCTTGAAATTTCATTAATGAATGAATTTGAAGGATATTACAATTTTGAGCCTAAATGAAATATGAATAATTTATTTGGTAGAAACTCCGATACTATGATATGTAAACCTGTGAAACATGGGATGTGATTTTAGAAATTTTATTGCAGGGCAAGGTGGTGGAGTTATACAGGGAACAGCAAGTGAAGCTGTACTAGTTGTCTTGTTGGCTGCCCGTGACAAGATCTTAAGGAGGGTTGGAAGGAGTGCCCTTCCTAAGCTTGTGACATATGCATCTGATCAAACACACTCTGCTTTACAAAAAGCCTGCCAGGTACCTTCAATGGCACATAAAACTGAAAAGGGCCTTCTCGTCATATATATTCAATGGTATATGGGTTTCCCTATTGCTCCCTCTCCCTGTCAAGTTTGCTGTCAACTATTTGGAACCTTGCTAAGCCTTTTTGTCAATTGTTCATTGCTTTCTGACTTATTTTAAATACCAATCATTTTTTAAAATTTTCTTGTTAAGTTTTTGTTTTTTTAATTTTGTTATGGAGACCTTTTACATTTTTTTAATCTTCTAGTTATCTAGATTCTGATCTGTTTTTGTTATTTTATCCAGGGTACGGAACTGATTATCTTTTTATTCAATAATCATAGTTTGTCTCGTTAATAGTTTACAGAATGATGAAATTAAATAGTTTACTTTTATTGACTCATCAAAATAAAAACGTAATGGTTTTTTTTTTCCCCTTAATTGTATGATTATCATGGTCTTTAGCACTAAACCTTTGAATATGCTGGTGTTACTGTGTCACTTAAAAGCATCTGATGGTAACTAAGATCACAAAGTTCAAACTTATTTAGCTTATTGCATATTGTTAGAATTAAACCATGCTTCACATGCTTCACATGTTTCATAGAAGTGATGATTACTAGAAATAGCAATCATCACTTCATAGGAATTAGTGTTTACTTATTCAATGTACCACTCCTATATATAAATATCAATATACTTGTGTGTGAATTTACACGCAATTTCTCCAATTCTCTCTAATTCTATATGGTATTAGTAGTAGAATAAGATCCTCAAACCCCTGTGCATCACACCAATGGTTTATAGTGCTTTTTACCTTCAAACAGTCGTGCCTCCACCGACTGCTACTTTTCCGGCGACGTGGACATTGTCTCCGCTAATATGTCATCAAGGGAGGAGCCGAGATAGGTGTGTTGATGCATCCGTCGACCTAGTTGATTAGACAAACATTCATGTTGCTTCAGATCCAGTCTCCAGTCTTCCTTGTGACTCATCTTCTACTCCATCAGACTCTTCGGTTTCACCTCCTACGCTAGAATTGCCTATAACATTACGCAAAGGTATCAGGTTCACTCGTAATCTTAGCTCTATTTATGGTTGTCATTTGAGTTATCAACGTTTATCACCTTCTTATTATGCCTTTGTGTCCTCTTTGGCCTCTGTTTCTATTCCCAAAACTATAGGTGAAACTCTATCTCATCTAGGATGGCGATAGGCTATGGTTGACAAAATGGTTGCTTTACACTTTAGTGGTACTTGGGAACTTGTCCCCTTACCTTCTGGTAAAACGACTGTTGGTTGTCGATGGGTCTATACTATTAAGATAGGTCCTAATGGGAAAGTTGATCGTTTGAAAGCCCGCTTAGGGACCAAAGGATATACACAGATCTTTGGCCTTGATTATAGGGATACCTTTTCTCCTGTAGATAAGATTGCTTCGGTTCACCTCTTTCTTCCCATGGCTACTATTCACTCCTGGCCCCTTCATCAGCTAGACATAAAAAATGCCTTGTTGCATGGTGAATTACAAGAAGAGGTCTATATGCAACAGCCACCAGGATTTACTACTCACGAAGCACCAGACTAAGTCTGCTAACTACACCGATCTCTCTATGGACTTAAACAATCTCCTCGCGCCTAGTTTAGGAGATTTAGCTCTGTCATCCAACAATTCGATATGACTCAATGTGCGGCTGATCACTCTATGTTCTTCCGGTACTCTTCACGTAGCCTTTGTATCTACCTTGTTGTTTATGTAGATGACATTGTCCTCACAGGGAATGATGAGACTGGTATCCAACATTTAAAGCAACATCTGTCAAATCATTTTCAGATGAAAGATTTGGGCCCTCTAAAATATTTTTTGGGCATTGAGGTTGCTCAGTCTCATACAGAAGTTGCCATCATGCAAAGACAGTATGCTTTAAACATACCTGAAGAAATAGGAATGTTGGATTGCCGCCCTAGTGATACTCCGATGGATCCCAATGTCTAGTTGGTAAACTTAACTACCTCACAGTAACTAGACCAGGCATTACTTTTGCTATAAGTGTGGTAAGCCAGTTTCTAAATGCCCCTTGTGATAGTCATTAGGATGTTGTGGTTCGCATTCTTAGATACATCAAGAGTGAACCAGAAAAAGGGTTACTTTATGAAAATAAAGGAAATGCTCAAGTTGTTGGCTATTCTGATGCTGATTGGGTGAGTTCACCATCAGATAGAAGATCAACCTCAGGGTATTGTGTCTTTGTTGGAGGTAACTTAATCTTATGGCAAAGTAAAAAGCATAACATAGTTGCTAGATCTAGCGCAGAGGCCGAGTATCGCGCTATGGCAGCAGCAACATGTAAACTTACGTGGCTAAAGCAATTACTTCAGCAACTGAAATTGGGAGAAGTCAAAGAAATGAAACTGATTTGTGACAACCAAGTTGCTTTACATATTGCTTCTAACCCAGTTTTTCATGACATGATCAAACGTATAGAGATTGACTGCCATTTTGTCATAGAAAAGGTTCTTTCAGGTGAGAGTACTACGAGCTTTGTCAAGTCCAACGAACAGTTAGCCGATATATTACTAAGTCCCTTAGAGGGACTCAGGTTGATTTTATTTGTAACAAGCTTGACGCATATGACATATATGCTTCAGCTTGAGGGGGAGTGTTAGAATTAAGACATGTTTCACATGCTTCACATGTTTCATAGCTGATTCATAAGTGATGATTACTGGATATAGTAATCATCACTTCATAGGAATTAGTGTTTACTTATTCAATGTACCACTTCTGTATATAAATATCAATATACTTGTGTGTGAATTTACACACAATTACTCCAATTCTCTTTGTTGAAAACGTGTAAATATCTTTTGTATTTATGTAATTTCCTTGTATAGGCTAATCAAATCATAATAGTAATCTTTGTATTTATTGTCATAGATCTATATAAACTGCTCTCTATTATGTAGTTGAAACACGCGGTTTCTCAATCCCTATGCTTTTGTTTTCTCTCTTAACATGGTATCTAGAGCCTAAACAGAGGCAATCCCAGAACCGCGCATACCCGGTGGGTCCACTGCCCTCCGGTGAAATTTTTTTCCGGCCAACTGTGTTTTCATTCCAGTTTGCCGACCTTTCTCCCTTGCCGTGACGTCTTTCCGGCCTTTTTCCTCCTTTCTCTGTCGCTATCACCACCTGCCACTGCCGTCCGCCGCCTCATTTCCGGCCGCCGACCTCACCATCGGAACCATCTCCCGCCGATCGGCCAAACCCCAGAAGCCCAACCCCAACGCCGCTGGGACGCGCCGCCCTTCGCCGCAGCCAAACAGCCACCGCGCGACCCATTTTCTGGCGCGTCCAGCCGCCCCTCCGGTTGCCGGTCCTCTCGCCTGAATCATCTCGCTCTCCTCTATGCCGATTTACCCTCAGATTCTCCATCAGACATCTCTATCCCCTTGTTCCCTTGTGTTGGGACCTTCAGGTACCTTGTGTTTTCCATTTTTGCCCTTTGTATTCTGACCTATGGCAAGTTCTACCTTCCCAGATGGCTCTAAAGACAACCCAAAGGCTGAGCCTTCAGTTTTCACAAGTTATCTCAATACCCTTCTATCCGCTGATAAGTTAGATGGCAGCAACTATGATACTTGGGCTTCAGACATCAAGTTGTGGCTTGAAAGTCAAGGCTATGAAAACCACCTCACCACGGAGCTTACCTCTGTGCCTGCGGAAGAACAACCCAGGTGGAAGAAGATTGACAAACAGTTGTGCGTTGTCATCAAGTTCATCATTCACTCGTCTCTCAAGCAGATCTTCCGTGCTCAGACTACTTGTGCTTCTGTTTGGGAGCAAGCCAAGGTTCTTTACACTAATGACACTCAACGGCTATATGGGGTTTGTCACAACCTCATGAGTATTATTGCTCCTCGTCAGTTTGATGGACCTATGTCTGTTTACTTGGGAAAGGTTCACGGTGCTCTCCATGATTTCAATAAGTTACTACCCCCTGCTGCTACCCCAGTGCAAGAACTCGAGCAACGTAGCACCTTCTTCATGCTCATGGCTTTGTATGGTTTGCCTCCAGAATATTCTGCCAGCCGTGATCAGATTTTGGGTTCGCCTACTATCCCCACTCTGTCCTCCGCTTGGTCTACTTTGCTTCGGGTCCTGGCTAAGCAACCTTCTGGTTCTGTCCTAGCCCCGACTCCGGTTGATACTTCTGCCCTCGTCTCCCAAAGTGCCAATCGTGGTCGTTCTCGCACTGGCACCTCGGGTAGGCCCTGTCCGAAGTATACATTCTGTAACAGGTTGGGTCATACTGAGGATCGATGTTGGACCAAACATGGCCATCCTCCACTGGCTGCCAATGTTGCCCAGGCTCCTGTACCTGATTTACCTGAGCCTTCTACACCACCGTCCCCATCTCCGACTGCCTATGCAGATTTCTGAAATGGTTTGAGCAATAGCAGGTTTCTAACTCTACTGCATCTGTTGAGTACACTGGTAATGCATTTACTTGTCTCTCTCAATCACCACCCTTAGGTCCTTGGGTCCTTGACTCTGGTGCATCTGACCATATCTCTGGTAATAAGCGTCTTTTCTCCAAATTTTCTAACTCTGGCTATTTACCTATAATTACTTTAGCAAATGGTTCCCAAACACAGCCCGAAGGGATTGGCACTGTCCTTCCCCTCCCTTCTCTGTCTGTTGATTCAGTTCTTTATGTCCTTGGATGTCCTTTTAATTTACTATCTATTAGTCGTTTGACACGTTCTTTAGATTGTCGGATTAGTTTCACTAAAGACTTTGTCATTTTGCAAGACCGGAGTTCGGGACGGATGATTGGCGCCGGATGTGAGTCTAATGGCCTTTACCAACTCTCTGCCACTTCTCGTGTGTGCTCTGTTACAGATTCCTCTCTCACCATCCATGCTCAGTTGAGTCATCCTAACCTTGCCAAACTACAGCAAATGGTGCCGAACTTTTCTAAGTTATCTAGTTTACCTTGTGAGTCGTGTCAACTTGGGAAACACACCCGTAATCCGTTTCCCAATAGAGTGTGTCGTCGAGCTGCGTCTCCTTTTGCTTTAGTGCATTCTGATATTTGGGGTCCTAGTCGTGTTGAGTCTACTTTTGGGTCCAAATACTTTGTTACTTTTATTGATGATTATTCTCGGTGTACTTGGTTATTTTTAATGAAAAACAGATCAAAGTTGTTTTCAATTTTTCAGACCTTTTACCATGAAATAAAAACTCAGTTTGGTGTTTCGATTTGTATTTTGCGTAGTGACAATGCCCGTGAATTTTTATCTCAGAATTTTCAAGCTTTTATGGCATCTCATGGCATTCTTCACCAAACATCATGTGCCTATATCTCTCAACAAAATGGGGTTGCTGAGCGCAAAAATAGACATCTTATTGAAACAATTCGGACCCTTTTGTATCATGGTCGTGTTCTCTTCCGTTTTTGGGGCGATGCGGTTCTTACTGCTTGCTATTTGATTAATCGTATGCCCTATTCTATTCTTGATAACCGGGTACCCCATTCTGTTTTGTTCCCTCTCCAAACCCTCCACTCTCTGCCACCTCGTGTCTTCGGATTGACATGTTTTGTCCATAATGTCACTCTAGGTCTTGACAAACTGTCTACTCGCTCCATCAAATGTGTTTTTATCCGTTAACATCGGTCTCAAAAGGGTTATCGATGTTTTTCACCCACTCTTAAGCACTATCTAGTCTCTGCCGATGTCACATTCTTCGAGTCTGTTCCTTTCTTTGAGTCTCCTGACTCTCATCCGGCACCACCTCCTTTACTAGCTCCGGAACTGCCTCCTGCGTCAGACCTTCCCATTGCTCTTCGAAAAGGTATTTGATCCACTCGTAACCCTTCTCCTCACTATGTTACTCTAAGTTACCATCGCTTCTCTTTATTGCATTATGTTTGTCTTTCCACCTTGTCTTCTGTGTCTATTCCTAAATCTCTAGGTGAAGCTTTATCCTATCCTGGGTGGCGACAAGCAATGATTGATGAAATGTGTGCACTTCAGAACAGTGGTACTTGGGACCTTGTTCCTCTTCCTTCTGGGAAGTCTGTTGTAGGTTGCCAGTGGATTTATACGGTCAAGGTTGGCCCTGATGACACTCTTGATCGCCTAAAGGCTCGTTTAGTGGCAAAAGGGTATACCCAGATATTTGGTTTGAATTATGGTGACACTTTCTCACTAGTTGCGAAGATGGCTTTTGTTCGGCTTTTTCTGTCTATGGCTGCTATTCGCCATTGGTCCCTTCATCAGCTAGATATCAAGAATGCTGTTCTTCATGGTGATATGGAAGAAGAAGTCTACATGGGGCAACCTCTAGGGTTTGTTGCTCAGGGGGAGTCTTCTAGCCTCGTTTGTCATCTACACAAGTCCTTGTATGGTCTCAAACAATCTCCCCGGGCTTAGTTTGGTCGATTTAGTACTATTGTTCAGCAGTTTGGTATGACTCGCAGTAAGGCTAACCACTCTGTTTTCTATCGCCATACAGTCCGAGGCTGTATCTATTTGATTATGTATGTGGACGACATTGTTATCACAGGCAACGATCACCAAGGTATAACTCAAATAAAACAGCACTTCTGTCATCACTTTCAGACCAAAGATCTTGGCAAACTTCGTTATTTCTTGGGAATTGAAGTGGCACAATCCAAGGATGGCATAGTAATCTCACAAAGGAAGTATGCTGTGGACATTCTTGAGGAAACAAGGACTATTGAATGCAAAGCCGGTTGACATCCCTATGGATCCCAATGTTAGACTTTTACCGAATCAGGGGGAGCCACTTTCAGACCAAGGAAGATATAGACGATTGGTTGGAAAATTTAACTATCTTACTGTTACCCGTCCAGATATCTCCTTTACGGTGAGTGTAGTAAGCCAATTTCTAAACTCACCTTGTGAAGAACATTGGGATGCAGTGATTCGTATTCTCAGATATATTAAGGGAGCTCCAGGAAAAGGCCTTGTCTGTGAAGACAAGGACACACTCAGATTGTAGGGTACTCGGATGCTGATCGGGCAAGTTCTCCTACTGATAGGAGATCCACTTCTGGTTATTGTGTATCCATTGGGGGTAATCTGATATCCTGGAAGAATAAGAAACAAAATGTGGTTGCAAGATCAAGTGCTGAAGCAGAATATCGAGCCATGGCCTCAGCTACTTGCGAGCTCATTTGGTTAAAACAACTTCTTAAAGAGCTTCAGTTTGGAAACGTTATGCAAATAACTCTTATTTGTGATAACCAAGCTGCATTGCATATCGCTTCCAATCCAGTATTTCATGAGAGGACCAAACACATTGAGATAGACTGTCACTTTATTAGAGAGAAGATCTTGTCTAGAGACATCACCACTAGCTTTGTCAATTCAAATGATCAACTGACAGATGTTTTCACTAAGTCTTTGAGAGGTTCTCGAGTAAACTATATTTGTAACAAGCTTGGTGCATATGACTTATATGCTCCAGCTTGAGGGGGAGTGTTGAAAACGTGTAAATATCTTTTGTATTTATATAGTTTCCTTGTATAGGCTAATCAAATCATAACAGTAATCTTTGTATTTATTGTCATAGATCTATATAAACTACTCTCTGTCGTGTAGTTGAAACAAGCGGTTTCTCAATTCCTATGCTTCTGTTTTCTCTCTTAACACTCTAATTCTATACATATTAGTAGTTAATGTATGGTTGGAGCAGTCCTATTCTTCTGTATCAAAATTGTGTGTTATTTATCACCTTCTGGCCGTATTACTACTGTATGTTTGGTCAGATGATAGTCTGATATCTTGTCTTTTGATATTATACTGTATATTTATAGAAAACTTTTTAATCCCCTAAGATGTCACAAGTGGTAAAGAAGCTGTTTTATATTCATGGGATGAGTCTTAGGTTTGAACTTGGCACCTTGGAAAGGGAATCTCCCTTTGTGCTGTTTAGTTGCATTCTTGTAGATTGCATTATTATCAATGAGATCATTTTTATGATTAATTATAATGGTATTTTACTGTTCATTGGCAGATAGGAGGACTTAATCCAGAGCTTTGCAGGTTGCTTAAAACTGATTCTTCCACAAATTATGCGCTTTCTCCTGATGTACTTTCTGAAGCAATTTCAAGTGACATTGCCAGTGGTCTTATACCTTTTTTCTTATGTGCTACTGTAAGAATTAATTTTTTCTGATATTAGTTTGTCTCAAATTACTATACACTGCATTAATTTACTTAATTGTCCAGCTTTGTCTATGTGTGTTTGTGTCTTACATCCAATATTTTTCTTCTTTTTATTTTTAGCTTACCAGTTTATTGAATTTGCAAATTAGAAATTGATCAACTCATCTGATCATTGGGTCAAGGGATAACATATCCTTCTTCATGTTGTTTCCGGAATCCAGATACTAATAACCTTAGTTTCATGCAATTTTTCTTTTTTGATCTTAAATTGTACATGCAAGGAGATTTCATATTGAATATTATGCATGTTGACTTTTACAAAGATACTAAATCTCAAGATAGTACTAGATGGAAAATTAACACGGTAAACTTTATCAACTGAAACTCTATGGTTGGCACTAATGTTGGTTCTGTATTCCTTGTTGACGAATGGAGATGTGTCTGAATCTCTACATCAATTTGAGGTAACTCTGGAGTCTATTATTGGTGAATGTTAAGTTTCTGGCATTAACCACATACACTCTGCATCTATACATGCAGGTCGGTACTACTTCATCAACAGCTGTTGATCCTCTGCCTGCTTTGCAAAAAATTGCTAAGGTAATATATTTTATTGAATTGGTGATAAAACTAGCTAGTATAACCATTGATGCGTTGTAGTGAAGATATTAACACCAAAAGGAAAAATAGAAAAAAAGAAAAAGTGACTCATAAGGAACTAGGAAGGCAGCTCGATAGATGAACACCAGAAGTGATTATGCTAAGTTAGAAACTCAAGGAGATAACAATACCTATGAAATGACCTGCATCAACTTTTGTCTGGCAAGTTTTTAAAATGCATCTTGGAGAGTTGTATAATCTGTTAATGCTTGTTAATGCTTGATATGCATGTCTTCTTGGCAGGCCAACAAAATTTGGTTTCATGTAGATGCTGCTTATGCTGGAAGTGCTTGTATATGTCCAGAGTACCGCCACCACATTGATGGTGTTGAAGAAGCAGACTCATTTAACATGAATGCGCATAAATGGCTCCTAACAAACTTTGACTGTTCGCTACTTTGGGTTAAGGTATCCATAATACATTTTTTTTTTCTTAATCTCATTTCTGCATCTTTATCTGTAACATTTCAGTTTACTTCATAAACAAAAATGTACATAAGTGAAATTGATGATGAGTTGATGACAGGATAGGAGTGCTCTGATTCAATCACTCTCTACGAATCCTGAATATCTGAAAAACAAGGTAAGTTTCTATTTGCATGCTTGTGGTTTGTATAGATTTTTTGTTGTGAGAGTTTTCCAAACTTTTGAATCAACTTCCTTAGTTTATTTTTCTGGGAGCATATATTATTATCATTCTCTGGAGCTTTTATGGTTTTGTTGTTTGTCTTTTTTAGCATTTTTCATTGTTGTTAAACACTTAAAACTTCATGCCATTCAGTCAAGGTTATTTTCTATTCTCAATCATCAATTTCTATGCCATTAAGCATTTGTCTATGATATTAAATTTATAAGTTGGTTGTTTAGACTTAAAGAAATTTGAAGAATATGAATGGTTATTCATACATATTTATTTATCATTCCACTTTGAAGGAGCCCAAATGATAAATAAATATTGTATCAAGGTACAAAATTTTATTATTCTAATATGATAGTACAGAATTACCTTACATAGCAAACCATTAAAGAAGAAAAAAAAGAAGAGAGAAAGATAAAAAGAGAGAAACAAAATAGCAGGACCTGCAATGTCTTTCCTCCTCTTTTTCCTATTCTTACAGTGAGGTGCGTCAAATGCAATGAGTAATAAGAATTGAATACTTTTCTTCTTTTATCAAAAAGAATTGAATACTTATTGGATGACCAAGAAATGAGCCTTGAGGAATTTATTTTCCAATTCTTTTTCTTTTATATCTCTGTTTAGTTAGTTTCCTTTACCTTTCATGGATTAAAGGTCTTATCTTGAGGGAACAGAGTCATGTGGGACATATTTCTTAAACAAGAAGAATGGGATTTGAAATGTTGCAGCTACTGTTATTAAGTCCTTGTCTAATTGTCTGCTTATGCTATTGAATTTGCAGGCCTCTCAAGGAAACATGGTCATAGATTATAAAGATTGGCAAATTCCACTTGGACGCCGCTTTAGGTGTGTCTTTGAAAGTTTTCCTTTAGAAACACTTGTCATTGCTTTCGAATAACAGATTTACTTGTTTGTGTGTGGTATTGAAATATATCTTCCTCTCTCAACTTGAATTATTTTGTAGAGAGAGAATATACACACACATCCACATGTGCGCATGCACAAACTAGCATCATTCATACATTGGGGCTCCCAACCCTCTTATAATTGTATTTATTTGTGAATTTGTATGTGATCATGATTTATAGATTTTGTATGTCTACTGGTTTCTTTCTTTCTTCCCTTCCCCATTTAAGTGGAAATGAGAACCTCAGACATCCTAACTTCTATTAAATCCTTAGTATTATCTCTTTCTAATAATAAAAATTTGGAATAAGAGTATTTAGACTCCCTAAACTTTGACCTTTTTACAAATCACCACTACGAATTTTAAAATATTTCCAATTAGTTCTTAAGCTTTAACTAACATCCCAATAGATCCTTCCGTTTAGGATCTGTTAACTCACTAACGATAATACTACATGTTAACATCTAATCAGTTCATTTATATTAAATTTGAACTATTTATTAATTTATTCATTAAAACCTGATTTTAAATAAATTTTATATCTTAAGATATTGCAATTTGGTATCACCCTCAGTAAGTTAATAGATCCTAAATAGAATAATCTATTGAGACATTAGTTAAATTTTAGGGACAAATTGAAAAGATTTTAAAGTTCATAGTGTTGATTTGTAAAAGAGTCAAAGTTCAGGGGAGTTTTATACTCTTTTCTCTAAAAATTTCTATAAACCTTAAAGAGCTATAATTACCAGCAGATGTGTAACATTGCCTATTGACCTACGCTGAGCTCCAGATCATTAAAACTGTGGATGGTGTTGCGTCTCTATGGATTGGAAGGTCTGCGAAGTCATGTAAGAAACCACATTGACTTGGCTGCTTATTTTGAGGAGCTTGTTGGTCAG
This sequence comes from Ormosia emarginata, assembly GCA_029884605.1. Lineage (NCBI taxonomy): Eukaryota > Viridiplantae > Streptophyta > Magnoliopsida > Fabales > Fabaceae > Ormosia > Ormosia emarginata. The sequence goes on along the minus strand of JAQQTP010000080.1, from coordinate 16,802,464 downwards.
GACACAAGATTCAAGGTATTCTTCCTTCTAGGAAAAATTTCATTCTTCAGTTCCTAATTTAATTGCATGATGCATCATATGGACAATTATAATTTGGTATCATAGTTTTGCTTTACATAATTTGTTTTGAAGTCAAAATATGCCAATTATGAATGTCTTATCTCAATTACTTATTCTATTTAATTCTCCGCTTTTGCCATGAAAAAGTTGCAACAAATTATGTACGCAGGTTGTAGCGCCTCGCACATTCTCTTTAGTTTGTTTTCGGCTTTTGCCTCCTCCAAACTCTGAAGATCTTGGCAATAAGCTAAATCATGATCTACTCGACTCTGTAAATTCAACAGGAAGTGTTTTCATAACACACACGGTATGTATAAATTATCTTCAGAGTTTTCTCATTTTTTCACCTATTTTCTTTCCATTGATGATAAGTTGATAACCATTATGCGCAGGTTCTATCAGATGAGTACATTCTACGTTTTGCAGTAGGAGCACCATTGACAGAAAAGAGGCATGTCAATGTAGCGTGGCAGATTTTGCAAGATAAAGCCACTGCTCTACTTGGGAATTTATAGGATGAATCTGCTCCCAGCATCAACCATTGCTTTTAAGATATCCAGTGTTTTCACATGACTGCATTAATCTGTGATTTTTTCCTCTATACATAAGTCCTTCCTTTTGGCAACGTTACCATGTGCTGTAAGCCTGCAAGGGATTTCTTTCATCTGAAGCAGTAGTCTGCTTTCTCTTTCAAGTCATGATTAATTGCCGGTTGTAGGTCCAGTCTGGGCTCCTTTCATGGATCCAATTTGTAGTCAATTTGAAACAATCCCTGTATACATGTTAGTTGTGTTCTAAAAATTGGACTCAAGATTAAATAGACGAGGTTATGTTTATTTGACCCATTTATTCAACAGTTAAAAATTATTATTATTATTAGGGTAATAAGATATTCTTTCTACCTAGGATCCCATTTCTTTTCAAAAGCTGTGGTTTTCCTCTTGCTTTTTTTAGTGAAAGTTTAGGAGAGAGGTAGGTTGTGCTATTTCAAGGCTAATGCATGTCACAAAGCCAGTCTACAATTATACCTAGTTACTTATGATTACTAACAAGAATTGAACCTTATTGTGGACGATACTTCTACTAGTTCCTCTATAAAATTGAACTTCATTGGCTAAGACCATTTCTCATTGCGTTTTGTTATTTAATTGGGTTGTTGGGGCTCAACGCCCCAGTCTCCATTACCCTATTAATTGCTAGAAGCATACCCTACAAACAATGACCAGTCTGGAAATGGTTTACTACCAACATGATCATGCAATCCTGGGTCCTCTTTCTTCTCCACATGTGGAAACAAGTGCATTGAAAATTGGGATTAATACTAAGTTGCTTCCCTTTCTCTCACTCACTCCAAAGTTCCGAAATTTTTCTGCTAAAGCAATGTGAGTCAATCAAACTCGAGTTATTCCGAGGAGACACTCTTCTTCATCTTTTCTTTCATTTCGTATTTTCGATGATTTGATTACAGCAAGTTATGTCATGTCATTTGTGCGACAAGTTCTTACTAGAAGGATTCCTCGAATGAAATATGTTACCGATACTATTGCTATCCCATTGTATGGTTTAAGCAATGTGTAGAGAGTGTAGACTAGTGGCTACATACGGTGTGTTTGTGTGTGTGTGTGTGTGTGTTTTTTTGGTCGTTTGAAATTCACATTTTTTAAATTGTACAGGGAAGAAAGTGGCTTAAGGCCCATGGATGCTGAGCAACTGAGAGAGCAGCTCATAAGATGGTGGATTTCATTACCGACTACTACAAATCCATCGAAAATTTCCCTGCTCTCAGTCAAGTTGAGGTTGTTATGTTTCTGTTTTTTTTTTTTATAAAAAAAAATATTTGGCTATATTTTTTTTTTGGTGCTCTTTTTATGGCTATATTCGTATATTCCTTGTTTAGTGCTAGTTTGGACTTGTTTTTTTAAATAAAAAATTATTTTTTAAAGAACAATGCTACGTGACTAGAGTTATACAACCAGTAGATTGCCCCACTATGATCATAACAAACGATTTTTTTATTTAAAGTAGGGATGACAAAGGCGGATAGGAACGGGTTTTTCATTACTTGTTTCTATCCTGTTCATTCATATGTTTTCTCATTCTTGGTCTTATTATTCGGTAGGGTCTATTTATTTTTTTTACATACCCAAATCTATGGGGATTTATTTGTTCTAGCCCCGTCCTACTCCGCCTAGCTCGGAATCACAATTTTTGTTATAGAATTTTTAAAAAATTAGTTAAATAATAAGTTTATTACAATTTGAATAATATATATATATATATATATATATATATATATATATATATATATATATATATATATATATATATATATATATATATAGTGAGAAGAGTTTTTATTATGAGAAAGTGAAAAGAATAAATCTTAACCATACAACCATACATGAATGATCAAGATTAAAAATTACTTAAAGGTCATGTGACCACTTAAAAAAGTCACATGCATTTATATTTTAATCTTGACCATTTATGTAAAATCCAATAATAAAGATTTATGAGGTCAGGATAGGTAACGGAGCGGGGTACTTTATACTTGACCTTGCCGTATACCCGAAGACAATGTTTTTGGATTTTACTTGAATCTGTCCTAAAACTTGGTCAACCATTGAATTATCCTACCTGTTCCAGTTGGGATAGATCAGGACGGGTCAGGCCGAACTGAATTGTTATCTTTAATTTAAAGCAAAACAAACATTTAAAATAAAAAAATTGTTTCCACATTTACAATCATCCATACATACTCGGACTCTAAATAGTTGGGACATGTAACATTTTTGTTTTTTAAAAAAAATTTTATTATATTTTTAGTGTATTTGAATGTGCTTTTTTTTAAAAAAAATTGAAGCACTAAAAAAAGTATAATTTTTTTTAAAATTCTAACTACATTTTTGTACTTTTGGAAAAAAGTTTTGTTTTTTATATAACATGAAGAAGCTATTCAAAGACTTCTTTAAAAAAATTTCAAATTTACTTCCAAACATAAAATAACTTATTTTTTAGAAAAACTCATTCACATATGCTTAGGCCTATTGTAATAACATATTTATTAAATTTATATTAAAGATACAAAAAATTAAGATAATTAGCAAAATATCCATATATTTTCTCAATTCCCTTATTAAGGTCCAATAATTTGCTATTTTATTATTTTTCTATCACTTCCCACATTTTATTAATTTTCATTTTATTAATTTTCCACAGATAATTAATAAAATGCTTTTTCTCACTTCCTAGTTTCACAACCGGATTAATTATAAACTATTTCTTATTAGAAATTTTTCTATAATTTTGAACTTCCATTGATTTGTCTGTTTGTCAAAACTAGTTGAATAGTAACCTGATGTTTCCTGGAATCTATTTTATATATTGTGATCAAAGAGTTTATTAGAAATCACATGTTGGACTTTGAGTTCAAATAGTATGTGTGCTTGAAAAGGTGTGAGGCCCAGTTGCTTGATTCCATGATGGGTGGAACAAGACAACTCTTCAACGAAGAGGCAGGTCCCCTCTCCACTCCCTCTATATATAAATGTGTCTTTAAAGATAGAGGCATGATCTTTCACTCAAAAACTACTATTGCCCCATCCAAAAGAGGGAGGAGAAGGAGAGGAAGATCCTGATTCTTGTAGTTCACAAGTGTGTACTATTCTTGGTCCTTTCTTGATCGTAAACGTAAGAAGAACAAGATGTCTACAAGAGGTACGCCTTTAATTATTAATATGATGTTCTAAATTCATAATCTATGATCTAGGAAAATTCTTAGTAATGATGTTTAATGTCTACATATGGTATCAGAACCTTAGATATATGATTTAGAATCCATTCTAATATGTTCATGCATAATTACATGATAACCTAACGATTTAGGGTTTATAACTTGTATTATTTACACATGATTATGTGGATATATGATGAGAATTATTTAATTTTGTTTTTCTAAATTTTTTAGATGTATTAAGTCATTTTTAATTCACTGTAAATGACTAAAAACATGAAACCTGTATCCAACCTCCATGGCTGAAAACTTCAAAGAACACTTGATGTTTCTAAATCATTGTTTTGATTGTTTTTATTTATGATAATTGTATAAATCCATCCTAGAACACGTTGAGACTTGAAAACAAGCCTTAGAGATGATCAAAACACGTTCAAAAATGGAAAGGAATGTGATTTTTCAAACCGGGTTTGAGCAGACCCGTTTTCACATTTTTGGATTCTAAACGATCCATTTTTGTGAGATTTTCTTCATAAAAATCATCCAAAATGATGATAATTCATGTATTGAGGAAGACCCAATCGTTTTTGGATCAAAACACATTAAAAAATGGTTGAAAATAAAGATGGATCGTGAACCGGGTCGCACGACCCATTTACCAGAAGAACCAGGTCGTCACGACCCAGCTAGATCAAGAAGAAGAACAGTGTCGTGGGACGAATCCCACGCGCACTGCATGGAGCGTGGGGCACGTGTGACGTCTTTGGTACTCCATTTTGCGTGCCGTTTCTTCCTTTATACTCGTATTGATGTCTAGAATTTATCTATATAGGTTTTATAATTTCTTGGATATTAAAAATATTTACTATTAATTTATTTCTTGATTATTTAGATTAGGCATTTGAGAAAATAAATTTTTTAGTGATTCTAAACATGAAAAATATTTTAATATTATGATAAACCTATCTATGATAGTCACTCTCCCTAGTTGTTAAGTTTGGGTAGTGCACTCTCTAGATACATTAAGAAAATTAAAGAATACGTTAGAAAATGATTGTTTGGGCTATTAATTAATTTATCTCAGTTAAGGGTTCTATTAATTAAAGTGAATATATGTCACCACAGTGGATTATTTGCTTAAATTGATAGGGTTTCTTGTGAATAATCTTTTTTGGGATATTGTGTTACTAAATTAATTTGTGAATTAAATTTACCTACAGGTAGTAAATTTATAAATTATTTTGCTGTAACATGTTATTATTTTTTAGATGATCTTTACAGTAAAATTATTTCTATCCACATGTGTTAGAATTTTTGTAACTGTTGTTATTATATGATATATACTCTACCCACAGGAGAGTTTATATTATATGTATTAAATCCATGTTTCAGTAATTATTATTACTATAATTGCTCATGATATTAATCATTTTCTTGTTTAATTTTTCAGCCCCAGTCATTTTTTCTTTGTCTAATACTGCAAACCAAGTTGAGGTTTTGACTGGAAACAATTATAAGAAATGGAAGGATGCTATTGAATTGGCCCTAAGCTTGCTGGACATTGATATAGCCATTAGAGAAGGTGAGCCCGCTGCACTAACTGCCGAAAGTACTAATGAGTAGAAAGCTTATCACACAGAGTGGACGAAGGCTAATCGTAAGGTTTTAATGTTGATTAAGCGCTCCATTGACGAGACACTTGTAAAAGTAGTTCCACATTCCAACAATGCCAAAACTTTTCTGCTTCCATTGAGGAAAGGTACACAGTATCTGGAAAGACCGAAACAGGTCAATTGATGGAAACCTTTATTAACATGAAATATGATGGAATTGGTAGTGTTAGGTAACATGTTATGAAGATGGTAACCATTGCCAATAAACTTAGTGACCTTAAGTGTCCTGTAATTGATATTTTTTTAGTTTACTATGCTTTAAATTCCCTACCTACTAAGTTTGATACCTTAAAAATATCCTATAATACCTAAAAAGAAGAGTGAGATATTAACACCTTGATATCTGTTTGTACACAAGAAGAGGATAGGATGAATCATTTGGCTTCTAGAAGTGTGAACTTAGTTTCTCAGCCAAACCATAAGAAATATTTTAAGAAAAATGAGAAGAAGCCTCAAGGTAAAAATAGGTATGACAATAGACTCGGTCCGTCTCACAAATCCCTTAGTCCAAAACCTAATATTCATAAGAATGAGTTGAAGTGTTGGTTTTGCAAGTTTGTAGGTCATCAGAAATCAAACTGTCAAGCCTTTAAATCTTTTATTAAAGAGAAAACTCAAGGTGAGTCAATAGCTTTCGTTTGCTATGAATCTAGTTTGGTAGATGTTCCTTTGAATTCATGGTGGCTTGATTTTAGAGCATCTATTCATGTTACTAAATCCTTACAGGGGTTCAAGAGCAAGCGAAAGCTAAGTGATGATGAAGTCAACTTATTCGTAGGGAATGGAAATAAAGTCAACGTTCCATTTATAAGACTACTTGAATTAAAATTAGAGTCATGATTTATTTTACATTTGAAAGACACCTTATATGTATCGTCTATGAGGCGGAATTTAATTTCTTTGTCCAAACTTGACAATTATGGTTTTTTCTTTAATTTCAATAATGGATTTTGTCTTCTATCTTATGGTTCCCAAGTTGTAGGAAAGGCCATTAAATCTAATGATTTATATTGTTTAAATCTTGATTCCAATATCTTTAATTCCCTACATGTTCAAACTATTGGAAACAAAAGAGCATTAATCAAAGACACTTCCTTATCCTTATGGCATAGGCGTCTAAGTCATATCTCTAAGGATAGAATTAATAGGTTGATAAAAGATAATATTCTACCTTCACTTGATTTTATAGATTTTGGAGATTGTGTAGACTGTATAAGAGGAAAGATGACTAAGACAAGTAGAAAGTGTTCTACACGTAGTAAAAAACTTTTAGAAATAATTCATACAGATATTTGTGGTCCTTTGAAACCAATCTTGTGTGGGAATAAATATTTTATTACTTTTATTGATGACTTTTCTTGTTTTGGTTATGTTTACCTAATAAATGATAAGTCATTGTCTTTAGAAAAGTTTAAAGTTTTCAAAAATGAGGTTGAGAATCAATGTGGTAGAAGAATAAAAATAGTAAGGTCGGACCGATGTGGTGAATATTATGGTAGACATGGTGAGACTGGACAATTTAAAGGACCTTTTGCTAAATACCTTGAGGAATATGGAATAGTTTCTCAATTTACTATGTCAGGGACTCCTGAACAAAATGAGGTAGTTGAGAGGCGAATTCGCACTTTAATGGATATGGTGAGGTCTATGATGAGTCAGTCCAAATTACCTGATTTTCTTTGGGGAGAAGCCCTTAAAACAGCCATGTATATACTAAATAGAGTACCTTCTAAGTCTGTTCCCAAAACTCCATTTGAATTGTTTAAAGGATGGAAACCTAGCCTTAACCATCTTCGTGTGTGGGGTTGTGCCGTTGAGGTGAAAATCTATGACCCTAGTGCATCAAAATTAAGCCCTAAGACTACCAGATGTTATTTTATTGGTTATCCTATCAATGCTAAAGGTTACAGTTTCTACTGCCATACCCGTGGAACAAAAATAGTTGAAGCAATTACTGCCAAATTCCTTGAGAATGATGTAGGGAGTTCTAATGTTACTATAGATGAGGGCACAAGTTCTAGTGGAGAAAATGTTATTGTACCTGTTCCTATTATACAAGATAGAATTATCAGTGAGTCATTTGAAAGGGTTGATAAGGAACTACAACAAGAAGTTATAGAAGAACCACCGCTGCCAGCCCCTGAACATCTTGTTAAGATTCCTCCTCTTAGACGATATCAAAGAGAAAGAAGACCGGTCAACCTTGATGATTATTATACTTTTCTGGGGGAGATAGATATTAATATTGGGTGCTTGTCAGATCCAAAAAATTATAAGGAAACAGTTTTTAGTGCTTTATCTGATAATTGGATTGAAGCAATGAATGATAAAATACTCTTTATGAATCATAATGATGTGCGGGAGCTTGTGGAACCTCCTAAAGGTGTTAAACCTATTGGGTGTAAATGGGTGTTTAAAATGAAGAAAGATTCTAAGGGAAATGTGGAGCGCTTTAAAGCAAGATTGGTGGCAAAAGGATTCACTCAAAAGGAAGGAATTGACTACAAAGAGACTTTCTCTCCTGATTCTTCTAAAGATTCTTTCTGGATTATTATGGCTCTAGTTGCTCATTATGATTTGGAGTTGCACCAGATGGATGTAAAAATAGTCTTCTTGAATTGAGATCTTTATGAAGAGGTCTACATGCAACAACCAGAGGGTTTTATAGAAAATGGTAAGGAGCATATGGTATGCAAATTGAAGAAGTCTATTTATAGTTTGAAGCAAGCTTCTAGGCAATAGTATATTAAATTTGATGAAGTAGTTTCTTCTATGGACTTTGTGGAGAATAAGGTAGATCAATGCATATATCTTAAGGTGCGTGGGAGTAAATTAATTTTTTTTGTTCTCTATATGGATGATATTTTACTTGCCAGCAACAGTTATGATCTACTTGTTAAGACCAAAGATATGTTGTCAGCTACTTTTGATATGAAGGATCTTGGAGAAGCTTCTTTTGTTTTGGGCATTAAAATTCATAGAGACATGAGTCATAGGCTTTTGGTTTTATCTCAAAGAACCTATATTGATCGTGTTCTTAAAAGGTATAATATCGAAACTTGTAGACCTAGTGATGTTCCTGTTGCTAAAGGAGACAAGTTGAGTAAGGAGCAGTGCCCTAAGAATGATATTGAGAGGAGTTCCATGACAAATGTGCCTTATACTAGTGCGATTGGTAGCCTTATGTATGCTCAGGTGTGCACTAGACCTGATCTGTCTTTTGTTGTTAGTGCATTGGGCAGATATCTATCTAATACAGGACATGCTCATTAGGTAGCTATTAAGAAGGTTATGAGGTACCTGCAGAAGACAAAGGATTACATGCTTGTTTACAGGAATGTGGATGATTTAAATGTCATTGGCTACTCTGATTCAGACTTTGCTGGATGTATAGATGATGACAGATCGACGTCTGGATACATTTTCATGTTAGTCGGAGGAGTTATATCTTGGAAAAGCGTAAAGCAAACTCTAACTGTTTCTTCCACAATGCAAGCTGAGTTTGTTGCATTATATGGTGCAGTTTCACATGATATGTGGTTAAGGAACTTTATTTCTGCTCTGGGCATTGTTGACTCTATTTTTAGACCATTGAAAATTTATTGTGATAATCGAGCTGCTGTTTTGTTCACCAAGAATAATAGAACTGCTTCTGCCTCTAAACATATAAGGATTAAATTCTTGGTAGTGAGAGAAATGTTTGATAGTGGAGAGATTCTTGTTAAACATATTCTTACTGATGAGATGCTTGCTGACCCCCTAACTAAAGGACTTAAACTCATAATGTTTATGAGACATGTTGAGAACATGTGTATTATAAGATCCTTTGATGTAATTGATTAGTGGGAGTTGTCATTTGTTGTATTCTTATTACATTGAACTTATGTAATGCTCATTTAATAAAGTTATGTGCATGATTATATATATATATATATATATATATATATATATATATATATATATATATATAAAGTGTATCAGGTGAGAGAATTATTTATTATGATAGGGTAAGAGGAGTGAATCTTGACCATTGAATCTTACATGAATGGTCAAGATTAGAACATAAATATATGTGACTTTTTTAAGTGGTCACATGACCTTTAAATAACTTTTAATCTTATCATCCATATATGGTTGTATGGTCAAGATTCATTCTTCTCACCCTATCACAATAATACTCATCTCTCACTAGATATGTCCCATATATATATATATATATATATATATATATATATATATATATATATATATATATATATATATATATATATATATATATATCATTGTTATAATGATTATTGTATAGTTTTATTATTGTGTTGTCTCGAGATGTTTAATTTTCTTGAAGAAAATTGTATTTAATAATAAACATGTTTATGATCTTCTTTGCGAGATTGGTTGTGCTTTTTTTTTTTGGAAAAAACACAATATAGGATCTATACACATTAGTTTAAAAGGATAAATGATCAAAACTAAGCTATAATGTGTATTTCCACTAGTACACTTATATTATGATCATGGCAATGAGATTATTAATTACGTAGTCATTAGTGAATTAGACTTTTATAGTTTATCTGTGACTTATGGCTCTTAATTAGTAGTTTTATTGAATTTTTTTATCATGTTTACTGTGAGAATAATCAGGTTATTTTTAGTGACCACAATTGTTCAACCAGAAATTCTTTTCTTTTCAAAAGGAATTTTGTAAAATACCTATATATTTATTTATATATATATTCTATTTATTTTTGAAATTCTTTTGAGCTAAATTAAACTGAATCAATGTTATCCAAGTGGGAGAATGTTAGAATTTTTCCTATGATTTTGGACTTTCATTGATTTGTTTGTTTGTCAAAACTGGTTGAATGGTAACCTGATGTTTTATGAAATCCATTTTATATATTGTGATCAATGAGTTTATTAAAAATTACATGTTGGACTTTGAGTTTAAATAGTAGGTGTGCTTGAAAAGGTGTGAGGCCCAGTTGCTTGATTCCATGATGGGTGGAACAAGACAACACTTCAACGAAGGGGCAGGTCTCCTCTCTACTTCCTCTACATATAAATGTGTCTTTAAAGATAGAGGCATGATCTCTCACTCAAAAACTACTATTGCCCCATCCAAAAGAGAGATGAGAAGGAGAATAAGATCCTGATTCCTATAGTCCACAAGTGTGTACTATTCTTGGTCCTTTCTTGATCGTAAATATAAGAAGAACAAGATGTCTACAAGAGGTACGCCTTTGATTATTAATATGGTGTTCTAAATTCATAATCTATGATCTAGGAAAATTCTTAGTAATGATGTTTAATGTCCACATTTCTCCCATTTCTAGCCAACCAACGTTTATATATATTTGTTGAACACGAACAATGATTTTTTCCTACACATAAAATATCCATTTTTTAATTTTTCTTTCCCGATTTGCTCTACTCTTTTGGGACTCTTGATTGCTGCTTTATTTCTTAACTTCAATTTCATCGAACCTTAAGTCATTAGAACTAGTGTGAATGTCGTCAACTGATACCTATTTCTTGAATAAAATGGTTTTTTTTTTCTGTAAATATCACTTTTATAGCTCTATTTCTGTTAGTGTCCATAAGGAAAACTAACATTCTCTACAATATTGGACAAGATAATTAATTGGTTATTAATCTAATTTGCAATAAGCATCCAACAATTAAGTATACTATATTGCTCAAACCTTTTCAGAATTTATTTGCTTTAATTTATTGATTATATTGTATTATCATATTGTTTCTATTTTATGTAATAGTTGATTCATTGAACTAGAAATTTTCATTATTGATTTTATATTAGTCATTTAAAAAATTTCTACTATCTGAAGAAAAAATAAATAAATTGATTATATTATCAATTGAAAGAGAAACAAACTGGATTATAAAAGATATTACAAATTTTATATCTCAAAATTTTTAATAATTCTTCTCACAAATTTCAATAAAAAAAGGCCTCTATATGATATTTAGCTCTCGGCAATTAAGCTTCAATATCTATTGAGTCGTCCTTTCTCTGTTATAACTTATGAAACACAGATACAGATATAAACACATGAATATACACCAAATTCAAAAAGTAGTATGACATAAACACGTCATATATATATATATATCAAAGTAAATTAAAGAATTTGGATTATTTATATATATAATTGTAAAATTTAAAAAAGAAATTCATAATTCATTAATATCATTTCTATAAACTTAAAGATTTACAATATCTTAATATATGTTATATGTGTCAATATTTGCTAGTTGCTACCTAGTAAGGTCCTCCCAAAAAATATGAAACATAATTTCTATTGACATTTTTAAAAAAAATCTCTTAAACAAATTTTTCTTAATAGAACTAATCATGTACAAGTACATGTACATCCAAAAAAATTAACTAGAGAGAATATTTAAAGATTAACTTCATTTTACTCTATGTAAGCCGTGAACGGCAAAACGGTATACATCATATTAAGGAATAGGTTTTTCTTGAGGGTGGGTATTTGAGTGATGATAACTCCATGTAATTGAGCTTGTGTGTTATGAACTTATATGGAAATTTTTTTAATATTAATATGTCGTGTTCAAGACGTATCCAAGCGTATTAGAACCGTGTCCGAGCCATGTCTGAGTCAGAAAAAATAATTTTTAAAATTGGACACATTCGAACACGTGTGTCGTACGCATGTCCCGTATGTCCGTATCAAATACGTGTCTGACACGCAAACACGTCTTTCAAACGGTGTGTCCGTGCTTCATAGGCTATAACAAGTGATATTAGGTTTACATGAAAGATAAAAGATAATAAACTTCTTGGGAAAATATATAATGCTGGTTTTTTTTTCCCATCTCCTAATTGCACTGACTTTTTTTTTCTAACTCTCTGTTCTATCTTATTACTTAATAATAATATTTTTTTTATTTGCGCAACTTAATAATTATTCTAGTTAGTAATCGTTGTGAATATGCTGTTCGGTTTTCCTTATATATTTTGTTTGATATTCATGGGATTAATTTTAGCTTTCAACCTTGCATTTTGGAAAGGGAGTCTTCCTTTGTGTTGCTTAGTTGCAACCTTGTAGATTGCATTACTACCAATAAGATCACTGCGGCTGGAGATACGGTCACGTTGCGACTGTTGCGGGCTAATGTAGGGTGATGTGAACCGCAATCGCAATGTGATGCAGTTGTGTCGGTCATTGCGATTGAGATGTTACAACTGCAACACGTGATGTGATCCAAGATTTAAAATCTTTAATATTTTGGGTTTTGCTAACATGTTTTCTTAGAACACTTGTTAAGAAAGTCAAAATACAAACTTCCAAATGAAAGTAAGGTAAATAGTAAAGTTTTTTCAATTTCCAATTCATTCAATGTCTTGTTTTCATCTAAAAGTTTTTTATTTTGACTTCTTTAATAAGTGTCCTTATGTACTTGTTAGTAAAACCCTAATATCTTTTAATTTTTCATTGGCAGATAGGAGGACTTAATCCAATGCTTTGCAAGTTCGCTTAAAACTGATTCTTCCATAAATTATGCGTTTTCTCCTGATGCACTTTTTGAAGTCAATTTTAATTTTTTTACATAATTTTTTTACATCACTTTTTACACTGGTTAATGAAATATAAATTCGTGATTAATCATGTATATAAGTTGATTAATGGATATTTTGTTAACCAATCAATACATATGATTTTCATTAATCAACTAATAAATATAATTAATTACGAATTTATACTTCATTAACCAGTATCAAAAGTGGTGAGATAATTATTTTTGTCCCAAAGCAATTTCAAGTGACATTGCCAGCGGTCTTATACCCTTTTTCTTATGTGCTACTGTAAGAAATAATTAAAGGATTCTGATATTAATTACTATAAATGCATTAACTTACTTAACTATCCTGCTTTCTCTATGTGTGGTGTCTTGCATGCAATATTTTTCTTCTTTTTATTTTTAGGCTTTTAGCTTACTAATTTATTGAATTTCCGAATTAGAAATTGCTCAACTCGTCTGATTATCGGGTTAAGGGATAACATATCCTCCTCCATGTTGTTATCAGGAGCTTTTCTTCGTTATTTGTTGCTGCGAACAGATGCGGTTTCAGATACTATTACCTTAGTTTCATGTTATTTTTCTTTTTGGATCTTAAATAGTCCATGCAAGGAGATTTCATATTGAATATTATGCATGTTGGCCTTTAACAAGATATTAAATCTGAAGATGGTAATAAATGGAAATTTAACTTGGCAAACTTCTTTCAACTGAAACTCTATGGTTTGGCACTTGGCACTAATGTTGGTTCTGTATTCCTTGTTGACGAATGGGATGTATCTGAATCTTTACATCAATTTGAGGTAACTCTAGACTAGAGTCTTTTATTAGTGGAAATTAAGTTTCTGGCATTGACCACATAATATCTTCATCTATATCCGCAGGTTGGTACCACTTCATCAACAGCTGTTGATTGCATTGGGTAAAATTGCTGAGGTACTATATTTGATTGAATTGGTGATAAAACTTGCTAGTATAACCATTGATGCATTGTGGTGAGAATATTAATGCCAAAAGGTAAAAATGGAAAGCGAAGGCAGTTGGAAAAGCTAGATGAAAACCAGAAGTGATTATGCAGTGAGAAACTCAAGGAGATAAGGATACCATAGGCTTGAAGAGTTGCAAGAAAGACAAACTAAAGAAATGAATTTTCTATTTGTTAGATTTAAAAGCTATTTTAGGCCATTATCCATCAGCTTATGCTTTTAGGATTATTGGTTCCTTTTTGTGGTCTCAACGCCTCAATGGCCAAGTGGTCAGTAGTTTAATCCCTGGTACCTCCATTCTTATAATTAAATTAAATGTCATCACAACTCACAAGGTAATGATGGGCTTGTACTTTGTCCTCGCTTCAAGTGTAAAGGTCTTTTGCGTATGGGAGCATATTGACACAAATACTTCTTGAGCCTCCATCTAACAGCATAAGCTCTTGCATTGCCTATGAAATGACCTGCATGAAATTTTGCATGACATGTTTTTTAATGCACCTTGGAGAGTTGTTCCATATGATAATGCTTGTTATACATGTCTTCTTGGCAGACCAACAAAATTTGGTTTCATGTGGATGCTGCTTATGCTGGAAGTGCTTGTATATGTCCAGAGTACCACCACCACATTAATGGTGTTGTAGAAGCAGACTCATTTAACATGAATTCGCATAAATGGTTCCTGACAAACTTTGACTCTTCACTACTTTGGGTTAAGGTATATACAATACATCATTTTTGTTGAATTGTAAGGTTTTAAGTAGGGAAGGAGGAAAAGAGAGAATATAGACTAATATTGATATTGACTTAATGTGTTGATAATGTAATATAATTCTATAATCTAGTACTCTTATTTATACTATATTTAGGTCAAATATTAACACTACTAGTACTGACCCAAGCCCACTAGCATAAGACTAATAACATAATAAGTAATAACTTTAGTATTCTCTAACACCCCCCCAAGCTTAAGCTTACTAAGCTTTAAGCTTGTTACAATTACATTTTAAAGAAAATAAACTAAAAACACAACACGCCAAACAATGTGACAGTGGCAAGAAACTAAATCTGGGATGGAGATAGGGCCAATGCATCTGGGACTAAGACGGACAGGGTCAGTGCATCTGGGACAAAGTCGATGTCAGTGCATCTAGGACAAAGCGAAAGTTAGTGTGAGTCATAACTAACATAAGTCACCATCAGAATGATCGTCGACGGGAAGGCCAGTGCATATAGGACAAAGTGGAGGCTAGTGTGAGTCATAACCAACATAAGTCATCATCGGAATGATAGTCGACGGAAAGAAAGGTCACCACTAGCGTGATTCATCTGTGGGAGAGAAGACACTACCGGAATGATCGTCGATAAAAATAGAAGTCACCATTAGTATGATTCATTTGTGGGAGAGAAGTCTTGACAAACACTAGCATTGGAAAAGAACCAAACAGTAGCCAAAACTAGAAATAACCACCACAAAGAATGTCAAACAACCACGTAAAGGTTAGAGATAGTGTGATGAGGCAAACGAACGGCAGATGAGCCCGAAAAGAGTGTGAAACAACCATGAGTCAGTGTATAATGGCCAAAAAATAGAAATTCCAATACACATGAATGTCCCTGAGTCTGCACAGAGGTCGATTAATGGAGGTGAGCACAAATCCATGTAGAGGACGCCGGGGTGAGTTGAACGAGACGTGCAGCTGCCAGAAAAGTGGTTGGACACGCCGACACGCCCTGGAGAAAGGGAGGTGGGTAGGTCTGCACGCGAGACAATAGTGGTGGTGCGTGGGAGTGTGTGAGACAGCAACTTGAGGCTCAACTTCGGTGGGTGGCCAATCAGAGGCCGGCGGATGGCGGTGGAGCGTGGTGGCAGTGATAGGAAAAACTCGTAAAGAGGAGATGGTGTTTGTTGGAAAACCAAAGTGAAAACACGGTTGGTCGGAAAAGATATAGAAAAGAGGGTGTCGAATAGGGATGGCAATGGTTATTGGACCCGATGGATACCCGCAAAAATTACCCACAATGGGTAGGGTAATTACCCGCTTAATAGGTATGGATAAGGGTACGGGTAATTACCCGCAAATTTTGATGGGGATGGGTGCGAATGCACGGTACCATGGTACCCACCCCGCTCCATACCCGCACATACTTATTTATTTATTATTTATTTATATATATATATACATATATACACATTATATATAAAATATATATATATATATATATATATATATATATATATATATATATATATATATATATATATATATATATAACACATTACACATGCTGGGAGCACACAAGGCCAAGACTATACGATACCTACGTGGGCCAATTCCTGCGTGAAGGTCAATTGCTAATTTGCTATCACTTTTATTATAACAGTGGGCCAATTCACTTGACTTTTCTTTTGGACTTTGAAACTTTCAAAGTGAGAAATCAGAAGAAATTAGAAACCTATTTACTATCTACTGGAAGACAAAAACGCGTATCACTCAGGTTTAGCAATTGGAACACCCAGGTTTATATTGCCTTCAACTTGCCTCTATTTATGTCTCTGTTCAGTATTTATATCTCTGTTCCAGTTGCCTTTCATTTACTTGTATTTATGTTTATGTTACAGTTGCCTATAAAAGCATTTTAGTTTGCATTTTGGTTGTTAAAATATGCTGCATACGTTACTAATTTTGCCATTTGTGAAATGCAATTGTCAATTGAAAGACATTGAGGTGCGCTGCCTCTACCTGGTGTCTGGTGTTTTTGGTCGTGTAAACACAAGATTTGTTATTTCCTTTTATGTCTTTAGTGCTTTCTATTGATTAGATATTGTAAATAGGATTCATTTTGCCTATGTTGCCTATTTTATTTTTACTTATTTGGTGCTTTCTTTTATTGGTTTATTGTGCTATTATATTGTGTGTAGGTTGTATTAATTATTAATTATATATTATCAAATATACCTTGACTTTGTTTCTTTATACTTGACCTCTTTACCATATTTTTTTATTTTGTTTTTGCTTTCATGTACTTAATCACAGATGGAAAATCTATGTGGAGTGATTCCTTTTAAGGAATCTGAAAGTAGCTCTTCTCCTATTACGTCAAGTACTCCCACACAACCTGAAAGTGTACCTAGTGATCCCATGGGTAGCTCTTCTCCTAGTGATCATCTTCCTCTTGCTGTGGATGGTGATGAATTAACTGATGATAGCAAAAAAAGAAAGTTATCAGTTGTTTGGAACCACTTTAAGAGAAAAGTAGTTAATGGAGAAGAAAAAGCTATATGCAATTATTGCAACAAACATATGACTGGTAGAAGATCTGATGGAACAAATCATTTGCATAAACACTATCAGACTTGTAAAAGAAGGTCGTTTAAGGACATAAGACAATCAATCTTGTTGAGAGAACAAAAGAAGGTTGATGGGTCATCTACTTATTTGAGTAACTACCATTTTGATCCAGAGAAATCAAGAAAAGACCTTGCTTGTATGGTAATAGTTCATGAGTATCCACTTTCAATGGTGGACCATCCGGGATTCCGAGCATACTCGAAGGTCTTCAACCTTTGTTCAAGGTTCTTAGTCGAAACACGCTTAAAAATGATATTATCAAGATCTATCAAAATGAAAAGTTGAAGACTATGGGACTCTTAGACAAGATTGCGAGTAAAATTGCTTTAACAACGAGACTTATGGACAACTAGCAACCAAAAGAAGGGGTTTATGGCCATTCCAACTCACTACATTGATGATGATTGGGATATGCAAAGTCGCATATTAAGGTATATATTTTTGTGATCATTATATCATATTTATTAACTTTATCAATTACATTTAATTTTTGCATTGTATTAATACTCAATAAATTATTTTGCATAATAGGTTTGTGTATGTAGAATATCCACATACAGCTGAAGCTCTTTCAAATGTGTTGATAGAATGTATGATAGATTGGAATATTGATGGAAAGTTATCTACCATCACTTTGGATAACTGTAGCACTAATGACTCTCTTGTTCGTTTGTTGTTAAACAAATTTGATTGTTCTGCTCTTATGCTTGATGGTCAATTATTTCATATGAGGTGTTGTGCACATATTCTGAATTTAATTGCACAAGATGGTTTGAGTGTTCTTGGAGATGGCATAGAGAAGGTTAGGAATAGTGTTGCTTATTGGACAACCACACCTAAAAGAGAACAAAGTTTTAGGGAAGCAGCACGTCAAATAAAAGTTTCCATAACAAAGAAACTCATTCTTGATTGCAAAACTAGATGGAATTCTACTTATCAAATGCTTGTTGTTGCATTGGCTTACAAAGATGTTTTTGTTCGTTTGAAAACAAGAGAGGATTTATATACATGTTTGCCTACAACTGTTGAGTGGGAAATTACAAAAGAAATTTGTAGTAGGTTGGAAGTATTTTATCGTGTAACTGAGATGTTTTCAGGCACACAATATCCCACAACAAATATATTCTTCCCTTTGGTTTGTGAAATAAAGCTCTCTTTGCAGCTATGGCAAACTTGCTCAATTAAAGCTATTAGAAATATGGCTTCAAAAATGATTGCCAAATTTGGAAAATATTGGTCTGTTGTTCATGGAATTATGGGGATTGCCATTGTTTTGGATCCAAGATACAAATTGAAGTTGTTAGAGTACTTCTTTCCCAAGCTTTATGGAAGTAGTTATTCAATTGAAATTAACAATATCAAGAAATTATGCTACTCATTGTTTGAAGATTATCTAGCCAACACAAATGGGATAATGGAAGGTTCAGCTGAAATGTTCAATGACAAGGAGTCGAATTCAGATAATCTTAATATTAACAATTTTCTTAGTGATTATGACTCATTTGTCAATGATACAAATGAGACACAATCAAAGTCTGAGTTGGATCTTTACTTGGAAGAGAAGGTATTGCCCAGGAGTGCTACATTTGATATTCTTGGATGGTGGAAAACAAATGGGATCAAGTATCCAATATTGCAAAAAATTGCCAAGAATATTTTGGCTATTCCAATTTCAACTGTTGCTTCAGAATCTGCTTTTAGCACAGGAGGTAGGTTGTTGAGTCCTCATCGTTCTAGGCTTCATGAGGATACTTTGGAGGCACTTATGTGTGCACAAAGCTGGTTGAAACATGAGAAGAAAGGTAATAAATGTTATACTTATCTATTTATTCATTTAAATTTGTGTTTAGTGTAATCATTAATTTTTTTTTTATGTTGTAGTTTTTGTTGGTATCACTGGACCAAAACAATATTTGTATGTGAAAGATAAGCATTTGCAATCTTTTCAAGATTCTGATTCTGATGATGAGGTATAATAACATAATAATTTATGTTATTAATTTTGATTTTACTATCATAACTAATTAGTGTAATGTATCACTTTTTAACAGATTTTGGAGAGTACCAGCACGTGACTTGGAAGCTTATGAATTTGTTGTTTATGAATTTCTTGTTACATTAGATTTTGGAGAGTACCAACACTTTTTATGATTATGTTGAAAGACCTTTGAATAGTTTGACAATTGTATGACATTGACATTTTTAATCAATGTCTTTTTATCTATTGATTTTTTCGTAGTTAATAAAAGTGCGGGTAGCAGATGCGAGTGCAGTGCGGTACTTAGGTACCCAAAGGGTAAGTACGAGCATCAAAGTTGCTACCCACGCGGGTATGGGGACGGGTACGGGTATTTTTTTTAAATGCGGGTATGGGGACGGGTACTATAGTATCCTACCCAGACCTTACCCATTGTCATTCCTAGTGTTGAAAGAAAAAGTCAGCAACCAAAGGTGACTAATCGGAGTTCCAGATCTTTCGGAACTTGGCAGCGAAAATGATGGGACAGGTCATAGAGAATAATACCTCTCTGATACTATGTTGAATTGAAAGGTTTTAGATAAAGAAGGAGGAAAAGAGAGAATATATAAACTGATATTTATATTGACTTGATATGTTAATAATGTGATACAATTCTATAACTTAATATTCTTATTTATACTAATATTTAAGTCAAATACTAACACTACTAATACTGACCCAAGCCCAACTAATAACCTAATAAGTAACAACCTAATATTTTTTTCTCAATCTCACTTCAGCATCTTTATTTGTGACATTTCAATTTACTCCATAAACAAAAACGTACAGAAGTCAATTTGATGATGTGTTGATGACAGGACAGAAGTTTTCTGATTCAGTCATTGTCTACGAATCCTGAATATCTGAAAAACAAGGTAAGTTTCTATTCGCATGCTTGTGGTTTGTATAGAAGTTTTGTTGTGAGAGGTTTACCAAACTTAGGAATCACCTTCGTTAGTTTTTTTTTGTTAGTTCTTGCAGTGAGGTGCATCAAATGCAATGAATATGGTAGTAAAATTGGAATACATATTGGATGACCAATAAATGAACCTGGAGGAATTTATTTTCCAATT
Source organism: Ormosia emarginata (assembly GCA_029884605.1). NCBI lineage: Eukaryota > Viridiplantae > Streptophyta > Magnoliopsida > Fabales > Fabaceae > Ormosia > Ormosia emarginata. Next base: position 16,782,000 of record JAQQTP010000080.1, on the reverse strand, counting down.
CTTTTTCATTTATTTCTCTGTCAAGTTAATTTCCTCTACTTTTCCCGGATTAGAGGTCTTGTCTTGAGCGAAGAGTCATGTGGAACATATTTCTTAAACAAGAAAGCACGTGATTTGAAATGTTGCAGCTACTGTTATCAAGTCTTTGATTGTCTGCTTATGCTGTTGAAATTGCAGGCCTCTCAAGGAAACATGGTCATAGATTACGAAGATTGGCAAATTCCTATTGGACGCCGCTTTAGGTTTGTCTAAGAAAAGTTTTCCTCGAGAAACACTTGTAATGCTTTCTAATAACAGATTTGCACGTTTGTGTGTGGTATTGAAATCGCACTTCCTCTAATAACTAGAATAATTTTGTAGAGAAGTTACATACATATATATATACATATACATGAAAACTTACATAAAGCAGTATTATTCATACATTGGGGCCCTTAACCCACTTATAATTGTATGTATATGTGTTAATGAACATGTGATCATGATTCATAATGTTTCTTGGATTTTATCGATATGTATGTTTACTGGTTTCTTTCTTTCTTCAATCTTCCCTTCCCCTTTTAAGAGGTAATGGGAACCACAAAAATCATGATTTTATTAAATCCTTAGTATTATCTCTTTCTAATAAAAATTTCTATATACCTTAAAGATCTATAAAGACTATAATTACCAGAAGATGTGTAATATTGCCTATTGATCTAAGCTGTACTATAGATCATTAAAACTGTGGATGGTGATGCGTATCTATGGTTTGGAAGGTCTGCAAAGTCACATAAGAAACCACATTGAGATGGCTGCTTATTTTGAGAAGCTTGTTGGTCAGGGCACAAGATTCAAGGTATTCTTCCTCTAGTAGGAAAAACTTCAGTCTTCATTTCTTAATTTAATTGCATAATGCATCATATGGACAATTATAATCTGGTATTAGAGTTTTGCTTTACATAATTTGATTTGAAGTCAAAATAGGCCAATTATGAATGTCTTATCTCCATGGCCAAAAAAACTCATTTACTTTTTCTTTTTTTAATTCTCTGCATTTGCCATGAAAAAATTGCAACAAATTATGTACGTAGGTTGTTACACCTCGCACATTCGCTTTAGTTTGTTTTCGGCTTTTGCCTCCTCCCAACTTTGAAGATCACGGCAATAATAAATCATGATCTACTCGACTCAGTAAGAGGGTGTTTGAGAAAGATTATTCTCACTCTCAACATATGTTGCTTTATATAAAAAATTGTTGTAATAGTAATTGAACATGTTTGTTAAATTTAACTTTAACTTTTATACAAAATTTAATATATTTTAAAAGTTTTTTTTTTATAATATTAAAATTTTAATTTTTGATTTTAGATCATAAATTATTCATTATACTTTGATATATAAATATTATTTTGTCTTCAATTAAATAACTTTTTTAATCAATCAAATAATTTTTTTAATTATTTTATATCTATTTTGATAATTTGATACATAAAAGTGATTCTTTTTCATATCATCTAAAATAAACAGATTAGTTTAAAATTACTTTTCAATTAACATATCTAAACATAATCAATTATTGAAATAATCAAGTTTTCACAGTTATCCCAAACACACACTAAATTCAACTAGAAGTGTTTTCTTAACACACACGGTATGCACAAGTTATCTTCGGAGTTTTGTTCTTTTTCACCTATTTTCTTTCCATTGATGTCATGATAAGTTGATAATCAATATGTGCAGGTTCTATCAGGTGAGTACATTCTACGTTTTGCAGTAGGAGCACCATTGACAGAAGAGAGGCATATCAATGTAGTAGCGTGGCAGATTTTGCAAGATAAAGCCAGTGGTTTAGTTAGGAGTTTATAGGATGAATCTACTCCCACCATCAATCATTGCTTTTGAGACATCCCGGTTTCACATGACTCTATTAATTTGTATTTTTCCTCTATATTTAAGTCCTTTCTTTTGGCAACTTTAACATGTGCTGTAAACGATTTCTTTTATCTGAAGCAGCAGTATTCTTTCTCTTTTTAAGTACCAATTCAATTAACAAGCTGCTGTATACTGAGCTTATATGTAAAAATAAACAAATAAGGGTGTATGTATCTTGAAATTATTTAATAGATTAAAATTACGATTCACTTTACATTGAATCAAAAGTAAACATATTATTATTTGTTCATTTTACAGACAAATACACTTTCAAAATAAAATTAATTTACAGGAATTTTTTCACAATCAAATAATAATTTACTAATTGTAGGTGTAGGCCTGGTTCCCTTTTTTCCATTATTTTATTCTTATCTGGGTCTGGGCTCTTTTCATGAACCCATCATATCTTGGGCTAATAGTTTGTCCTGTATCAGTTAATTTGCTCATAAATAAGTAGTTTTGAAAAAAGGAAATTCTGTCCTTCATTTTTCTCTTGGGATGGGATAGTAAAGGAAAGAAAAGATAAGAAAAATAATAATTTTAAATTCTTTTAATCAATCCACCTAATTACTAAATAAATAAAATATTAAATATATTTTATATTTCTAATACATCAAGTATATCCTTTTTTTAAGTATTTGAAGAATTATTTAAAAAAATTTAAAAAAATATTGTAAAAATTCAACAAAAAAAGGGCGTGGAGTTGATGATTATTGATTCCTTTATTATACTCTCTCCGTTTTAAAATGTCTCTTTAAAATGTAAATTTTGTTTCATATTATATGTTGCTTTAGAAAATCAAGAAAATAATTATTTTTGACAAAATTTAGTCTAAGAGGGTGGGGGCCGCAATGGTGAAATCAAATAGCAAGCTGGTTCAAAATCAAAATGAATCCGATATTAGTTCATAAAACCAAACCGAATCATAATAAACTGGCATGATTTTGTTTTTTTGGATAAAATTCGGCATGGTTTTTCATATTCCCCCCCACCCCACCCCCCTAAAAAAAAGAAAAAACTGAAAATAAAACAAGAAACATGCATAGCATATTATTAATTGACAATAGTGCTAATGGATGATTCTAATTTGGAGGCCTCGAATGAGAGCAGGTGAGATGAAATTTACAGTAAAACAATACTATCGGCACAACTCTACGTCTCCACCTTTGATCAAAAGAAACAATCATCTAAATCCAGGCATGCAGTAACATAATGGACACCAAAAAAAAGAAAAAAAGTAGTAGTGGACGAGTTGTTATTTATCTAATTGGTCTTTTTTTTTTCTGTAGTATACTCCATCTTAAGACACAAATAATATATGGCTTTGGTTCTGTAACCATGCAAGCTGATTCGGGAAAGTTACATTTTGTGTAGTGAGTTCGATAAGATCTCATACTCATCCATTTCAATATCAGGAATGGACCAAACCGAATAGTGCCATGGTAGATTCTACTAGTCGTCGTCTTTTCTTATTCACAATTGGTATCGTTTTGGCAATCAAACAAAAAGATTCTGCCCAAACTGCAGATTAATGGCAGCCAAAAACAAAACAAAAAAATCTTCTGGGCATCTCAATAATAAATATATACCCCTTTTGAGTGCTTAAACCCAAATGCTATGTGTGGATTGGATTCTTATTCATATTGTCCAGACATATCTTCTTTCTAGCTTAATTAACATTTCAAAATGGTTTTGATTCAAAATATTCTATTGTTCTGATGAGATATTTTCACCGACAAAAATATGTTCTCCAATACAATTTGACTGTAACACCTTCAAAGTATAATAACTTATTGGAGGAATATATAAAATTAAGTACTTATAATGCTTTGATGCACATGACTTGCGTTAAATTTAATGAGATATATCGGCATACAAATATATATTTTTTTAATCTGACAAGATGGTTGATTTTTAATCAATTCGGTTCTGATCCTCAAAATATTGATTTATCATAAGATGCTAGTAGACTATACTAGTGGGCCATAATATTATACTTTGATTCATCCAACGGGATTAGAAATAAATCATAATAGTAGATTTGATATTATATCTTTATTAAAAATCTTTAAGTATTAAGTTTATGGTTCTTATTTTTAAGTTATATGACCATCATCTTGTCCATTATTTTTTAGTGTATACTTCTTTATCTCCTATTTCACTTACAGTTAGGAAGCGTTTAGTTCTAGAGTTAATTTTTCATTCTTAATAATAAGATTCTTGGGAATAGTTTTCTAAATAATGATATTCTTAGGAATATATCAAACTATATTTGGTTAACTTTAACCATTCTTGATAATTTGAGGGTTAAGGTGGGCAAGAGTGTTATTTTGTAATTCTATAATTGTTCTCACGTGGAAATTATCTCAACTCACTGTTATCCTTGAGAATGATTTGGTGGAAGTAGTGGTCAATAAATATTCCTAATAATGAGGCATGAATAGGAATATTTTGTTTTAAGATTTTGCTAAAAAGTGTCTTAATTGTTAAAAATTTAAAATAAGAAATTTTCTATGAAAAGTAAAATATTTAATACATTAGGAATTGAAAAAAAAAATATATAAAATTTCTTATTTTATTTTCTTTAATGAATGTCCTTAAAATACTTATTAATTTTTTTTTTATATCTCTTAACAAATATAATAACAAAACATTCCCACAATAAGATCATCATAAAAGTAAAAGTAACACCACAACCAAACGCCTCATAATTTCCAACAATTACAAGGCATGACTTAGTTGGCAACTAAGTTTGCATAAATTCAAATCTTACTGAAAGAACCTGTGGGTAGGACTATGCCATCAGACACTGGAGCAGAAATCACACAGATTGAGTATGAGGATACACTGGAGGAAGTTCTCAACGATCAAGGGGGCTTTTTTTTGTTGGTAAATCGGGGATAAAAAAAGTAATTTAATCTCAAATATTTGTTTGAACTTTTAAGTGATCACTGCCATTATTTATACACAAGTCTGTTCTAACTTTTTATTTCACTGTATTGGAGTTGGCCAAGGCCAACATCACCATATATATCGAATATCTCTGTTCCTATTATTTTTTTTTTCGGTAAATGGTTATACATTTGTAAATATTAGTAACTGATAAGACTACAAGAAAAAGTATCACTACTAACTATTAGCATAAAATAATTAATGAAATCTTAGAGAAGAAACTAAAAATAAGAGTTAGAATTCGACTTTAAGACTTTTGCCCCTCAAGATTTTAGTTCAAGTTTCCTTATTATAAGAACACATATTGGGAGACAAAAAAAAAAGGTAAATACACAATTTGGTTAAATGATATATTTTGTACCTTTTTTGTCCTAAAAAAATTATTACCTACAAAATAGTCTCCAAATTTATGTAAGTATTAACAAGTTAGTCCTTTCATTAGTTGATCTTCAAAAATTTTAACAGAAGTGCACATATGGAATATTATAAGGAAAACACATGTGTACTTAAGTGTTAAATCAGCTTCTCCGATTAACTAATGAAAGGAGTAATTTGTTAGTACGTACGAAAATTCAAAAAGATTATTTTACATACAACCGATTTTCAAGGACTAAAAAAACACAAATTATATCTCTCAAACACCAAATTATGTATTTACTAAAAAAATAAAACAAAACAAAATAAACTGTTAGTTACTTTACAAAGTTCTAGCTCAATATGGGCATCTTTCTTCAAGCAGGTTCACTAGGCAAATGGTTGCCAGTTGCCAATGGTGGAGCAACTATACTACCACAAACTGAACTACTATTCAAGAACATGGAGCAACTACCAGCACAAACTGAACTACTAGTTTAGAAGACTAGATCTAGAAGCCAGAACCTCTCTCGAACTTTATATATATATAATTTGGGAGAAAATGTTTCTTTAAAGAGAATAAATAAATATATATTTATTATTAAATTATAACGAGTTAAAATCTTACTGTATTTAAAATTAAATTAAAAATAAATACACTTTTACTTGTTCATTTTAAAAATAAATTTTTTTTTTTTTAAGATTTAGAAATAATTTTTTAATCATAAAAATATGACCAAACATAGAATTACATCTTTTTAAAAAAGGGTTTTTATTAATATGGTAAATAGTATATATTAAGAAATATTTATTGTCTTTCATTCAATCATCGTAATCACTTAAAAAACAAATTATTAAATATTTTTTAAATTTTAAAATATTAAAACCTAATAATTTTTATTTTTATTCCTTAACCTATGTTTGAAAATAAATATTATCAAAATCCGAAAAGACAAGTATTACACTACTAACAACAATACTATTCTCTCTCACACACATTATTTTACGCCTATACAATTCATATTTGACTATAAGCGGTTTTATCAAAATTTGTGTACAATTCCTATTTGATTATAATTGATTTTATCTAAAATTTTACAAAAATTCTACCATCTCATTGGTGGAGTAATTTTAGTCAATACACTTTTTTATTCATATTATTATTATTATTATTATTATTATTATTATTATTATTATTATTATTATTATTATTATAATTTATTTTAATTTATTTTTTACATATTTTTATTCTAATTCTATTATATAAATAAATATAAAACATATATTATTTAAAGGTTTTACTATATCTTTTTATAAGTTTTTTTAATAATTATTTTAATACTAAATAAAAATATTAAATAAAAAATAAATATATTTAATGTATTAAAATCATAAAAAATATTTAATATTTTTTCATTTACTAATTAAAATAATTAATAAAAAAATTAAGTAAAAAAACTTAAAATTATTCATTATTTAAAATAATGTGTATCAAACTTTTTTCTATCACTGTAAGAGATTTGAAACAATAAAGTGAAATGCATTTTTTCAATAACTATGTTAGTTAACAATTAATTTAAAAAAATATTAGTTTTACACTTTTTTTAAGTATGTATTATTATTTATATTCTTTTTAAAAAATATGATTAAACGAAAAATAATAATAAAAAATATATATAATAAATAATATTAAATAAAATATAAATATATATATATATTATATAATGTAAAAAGATAAAAATTTATTTGAAAACTTAATACTGGATACCGTACAGTAAAACGTTGGAAGGAGGAAACGAAATCCAATTTTTTTTCTTTCACAATCATTTTGTCCCAGCTTGCATACGTGTCGGGACTACGGTATAGTATTTTGTTGTTAAAAAACATTTCCGTTTTTAATATTAATTCTTGAGTAATGTTATATTTTTTATAAATTTTTTTAATAATTTTTTTAATATTAAATAAAAAATATATTTAATATTTTAAAAATATAAAATATATTTAATATTTTTATATTTCTCTTAATTCTTTCACTTTCTTTTTTTCTGACTCTAACATTTATGATTAATGTACTCATTCTCTACCACATACTGTCATTTTAACAACAGTGTAAGTTATACAGAAAAAATCATCACAGAATTCTCACATATCAATGATATAATTTTTTTTAATCATTTCATTTTAAGCCCAAAAGTCCAAGACTTATTGATTACGCTTCATGTGAAAAATCTGTACGACATATATATCTGTCAATCTATTTTTTCCCTCATTTATAACACGTGAGAAAATAGAGATGCAGCTCTACAGCATTATGTTTCTTAATTCTTGGATGTCTGTCATATGCATGTGGTGGGGTAAAATTACAAATTTTAATTTAACGGGAGAAATTTTTTAACAGTTAAATAATATTATTGAGATATTTAATGAAGATATTTTTGATAGTTCGGTAATGATATTAAAAAAAAAATATTAGATCAACCTAAGTATTTTAGTTTTTATTGAAAAAGATTATAACTGTTCTTAGTTGAATAAAATATCAGTGTCAAATATGTGTCATAACTATCATTTATGAGTTAATTATTTTTATAGTTTACCTATAAATATTAGTATTCACAATATACAATAAGTTGGTTACTGGATATACAACCTTAATATCTCATTCAAGCAGATTAAATTTACTCAAAGTATGTCTTTTATTTTCATTTCAAGTCATTTACTTTAATGTAATATTCTTTAAATTCCTTTACTTTTAAGTCTTGTTCTTTAAATTTTTTTATATTTTTTGTACTTTTAATCTTTCATGCACTTTATTTTCTCTGCACTTTACATTTCTTGCACTTTACTTTCTTGCACGTTAATTTTATGCACTTTAAATTCAATTCCTTTATATTTTTTGCATTTTAATTTTCTTCAACTCTTTATTTTTCTCCAATATTTCAAAGTTTTTATAAACTTTTACTTCTTTCATTTCACTTCTACTATTTACCTTCAGTTTATTTTCAAAAGTTTCTTTTTTCAAAATGAGATTACCACTTAACTCTAAACTCACATTCAACTGAAAAAATATATTTGTTTGTTGGAATTTGTCTTAATCAAATTTACCATAAACAAATTGGCACACCTGGTGGGACGAGTTCAGAGTAACTCGTAGTGTCACAAATCTCTTTGCATAAAAGATGATTTTATGTGTTTAAGAAGTGGAAAGGTAGTCTATTCTTGCCCTTCTCAAAATACGCAAATTATGAGTGATGCAAACAACCAAGCGTCGAATGCACTTTCGATTGATATTAGTGCCCCACTTTCGATAGTCATTACTACGCCACCCTCAACTATTGTTAATACGGGTCTTGTGGTGGATACAATAGTAATTAGTACTCTCTGGGGTAATCCAGTAATAGAACAAGTGGTACCTAGAGTGACTCAGTCATCACCAAGTCAACCAAGTAACTAAAGTGTAATGAATTCAAATTCAAGGTTTATACCACAATATAGTTTGTCACCCAACTATGTTCCTCCTGTGTTGGCACAAAAGGTACTTGGCTCTACTTTGGCCAATACCGTAGGCCAAACAGCTGTTTCATAAGGACAACTGCAAATAAGTTCAGCCTTGGTGAATTTCAATAGTCAAGGAGTAGGGGTTGCAAGTTCAAGTAATCCAACTTTTATTCAATAGAAGAGATTGAATTTGGGACCGGTGTTCTCAAATATGTCGAGAGATATTCCTCAAAATGTAACAGGGCCAATTATGAATTATTTGGCCACTTTTCGACAACAAATGGATGAAAGCAACCATGACATGATACATATGTTCACTCAGCAAATGGGTGTCGTAATTACGCCAATCATGGAAACTATAAATAATACTTGTAATGCATTGGCTCAACAAATGGCAAGGCTAAACCAAGCCTTGGGAATAGAAGGGTTGGCCAATGATAATGCTCAAAGAGCCCAGCCTAGGGCAAATGTAGAAGTAGCTACACCCCAAGAAAACATAGGACAAGACCAGCAAAATCTTGGTCAACCTGGGTAAAATGATCAACCGCACTTGGAATATGACAATGTCTATGTGCTCCGTCGAGATGATGAGGATCAAATGATTAGGAATGATGCAGCCATGAGATTCCTTTGACGGAATCTTAGGGGGCACCAAGTGGTTGAGCAAAATATAAATCAAGTGGCGGAACAAGTGCTGAATAGGTTTGGGATTAATGTTGGATATGCCAATCAACCCTACTTTGTTTCAGTTTTTCCTGAGTGGGTGCAACAAGCGGAATTGCCCAGAGGAATTAAAATTCTCAAACTTTCTAAGTTTGCTAGTGAAAGTGGAGAATCGACTGTCGAATATATCGCACGGTATACTATAGAAATGGTGGAGTTGGCCACTATTGAAGGCCTTAAAATGAGATTCTTCCTAAGTTCTCTGACTAAAAATGCATTCTCTTGGTTTTTGACATTGAGACCAAATTCGGTTCATTCTTGAACTCAATTAGAAAGAAATTTTCATGACCATTTTTTCAGGGGAGATTTGAAAGTGGGACTTACAGATCTCTTCAATATCAAGAGAATGTACAATGAAACCGTAGATGACTATCTTACTAGGTTTTGACAAATGAGGAGTAGATGTTTTACTCTCATACCTGAAGTAAAAATAGTAAAAATTGTTGTAGGAGGTTTAGATTATTACATAAGGAAAAAATTAGTGAACCAATATTTAGTTGATCTTGCCCAACAAGGTGAGAATGTTAGGCAAATAGAACAACTAAAAGCTGAAAAGGTTCAGAAACAAAAGAGATTCCTTAAAGGAGAGAAAGTAGCTTTCGTCGGATTAGGTAAATCCGACAATGAGATTGAAGATAGCAATGATGAATTTGAAGTCAACATTGCTGAACTTCAGAATGGTCCTCCTTATGTGTGTCAGGCTCTACAGCTTACAAAAAATAAGAAAAAAATGAATTATGTCAATAGAAAAACATATACATTCGATGTAATAAAAACCAACAAAATTTTTTATTTATTGTTAAAAGATAAACAGATTAAACTGTCGGAAGGTCATAGGTTATTAAAACTTGATGAAATAAAAGACCAAAAATATTATAAGTTTTATAACAATTTCGGTCATGTTACTAATGAATGTATTCGTTTCAGAGACTTGATTCAGAAAGCACTCATGGATGGGCATTTGAAGTTTGCTGACAAGCCTAAGGCAGATATGAAGGTTGATATGGATCCGTTTCAGGTTGGAGTTTCCTATGTTGATCAGCAGGTTCCTTTAAATGTTGGAATGATCAACATAAGAAATTTGCAGGAATTCAACATTGATGTGGAAGATGCAATGGATATCTATCCAAATCTAGGAGAATCTCTTAAAGTATTCCTTGAAAGGAAGAAAGAGAAATATAAAGTAAGGTTATGTCCAAGATGCAATGCAATGTATAATGAATTTGATGCGAAAAAGGTTGCTAAGGAACAACAGAGTAATTCACAGGGTAAGAAAAAGTTTTCTAACAGGAAAGCTCGGAAACCAAAATAGCCCGTTTATACTCTAAGACCAAGGTCGAGTTATACGCCCAGGTCTAACATGAATAGCTGGTTGGTTGAGAGTTCTAGTGAGTCTATGGGAAGCAATTCATTTCCTAGGGACTATGTCGGACCAACTAGGATCAGAGTGCCACATGCCAATGTTACTGTGGACAGATGGGTTAAAAATTCTGCAATGGCGTGCCACCCACAACTTTGACGGGAAGTGGCTGCCAGGAAGAGTAGGTTTCAGAAAGATCGACCATTCTGGAATGAAGATTATAGAAATGGTAGGATCAACCATGATGAAGCTATGAGTGGCCAGAATGTAGCAGGGCCATTAAAGTCTTTACTATTGTCAAAGAGTCGAAAAAAGAGGCTGCAAAGGTTGAAACAAGCACAGAAAAGAAGAAACATGGCTAAGGGTTTAGTTATCAAATAACAATTCACAGAAACAGGGTGTTTAGTAGTTGAAGTTAATCCAACACCAGACAAAAATAAAGATGATAAGAAATTAATGAGTATTATTAAGAAAGAATCCACAGAAACAAAGGGGCAATAGGTGCAAGAATTTGTTCTAAATAAAACTGGAGGAAAATGGCCAATTGGGCTAGTAGCAGCAGAATATGAGGCAAAGAAAAGTAATCTAGCAGTTAAGAAAGACAAGGAAGTGGCTAGATTGAAAGTTGAAAAGATAATAATGAGAATAGCCGAGATCAAGGACTTCAAAATTGAAAATGGTGAAGATGCTGAAGATTAGTCGAAGAAAGAAATCATGGAGGTCCTGAGAGATCCATACCAAGATATTGAATGGAGAAGGAAGATGTTTGGCATAATCGGGGAGAAAAAGGAAATGGCTAAGCCCAACCGCCAAGCCTCAAACATGGATTTAACAGCTAATGAAATTACTGAGGCCTTGAATGATCCTGATGATCTTTTAGACTTTGGTGATAATGATCAATTCAACCTAGATTTCAATTTAGACAAAGATCTGGATGACATTATAATGGCTATGGATAACAATTTATCATCAGATGGGTCAATTAAAAAAAGTTACTTTAGGATTAGAGGGTATAAAAGTGAAGAGTTAACTGATGAAGAAGAGTTCTTAAGGTCAATGAGCGGGAACTTGATTTCAATCTTACCTGTTGAGTTTGAAGGGTATCACGAAATTGAGTATATTAGAGAAAATGAAGAAGACTTGGATGACCTTAGTGATCAGTGGCTTTTCTGTCAGGATAACATGTTAGTCGTATTCAACAATACAACACAATTGGAAAAGCCAACAGAAGAGCAAAAGGCTCATCTCCGCCCGTTACACATCAAGGCTTTGTTAGAAAGAAAACTGACAAATAAAGTGCTGATAAACGGGAGGGGGGCAGCTATCAACTTGATCCCAAGGACAATGTTTAAGAAGCTTGGGAAGAATGAGTCTGATCTGATGTCAACTAACATGATTGTCACTGACTTTAGTGGCAAGACATCCCCGTCAGATGCAGTAGTAATGCTAAATATGCAAGTTGGATCTGTTGTAAGGTCGACATTATTTGTTATAATTTCGACAAAATCTAGTTACAATTTCTACCAGGAAGAGACTAGATACATGTTATCGGAGCAATACCATCGACGGTCCATCAGAAGCTTATCCTTTGGAATGCAGATGATCAGATAGAAATAGTAGAGGCAGATGATAGCCCTTGCTATTTGCAACAACTGTATGTCGATTTTAAAATTTATGCTCCAAATGTCAAGGCAGTCATGACAAATGATGGAGTTATCGACAAAGATGTACTTGAAACATACTTGATGGACCAATTTGGCATTCGACTAGTGAATAAGGCCGAAAAAGATTAGCCAAGCACTAGTAATGAGTGTTAATAATCAGTTAGATAGACTGTCAGCTTATTTGGCTGACAGAGCAGTATACACCATTGAAGGTGTATTGTCAGATTGCATAATAGATGATAGTCCTTTGGGATTCAAGAAAAGACTTAATGAAAAGCAAAGTATAGAGTTTGAAATTCAGTTGGAGGAGATAAACTTGGGTACTGAAACAGATAAAAGGCCCATATTTGTGAGTTCATTTCTATCAAAGGAGTTCAAGGAACAACTTGTCAACCTAATTAAGGAATACAAAGATTGTTTTACATGGGACTATAACGAGATGCCTGGATTGAGTAGAGACCTTGTCGAACATAAACTGCCATTGAAAGAACGATGTAGACCTGTCAAGCAAGCCAACAGGAGATTTGCACCTGAGGTGGTGTCGAAGATAAAGGAAGAGGTCAAAAGGTTGCTCAGAGCCAAGTTTATCAAAACGAATAGGTATGTCGAATGGCTGTATAGTATAGCTCCTGTAATTAAGAAAAATGGCAAGTTAAGAGTATGCGTAAACTTTAGGAATTTAAATGCTGCAACTCCTAAAGATGACTATCTTATGCCCATTGTGTAACACTCTAAAATTTATATCTCGATATCTTACAAACATAAGGATAATCAATTCTGGCTATGTCACTTTTAATCCTTAAACCACAATTCTAATCCATAAAAATCATGCAAACTTTTATAGAGAGCCACGATAAACTAAAAGTTATATACACATCATTGTCTCAGGAGACATATTGTAATACATAAGCTTTTACACACTGATTCGAGTATAAATAACACGAGCTTTATCTAAAAAGGCATAATAACTACACTATACTAGTCTTCATATAACTTCTTTGTCCTTTTAGAATAACTTGCACTTGGATTTACAATGCAACACAATCAAGGTGAGAAATCATATATTAGTAAAAGTATTCCAAAACCAGCAGTTTATATAATCATAAAAATTACACAACCAGTAAGTTAACACTTCAATCACAGAAGCACAATAACACTCCCATCTCAGAAGTACGCAACCGGCCATACAATTGCATGTCATGATTTTGAATGAATGACGACAACCACCCATACAATTGCCATGTTATGCCAAATTATGTCTAGTGTGTATGCCTATGCAATATCTTAAGTATGAAATGGATAATGTATGATACCAAGTCCATGGTAATGCTATGAATGCATGAGTTCTGAACAAAGTAATAGAAATCACATCCATAACTTTGGACAAGCACTGGAAGTCCATCCAGAAAACAACACTCCGAGTAGTGAAATCCATCAACTACACGGTCTTCAAAAACGGAGAGGAAGTCCATCCTCAGAACTATAAGGAAATTCATCCTTAACAACACAACCAACATAAAGAGTATACTATTCACCTCAACTATGTTTCACAATTATATCATGCAAAATAATTTCTAATTAATTCACATAATTAGTCCCACAATTGATTTATATGCACATCAAGTTCATTTTACAACCCATTTCACAATATACATGTGTATATCCATGCCTAATTACCTCACATAAATAGCATTACAAATCACTTTGATTTATCACATTCTCACTTTATTAAATACCCTTATTGAAGTCTCATCACACTTGTAAAGACATATATGAATAGTCCCAACACTTAGGAACTTCCAAGAAAATCAAAAACACATTTTTGAAGGTTCTAGAGCTCACACCGCGGCACCACCTATGCCACGCCACGGCGCCCTGCTCTCGGGTGTAACTACTGGATAGAAAATTGCCCCACACCACGGCATGCCATGCTCTACGCCGCGGCATGCTCACGCCTCGGGCCACGCCGTGGCATGCCCTGCAGAACTCAGATTCTGCAGAATTTTGCAGTCGTGGGTTACTATTCCATTGGAACAAATTCCAGAATTTGGCCACTCCAAATCAATTTCTAGGTGATTTTAAGTCACTAACAAGTTTACTAACATGATTGAAACCTAAAACACCAATTGATTTCATCAAAATTGGATCAAAACACCAAATCACTCATCCAAACTCCTAAAATCAACACCTAGAGCATTTTAGGTCCAAATGGAAAATTTTAAATTTCTAATCCAAACTCTTAGCATGAACAAGTCATAAACCACATTTAAAACTTATCCAAGCAAGAAAATCACTTTAAACACTTCAAGAACTCAAAATGACCCATCAAACCTCACCTAGGCCTAACATGAAACAATGAGGAAGAAGATGGAGTCTGAGCTCAAGAACCCCTACCTCCAAAATCAGAAATTGAAGTCACTTAAGAACTCCAATCTTTCCTTTCCTTCTTCATCTCCTTTGTTACTTGATTCTCCCCTTTTTGCTATTTGTTTTCCTTCTTTTTTGCTCTTTTCTGCTTGTAACCATGAGAAGAGAAAAGAAATGAGGATATTACCTCATATAAAGGCATAAAAATGCCTAACAGAAGAAGGCAAAAAACGTGAGGCTATTTGCTTTTAAAGATATTTAGCTTAAAACATCTGATCTGCTAAAAACATCTAGATTTCACCAAATCCAGTTACCTCACTTCCAACAAGTTTAAAATAAATCTTAAGATTCATAAAAAATCTTGTTTCACCATTTTCAAATTTTTTCCATATCTACTGGTAGTCAATCTGGTATTAAAACGCACAATCAGTATGCTTAAAAATACCTAATTAACTTTGATTAACCTCAAATTTTAACTGTAATACAATTTACATATTTGTGACCTATAAATAAAATCTCCGCATTTATTTCCATTAACTAAGGAGTTTAAGCCATTTTCAGAGCTAAAAATAACTATTTTTCACACATAGCGTTGTAGCAAAATGCCTAAACGTACTCAGAAAGTTACAAAACTTAACAAACATGATAATCAAGTATTAAGCTACCTCTGTAACTATATACAAGTCTATCATATTTTTCACAGGTGTTACACATTGCGGACATGTTAGTTGATGACACATCTGGACATGAATTGTTAAGTTTTATGGATGGTCATGCAGGTTATAATCAAATCTTTATAGCCAAAGAGGATGTGTCGAAAACTGCCTTCAGATGTCCAGGAGCCATTGGGACATATGAATAGGTAGTCATGCATTTCAGTTTAAAGAATGCAGGGGCCACCTATCAAAGAGTAATGAACACCATTTTCCATGATGTCATTGGAAAGTTCATAGAAGTGTACATTGACGATGTAATTGTCAAGTCAGAGACAAAGGAAAGTCATTTAACAAACTTGAGGCAGGCATTCGACAGAATGAGAAAGCACAACCTCAAGATGAATATGAAGAAATGTGATTTTAGAGTGTCGACTGTCAAATTCTTAAGTTTCTTAGTTCATAAGAAAGGTATTAAAGTGGACAAGAATAAAGCCAAGGCAGTTCTGGAAGCCGCACCACCAACGAACAAGAAGGAACTATAATCTTTCTTGGGAAAGGTGAACTTTCTGAGAAGATTCATATCCAATTTGTCAGGAAGAATCAGAGTCTTTGCCCCATTAGTCAAGTTGAAGGTTGAACAAGACTTTGTGTGGGAGCCTTGCCACCAAGAAGCCTTTGACCAGATAAAACAATACTTGACAAATCCACCGGTCATGATGCCTCCAGTGCCTCGTAGACCATTGAAGTTGTACATATCAGCGTCAGATGAAACTATAGGGAGTATGCTGGCTCAAGAAGATAAAAATGACATCGAGAGAGTCGTATATTATCTTAGTCGAGTTTTGAATGATGCTGAAAAGAGATATAATGCAATAGAAAAACTTTGTTTAGCATTATATTTTTCATGTACTAAACTCAAGTATTATATGATGCCTTGTAATGTATTGGTTATGTAAAAGATTGATGTAATAAAATATATGTTGTCGAAGCCAGTGCTAAATGAACGTATTGGTAAGTGGACCATTGTTTTGTCAGAATTCTCTTTACCATATATTCCAATGAAAGCTATCAAAGGCCAAGCAATTGTTGATTTCTTGGCTGATCATCTATGTTTGGATATTGATAGTATAAATTTTATCGGATTAAAACCTTGGCGTTCGTATTTTGATGGCTCAAGACATCAAAATAAAGTTGGAGTGGGAATTTTAATTGTTTCCCCTCGAGGTACTCCAACTAAGTTCATATTTGAACTCAAGTACATATGCTCCAACAACGAGGTTGAGTATGAAGCCTTAATTATCAAACTAGAAATACTAATAGAAATGAAAGCACGAAATGTGCATATTTTTGGGGATTCACAGTTGGTCATCAAGCAGCTCACCCAAGAATATAAATGTGTCAGTTATAATTTGACCAAATATTACATTGTGGCGAGTAAGTTGATGAAAAAGTTCGATGAAATTATTATCGAACACATTCTCAAAAATTTGAATGAAGAGGCTAATGAATTGGCACAGATAGCCTCTGGGTATAAAATTCCATCCAAGGTTCTAACAAACTTAATGGAAATCAGGGAACTTTTATATTCATTAGAAGAAAGAGACGTACTATAAAATGATATTTCGACAATTAATGACTAGAGGCAACCAATATTAAGCTACTTGGAAAATCCAAGTTAAAACGTAAATAGGAAACTTAAACACAGAGCGTCGAAATTTGTGATACTAGGAGGAACATTGTATAGAAAATCCGTTGATGGAAATTTAGAGGCTTGCCTGAATGAAGCAAAGGCTTATATTGCCTTATCAGAGGTCCATGAAGGAATTTGTAGAGCTCATCAAACAGGTGAGAAGATGAAATGGGTCATTTGACGACAAAGATATTATTGGCCTACACTAGTCAGAGATTGTATAATGTTTGCTAAGTCTTGTGAAGAATGTCAAAGACATGGCAATATACAAAATGTTCCAGGTTGTGAATTACATTCCATAGTCAAACCTTGGCCTTTTAGAGGATGAACTTTGAATTTAATAAGACAAATTCATCCTACATCATCAAAGTGATATAAGTACATTGACTTTATAGAAAATAATATAGTTTGTCGATTTTGAATACTACAAACTTTGACAACCAACCAAGGGATGGTATTCATTAGGAGGAAAGTTGTCGAATATGCCAATTCGAGAAAGATTAAAATGCTTACGTCAACTCTATATTATGCTCAGGCAAATTGTCAAGTAGAGGCCATGAATAAAATAATCATAAGTTTGATTAAAAAATATATTGGTCGACAACCTATAAATTGACATAATACCCTTGACTAGATCCTATGGGCATATAGAAATTCACCAAGAGAATGGATGTGTACTTCACCATATAAGTTAGTGTGTGGTCACGATGTAGTGTTACTAGTCGAAATTAATTTTCAATCAGTTCGTATTAAAAAATAAGATGAGTTACTAGTCAAACATTACTGAAACTTGATGTTTGATGAATTAAACGAATTAAGTGATGAGAGATTGATTGCTTTAGAAAACTTGATTCGACAAAAAAAAAAGAATTGCTAAATTTTATGACAGTCGAGTTAAGTACAAGTCTTTTAAGGTAGACGACTTAGTTTGGAAAGTGATTTTGCCAATGGATAGGAATTATCGAGAACATGGGAAGTGGTCTTCAAAGTGGGAAGGACCATTTAAAGTTACTCAAGTATTTTTTGAAAATGCTTATGTACTTATTGGAGTTAATTTTTGTTTAAGAATTAAGTTTATTTATGGTAAATATTTGAAGCCATATATGCAGACAATATATAAAGTAAAGATTGACAGGGAATGATTAAAAAAAAATTCATTCATATATTCGACAATTACAAGTTACATGAAAATACTTGTGATATTACAATTTGTTTAAGTTGTCAGAACTTTACATAGAAAAATAGACATATTCTAAATAAATCAAAAGCTTCTCCCCAGCTGAGGCATGTGTTTCGTTTGCACTCGTGGGAACTGAGGAAGAGGAAGAAATAGACGACCTTTGATTTGTCTTGAGCAAAATGATGGTTGGTCGTCTACTTCCTGATGAGTCATCCTTATCATAACAAATGTGCTTTAGAAACACAGGGCTGTTACGATGATTACTGAAACTTATTAGGAATTATACGATTCTTACTGAAGCTCAACATGGGTATCACTATTAATATAGAGTCCTTCTTTCCATAATATGAAATTAAACCATTTTTGCTATGGAGAGATAAAGAGATTATCTAAAGACATGGCGAAAGTTTTTGAGAAATGAGAAAGAAATGATCAGATTGTACTATTTGAATCATAGCGTCCTAAAAAATACTATTTATAGGGGATTTTGCTGATGAAGTTATTACGCAATGTTTTGTAACTTGCATTATAATTAATTATGATAGTTATGATGCGCATTTACGAGATACATTGAAAACAAACGGGTCAAAAGAGCATGTAAGTGTATAAAGTAAAAAAAAATGTGTTGGAAATGATTAAGAGAAATGCTTATTAGATATTGGCCTGAAAGGCCATACAAATCTTGTCGGATTACTAAACCGACAGCTAACCGAAAGGGGGAGGAGGAAATACATTCAAGTTCTTTTCAAAACTTCCTAAGAATCTTCCAACGATTGTTTGTCGGCACAAGCTATGTCATATTCTACTTCAAGGGAGTTTATTTTTGTCAGCACTGTTTTGGCTTCGATAACCCATTGTTTGGTGTTGTTAGCAATGCTTTGTTGCGTAGCAGTCCCTTGTTGTAATGCAATGTTAAGCTTTTGCTTCTGACGTCGAGTCTCTTCAAGTTTTTTCTCCAAATCTTCAATATCTTTGTCTAGTTCTGTCTCCTTATTTTTTCCTTTGATGAGAAAATCTTTTAATTTATCAGTCTCGTTCTTCGCGTCAGTCAGTTGCTTTAAGAGTTTGGACTTTTCTTGAACTTCTTGATCATAAGCAGGAATGACTTGATGAATGGTAGGCATTTTTATTGACAAATTTTGGAGAAAATCTTTGACAGTTATAGGAAGGGCTCGACTGGTTATTGGTAGCTATTGAGAGAGGGGTTCCAACTCGGTCACAATAGCCATCATCCTTTCTCGGAGAGGTTGGTCAGAAATCAAGTGTTCAAAAGAATAAGTAAAGGCGTTCTTCAACTCAGCCAATAGTTCAATGACATAAGAGTCACTAGAATCTTGTCCATGCTGAGTAGAAGAGCGAGCTGACCGTGGAGAACTTCTGTGACTGCCAGACATGATGGATATTAATTCATCTAAATCCACTTTTGTGTCTTCAACACTTTTTGGTCCTGCAATGTTTAAATTGGTTAGAGAAAATGAAAGTAGATTGGTAGGTGCAGTTTTAGCTATAAGGGTGTCCATGTCAAAATTGTCTGTGAAGATTTGGATAAGGTTATCTTTATCAGCTTGAGAGGACTCCCAACGTCCGAAGGGATTTGATTTTTTTTTTCAAGTTCGTGGCAGTTTGAATTTATGTCAGAAGAGGCAGAGAGACAACAGGAGTTGGAGAAGTTTGAACTTCTGAAAAGAGATTCTCATTAGCATCGAGATTGGAACTAGAAGATGAGAGATTAAAATTTATCTTTCTTCCAGTAATGTCGAAAGAAAAATTTTGGGGGACATCTGTTGGGGGTAAAATCACAAGTTCTAATTTGATGGAGAGATTTTTTGACAGTCAGATGATATCATTGAGATATTCGACAAAGATATTTTCGACAACTTGGTGATGATATTAAAGAAATTTTCTAAGTGTTGGATCAACCTGAGTATTAAGAGTTAGGTGTTGGTTTTTGTCGAAAAAAATTATAACTGCTCTTAGTTGAGAAAAATATCAGTGTCAAATATGTGGTGTAACTGTCATATACGTGTCTAGATTTTAGGAGTCAGTTATTTTCATAGTTCGCCTATAAATATTAGTGTTCATGATGTATACTAGGTTGGTTACTGGATATACAATCCTAATATCTCACTCAAGTAGATTAATGAATTTACTCCAAGTATGCCTTCTATTTTCATTTCAAATCATTTACTTTAATGCAATGTTCTTTAAATTCCTTTACTTTTAAGTCTTGTTCTTTAATTTTTTTTTTTTTACATTTTCTGCACTTTTAATCTTTCCTGTACTTTACATTTCTTGCACTTTATTTTCTCTGCACTTTATATTTTCGCTTTTTTACTTCTCTACACGTTAATTTTATACACTTTAAATTCCTGTCTTTTATATTTTTTCCATTTTAATTTTCTGCAACTCTTTATTTTTCTGCAATATTTCAAAACTTTTATAAACATTTACGTCTTTTCTTTCACTTTTGTTATTTACCTTCAGTTTGTTTTTAAAAATTCATTTTTAAAACGAGATTATTAAATAATTCTGAACTCATAATCGATTGAAAAAATATATTTATTTGTTAGAATTTATTTTAACTAAATTTATCCATAAACAACGTGTTAAGGGAAAGCTTCGATTGGACTTGGAGTTATACGTCAACCTTTGGCGAGTCCCACGAGCAGTGTGTTAAATATTTTAAAAATTAATTCGAAATAATGAATATGTTATTACGTGCTGCATTGTGTTTTTATTGAACTGGATACTCTCAATTTCTCGCCTTTTATCGACTACCGGCGGTGACTGGTCCCGCTGCCAACATGCTGGCTTGCCAAATGCAAAAGTCGTGTGTCTTTCGTCTTGCATTTGTGTCTTACTCTTACAACCTTTAAGGGAAATCATTGTACACTTTTTTCTTTTTCTTTTTTCACTTTGGTTGTTTCATAGAACCCCATACACAATAGTTCTCGTGAATACGAAATTAGACCCATCTTTGAATAGAAGTTTAACTATATGATGCAATTTTTTACATAAATAAAAATGATATAAAAATAACACCACTGATTGAGATATCCCTCAAAGAAAATTATTCTTCCACATGAAAAAAGTGAAAAACTATACTTCATATTTGCACTGATGTTTTTTTAATATAAAAGTATTGTTATAACATAATATAAATAACTAAATGACAATTACTAGCAAATTCCATAATTAAATACAGATATCACAAATTTGTTAAGTTGCGTTGCGCTGTGGGGCTGGTGAGAACATTTTTCTAGACCCAGTTAGTATATTAGTACAATACTCGATAAGATGTATTTTTTTCGTCTCTTTATAATTGCCTTTTAAATTTTTTATATAATGATTAATTAAAAATAAAAATAAATAATTTTAAATATAAAAAATATAATATAATGTGATTAAATAATTTTTTTACTTTATTAATTCTCTCCATTAATCTTATGTGATATAATAAAATTCTTTTTCATTATGGATGATAAACTTTTAAAAAAATAATTAATATTTTTTAATATTATCAAATAACAGATAATTTAAGATAAATTAATTTTTTTTTAAAGACAGCTATTAAGAGATGAAGGTAGTGCATTATAAGTGAGAGGAAACATATTCTTTTAATGAATGAGAATCCTTTTATGTTACTTGTGCAATAATATGAGGTGATCATATTATGAAAGAGAGAAGTACAAAAGTATGACTGGTGAATCCTACATAAATAATAAACAAATTCTATTATAATAAAATTTATATTTTTCTCTTTCAGATCATGACCTTCTCACAATAATGAGTAATATGAGATAATTCTTATCCTCTTTAAAGTATTCACACACTAGTGCACTTTCCCTGTAGATTTTTAACCCCAAACTTAGCTTTGTGTCAATTATAGAGTTAAATTTTTTATGCATGCCATGTGCATGAGGAAAATATACATAATCTAAAGCAGGAAATGAATGTCAAAATTTAGGCTCAATTTCGTTTCCTTATGTTGTCGTTTCCGTTTGCTGTTTGAGACATGATCGAATTCGCAGTTTTTAAGCTATTAATATGTTACGGACTTGTGGTTTTGCTCTTACCCTGCATACCAATCAAGTAGTTTTCTGGGACCTGGTGTCAGATATGTGTTTCAATGTTTGCATTAATATGTTGCAATATGGTTTACTAAAGCAAATGTTTCATTTATTAAAAAATGAAACCTACTTTTTATTGTTAGATTTTGCACGTGTCTGTCATTGCATCTTATAACTTTTCTTTTAAGATTGGTTTGGTACGAATAATAAAATAAAATTTAATAATATAAGATTTAATATATAATATAAGGTCTAATATATAATAGTTAGGATTATTAGAGTATTTAGAATTATAATAAAATTTTTTTATAAAAAATTATAAATTAAAACTTCGACTAAATTTAATCTCATACACAAAAAATTTAATTAAGTTATTTATCTTTTTAATATATATAAAAAATTTAATAAATAAAATTATATAATATAATATTTATACAAAATAATTAATAATATTATAATATATTATATTAACTTATCATATCAAATCTTATACGACACCTCAAATAGATCCTTAGTCAATGAATTGAAAATCTTATGAACTGATAGGTTTATAAATGAAACCTGGTCGTTGGTTCAGATTGAGATGGACATGACTTATCCAACAATTATGATTAACAACTGCCCCTGAATTGAATTCATGTTAGTTTTAATATGTGAAAATGTTTAAGAAAGGAAAATACTTTGATACTCATCTGTTTTACAAGAGTATCTTTATCAAAGGTGAGTTGTTAAATATTTATCATTTATTATATTCAATGAATTTTTAAATATTTATTATAAAACTAACAATTAATAAATGTTTGATAACTCAATTTAGGATCAATAAAAGATTATTGTATAAACTTTTTTTTTGACTAAAAAAGATATTCATTCACTCAAATTGATAAAATACACTAAGAACAATACAAATTCAATATCGCTAAAAATTGAAAAAAATAAATCTGCGAACAAACTCACAGCACCTAGGTTAATAGCATAATATGGCAAAATACCTACAAATGTGACAAAATCAAAGTGACCGGAAAACCCATGCCTCCGAATTTATAACGTTGACGCCTAAGTCTTGATTGAATCTGTAATAGATCGAAGCTGATCTACCAATCTGAACCAAACGAACACCGCAAAAAGACAGGAAACCACTGCACCAAGACGGAAAACCAAACGATGCCGCATCAAGACGACGAACAAAACACCGCCGCACGCAGACGACGAAAACATGGAAAAACAAGAAAGAAAAACCAGATCTATGTAGAAAACCACTTATTTAGATAAAAGGAGAAAAAAAACAATGTAGAGAAGTGATTCCAGGCCAAAAAAATTGCCCATACCACCCCCCTCCGGTGGATGAAAAAGAAGGAAAAGAGGAGTAGATAGAAGAGAATTTTTTAGGACCGGCTCACAGAGCTTTAAATAATTGTATAAACTTGATATACTCAAATTAGGTATACTAGACTAGTCCATTTGTTTCTTTTTATTGGTCATTTAAGGTTTTTTACAAGAATTAATAACACCATTAAATAATATCAAATTAAGTTAAATATAAATTGATATGACTAAATTATTCTTTCTCACTCTATTAAATATGTATATAAAATTATAGAAGTTAATTAATATATGTAACTATTAGGTTTAGTGAAAACAATAAATGATATGATAAATTAGAAAAAAATTAATTAATACATCATTAAAATTCTTAAAAGACAGATAAATTGAGACAAAATATTTTTTTCAAAAAGACAAATAAAAAAACAAAGGAAATGATAAATTATAAACACATCATTAATTAGCTAATTATTAATTAATAATATAACAAAAATTTATTAAATTAATATACCTAACTTTTATGTAAATATTTTTCAAATGCGGTATTAATGGGTAGCATAGTAACTCGCTCCCTTTTAATGGTAGATATATATCTTGCATGTCATGCATCACAATCTATCATGAGCCCGTCTTTTCCAACTTCCTTGTTGCAAATAATTTGTTACCGGCTCATTTTAGAATACCGACATTTCACGTCTCACTGTCTCTTGTCATTGTTTGAGTTTGGTTTGCACTTTGTTTTTTTTCAATCAAAAGCAAGTAGTATTTAGAAGCGTGTTAACTTTGAAAAAGTGTGTCAATTTTGAAAAAGTTTTATTTTTGTGCGAGCATATATACATCTCAAAAATCCCAATCAATATGTGCGTATTTCCTTATGTTAAAAAGGGTTACATTTCCTCTTTTGACTATTTGGATTCAAAACTCTTGTATTTTGACAATAAAATAAATTTATTAAAATAAAAGCCTAGGAACATTTATAATTCTAGTAAAAAATAATAAATCTATCAAGAGAAAAAAAAATATAATCTTTATCCATAATTAACTCATAATTTGTAATTTTACTTTAGTTTATATAGACTATCAATAACAATGTATTTTTCATTATATAGACTGACATATAATGTGTTGCCATATGAATAAAGTATTATGTCTTTTATCTCGATAGATTTGAAGTTGTTCTGTAAGGCCAAGACATGCAACTGATCTGATATAATCAAAATTAAAAATTACAGATCTATCGTAACAATAGATAAATATAAAAAATTCAAAGTCAAACTCTCTAGATCTTATCTAAAAGATTACATATTTAAAAAATTCGAATAAATTTATTAAAAAAATATAAAAAGAAAGAAAGCAAAAAAAAAAATGGAAAGAGTTATTGTCTAAAAGCAACCCCCACTTTTCGGCAACCCCAATAGAGAAACACTTAAAAAAAGATAATTAAGCTCCACAAAAAGGAGAAAACAAATATCACATAAGGGAGAGAAAACTATGGCTGACAAGCACTTTGGATTCAAAACTTTGGTTAACACTTAAGGAGTTAATTTCCTTAACAAAAAACTATTCCTTTAGTTTTGATTTTTTTTTTCAATGTAAATATTACCATCTAAACATATCTTATTATTAGGGCAGAACTAGCTAAGATTAACTAAGAGGTCATATGAAAATTTATATGTCACTATGTAAGGAGGCCAAATAAAGAATATTTTAAAAATATTTTATTTTTTTATAAATATTACAATATAAACTTAAACTTTTAAGAAAATTTTGACAGGTCAAGGTCTCCATTAAAAGACAATGACACTTTGACCCTAATTATTATGTGATCAAAAGAAATTGATTTTAATAATAATTATCTGTCATGTTAAATTATTTTTATGATATAACAACATAGGTGCTGCCAGATAGTCCGAGAATTATTCTTTGTTTGTTTCAAGAGAAAATGAGTAGAAAGAAAATGGGAAGAGAGAAAATGAGAGCATTATTCCCTTTTCTCCCACTTGGATGTGTAGAGAAAACAGGGAGGAAAGAAAAAAAATTCGTGAAACCTACATAAAAAGTTTTCTCCCTTTTGATGCGAAGAAAATTGGGGAGATTGAGAGATTAGACATAAAATGACCCTTATACTCTCACATTCATTATCATCAACTCAGCTCTGAAAACCTTTCCTTTCTTTTATTCAAGCCATTCATGTGCCTACCATTGAGCTCGGCGACTCCACCCTATGAGTTCGAGACCTCTACCATCTTCTTCCCTCGCATCTTTGTCGTCGAGTCATAACTCTGTCGCTCGTTGCTGACCCAATTCACAGCTCTGTTGCATCGCTTGTCATCTCACCGTCTAACCCGCAGTGGATCCGGCTCCCGCATCGCACCTCATTGCGCCGCTAGCCACCTCTCAACCACGTCACACAACGACCCACCACCGCAAATCCTAGATCCGATCTCCACCATTCCAAACTCCACTGTTACCCTCCTTTTTCTTTGTTTTCGTTTTGCTTTTTGTTGCAGAGACTTGAGGTCTCTTTTCTTTCTTCATTATTTTTTTTTTTGGAAAATGACTTGTTGATTAAAAAAAAATCTGTTAAACTGTGGGGTTTAAGGCGAGGGATTGAGGGGGGTTGAAGTGGTGGCAGTTGGTTGGGGGGTAGTAGCAAGGTGGGTGGTGGAGGGAGTGCGTGGGGTGGTTGGTTTTGGGGGAGAGGCCGCTAATTGATGGGTTAGTGTGTGTTTGGTTTGCAGTTCGACACTGCAAACGTACGTTGAGTTTTGTTATTATCATGTTCTAAATCTTGCAGTTAGAGGTATGTTAGTTTAACAGAGATGGTATTTGGTACCCAAGGTGTTAGTGGTGGTAAAGAATCTTCAATGGTAGGCTAAGTGGTATTGTTTTGTAGTCATATAGCAATTTTTAGCCACATACCCTTAATTCTCTCCATTTTAATGTAGTCACTAGTCAACAAGCTTTTCTTATTTGCTTCCTCTTTTTTAACTATATTTCAGAAGAAGAAAAATGTGGATATAGCACTTGAGTGTTGTTTGAGTGAAGTTTTTCTGGAATTTGGGTTGATTCAACTGGAAGACCATGCTATAGCAAACTTGTTTATTATTTATCATATTTTGTGAGGATGAAATTCATATTTTAATAATGTTCAACTTCTAGAGGTTTGATAATATGACATTGCTACCATCTTTTTAATCCGTATGATTAGGCTTACATTTATTTATAAATACATAGTTACCAGATGTGGAATTAGTAATTGGTGCAAATGTATCTTGTTTTTACTGTTATAATATGTCTTAGAGTGTGGTTTTATTAATGAAATATGGTTTGATTTGAATAAGATTGTTACTGATATTATCAATTTCTGCATAATTCAAATGTATGTGCAGATATAGTGCAAGAACCAAATTGAATAGTTATGTATACACATACTTATGTGTTCCTATGACTGAAACGGTTTCTAGTCCATGGGACTTGTTGAATCGTCTCATTATAGTATTGTGGTTATGAGACTTGGTTGCTACTATCATAAAATGGTAACTTTGAGTGTAAATTATTTAGATTGATAATCATGTTTTGCTAGTCACTCATAAATTCATTGAATATTCTATTTTGTGAAATCTTGAGGGATTAGTGACTAATAGCTTAATTGTGTTGATTTTGAAGTGGTTCCTTTAAGAGTGAATGGTTTTGTTATGGATACTGTTTTGACTTGTGAATGGAACTCATTAGGCTACTGTTTTAGTCACAAAATCCAATTGAATAAGGAAAGAAAACTACTGAGACCATTAGTATGGCCATTCGGCCATCAAAGATAGATAAGGACAACACTTACAATAAATATAATACATTTTGATAGCCCTATGGTTAAAATGCTTTTCCTAATCTGAGTTGTGGGTTGATCCATTTGAGTTTCAATGCTTTTTGGTGCTTCTTGTATATTGGTCTCGAGTTATTTTGAATTAGGAGTATTTATTAGTTCAATGAGTAATATTCATTTTATAGTCAGTCTTTGTGTCAATATGTTGAAATATGGTATGAAACTTGTGAAAGTGTTAAAATATGCTTATATGTGGTTTGAAATATATTGAAAGAAAAAATAAAACATTTAATCTTTATTTTGTAATAGATCAATGAGTCACAACAAGAAGAAAGACATTATGAAAACTTCTTCAATATACAATGAAGCTCATAAGCCAAAGGCTGGGATCCAAAGGCTCACAATCCATTTACTTTGTTGACATGTATTTAACTATACTAATTAAATTTCAATTTAAATTACAATGTTTTATGCGTATAATTTATTTCCTTCGTTGCAATTTTTTATTTATAATTTAATTATATCACCAAAGTTAAAAAAATAGCATTTATATAATTTATTTAACTATGCATATAATTTAATATTTTGTTATAAATTTTTATTTATAATTTAACTCTACCACTAAAAGTAAAAAAAAATGATAACATTTATATAATTTATTCATGTACACTTAAAAATAATGAAATGAAATAAAATGTAATATTAATATTATAATATAAACTTATACCATTTTTAGTAATTATACATTTAAAAGTGATTTTGATTATATACATCTAAATAATATTCATTTGGTCAAATTTACTTTTAAGACAAAAGTTTTTAAATATAAATCACGTTACTGCAAATTTACTTTTAATTAAACTTAAGTTTATAAATACAGTTTCAATCAAATTTAAATTTACTAACTCTAATCTAAGTACGTACTTAGTAGGACTAGAGATACGAAAGTGAATAAAGAAAGGGGGACGTGTGGACAAGATTGGTGGGGGTAAAGTGGGTGGGAGAATGAATAGAAGAGATGAGGAATAAAAAAAAAGAAGGGAAAATGAATTTTTTTTAATAAAAAATTATTTTATATTTAATTTACAATTTAAATTTAATAATTAATTTTTAAATTAGTATTTTTATAAAATATATTTATTTAATATAATTTTAAAAAAATATTTAATTTAAAAATAAAAAATAAAAAATAGTATATTTATATCAATTATACATTTAGTAAGGTTAAATATGACATTTTATATAATTATATATTATATTTTCTTATTTTTTTACTTATATCTCATTTTCTTTCTCTCCTTTTTTTCTTTATCCAAACAATAAGAAAAAAAAATAATTTTCTCCTTATTTTTTCTTCTCTTCATTTTTTTTCCTTCCATTTTCTCTCTTTTCATTTTTTCTTCACATTCAAACAAAGAGTTAGTGTCACAGAAGTCATCTAGAAGTTGAAAAGAAAAAAAAGTGGTTCCCACATTTAGGTTGGTCCACTATTGTAGGACTCATCATAATATAAGCATCCAGCAGCTCCTGAGATGAAACTAGCCAAGCTCTATTGTATTTTTTAAGTAATATATAATTAAACTAAAATATTTATCCAAGAAAAAAATTAAACTAAAGTACGATTCTTAAATACATTAATGATCTTTTAATACCTTATAAAATTGTGTCTTAAAATTAATAGTCCATAAGCTGATCCTTGTGGAATGGATAGCAGGATAGGTAAGGTTCAACCAAACATTTTGCTTTTAATTAGTATCAATTCTAAATATTAGCATAAATTCCAATCACGTGACGTTTTGAATTATTGGTATTCCGAGCATAAAAATTGACAAATTAATTCTAATAAAATTCACGATAATGGTTGAAATAAGAATATAAATTTAATAATTATATGCTTTGAAATACAATATTTTATGGACAATAATGTTAATTCACAATTAAATACACGTAAAAATTATACAATTTAGATTTCTTTAGAGTTGCATTAATATTTTTTTTAGATTTACATTAATTTAATAACTCAAAATACTATATGTGACTTTTTTATTTGATATTGTATGTGACTTTTTATATCTATAAGTTTTGTACATTAGCATTTTATTTACGAAAATATTAGTAACACACTTTTTTGAATATTTTTTAATATTTACTTTATTATTTGTTTATTTAATATATTTAAAAGAATTATTAGAAGAAAGATATTAACAATACTTTTTTTTAAATTAATAATAAAATAAATGTTAAACAAAATGTCTAAAAAATTATGTTACTATTATTTCTTTTTATTTATTTCATTGATTTGGTAGTGGCATAGTGTGTGTGCACTGCTTCTATATGCACGATACCAAACGAACGTAAGCCTGAACGTCCAAAGTTAGGGTAAAATACTATAGTTGCTTAAATATACTGACCGACAAAATATAAGAAATCCTCTCTAATTATAAATCATTTGTAGAAATCTTCTTATGTTTTAAAATTTACCAATACAACTCTTTGACTTAACTAAATTGTGTATATTAGCATATATTAATCTCTTTAAACATGTATAAAAAAAACTCTTATAAAGAGTCAATGTGTATAAATTAATAAGTTTAAGGAATCATGTTGATGAATTTAAAAGTACAATAATAATTTTTTGTACTTGACTTATAGTTAAAAGAAGTTTCTTACATTATACATTACTATCGTCAAACATAGATATAATGAAAAGGTGCTTTATATATAGCATGTAGTTTTTCTTTCCTAAATTGCTTTTTAATAGAAACCATGCAGAACATAAAAGCATGCTTCCAAATGCAACATCGTATAACCCACTTTAATTAATTCTACTCTACATGATAAAGTTGTAGGGGAAAACATAAAAGAAGAAGAGAGAGAGAGAGAGAGATAAAAGAAAGACTTGATAACAAGCACATCTTAACTTTTGTTTCGGAAGATTTTTTTTTTGTTATTTAGTTGCTAGTGGACTTGGACTGAACTGAATGTCAAGATTTCCACTCTAATGGTTAGAAAAAGAAAGGGGGAAAGAAAGGAACCTAATCTTTTAATGGCTACCGCACTAGGAAAAAAGAAACAGATTAGTCAATAAGTTCCGTCATCTGCAGCAATGCTTTATCATTGTTGATATTTAATTTTGTTCATAAAATTTTTGTTATTTGGATGATTCAA
The DNA here is from genome assembly GCA_029884605.1 of Ormosia emarginata. NCBI lineage: Eukaryota > Viridiplantae > Streptophyta > Magnoliopsida > Fabales > Fabaceae > Ormosia > Ormosia emarginata. Next base: position 16,751,261 of record JAQQTP010000080.1, on the reverse strand, counting down.
ACATTTTAATTCATAATTAAAAAAAAGAAAAAACAAAAAAGAGAGAAAAGATGAATGAAAATTCAACAGAAAAAAATGAAAAAAATGAAAGGAAAAAGAAAAAAATTGAAATGCTAAGGTGTCTTCTTGTATCACAAAATTCCACATTAGAGAGGTCATGTTCATTCTCCCTCTCCTCTTCCTATATAAAGGGGTGGTTCTTAATGGTTTTGGCATCTAAAAAAATTTACACTCTTTGACTTAATACTAAGTATAAGAGTTAGAGGAAATTATACTCTTGAATTTAATACTAAGTATACGAGCTAGAGGACTTTAGTAAAAAATTTCTCTTGCAAGTGAGTTGCTTTTCAAGGTTTGATTTGAAGAGAACGTGTGGGGCCTTGTCAGACTAACTTCTTTGAGCATATCATTTTTATACACCTTAGAGGTAAGTTTGCTTATTTTTTCTTATGTTATTATCTTTCATTATATACACATGTTATTTATTTTAGCTTATTCATTTATTAGTTTGATTTATTTATTTATTATTATTATTATTATTTTGTAAACTTTTTTGTTTTAAAATTAATTCAATAAAATGGAATCAGTTGAGTTGCGACAACTTGTTAATTCCGTAACTTTTATAATCATCTAAGTTGTAACAACTTGATGATTCAAATTTTTAAACAAAAAAATCAATCAATAAAAATGAGATTAGCTAAGTTGCGACATCTTGTTAATTCCGTAATTTTTAGAATCATCTGAGTTGTGACAGCTTGATGATTCGTCTTTCTAAAATAAAATAAAATAAAATAAAATAGTTTCATAAAAAAATTTAAAAATTAAAAAGTAACCAACCTACAATTATTTTTAAAGAACTACGTGACTTTGAGTTCCCTATTGCACCCGGGGATACGTAGGAGTAGAATCCATATTCTGTCAAGCCAAAAATTAAATTTTCATAATTTAGTTGTTTATTTTCTTTTTTTCCTTCCCTACCTGTAATCGACTCCTGAATCTAAACTCATTTTCTAAAAAGACCAATTTTGCCTATTTTAAGGGTTTTTTTTTAATGTTTTCCCAATTAAAATAAACATTGGTGGTGACTCCATTGATTTTCAAAATTCGTATTTTTTTGTCGTCCCGTCGCGATCCCGGTTGCGACAACTGGCGACTCCACTGGGGACATTAGAGAGTCAAGCCTATTATTGTTAGTTGTGCAAATTATTAAAAACCTTTATTTATTTGTTTTACCCTTTCTTTTGTCTTTGTTTTAATTTTCTTATTTGGCTATAAATAGTTTTTTAATTTTTTTATGGTTTTATCCTGTGTTAATTTTATCTTCTTGTACATATTTTGTCGCCTCAATATATTGTGCTTAACTATTGAAACCTTAGGGTAGAAGATTATTGGTTGGCTGTTGTATATGTTCTATTTGACTGTTATTTTTGCAGGATGAGGTTAACTCTTAGGATTATGGAGGTTTGTATGCTCCCTACACCAACTACACCTACACGTTTATCACACACATTCGAGTGGGGTCCTATACCCGGGTCTGAGTGAATCCTAAGTTAGGTAGAGGTTGCGTAGTGGTAGCTATTTTGGATGTACATCCTGTTTGGTTATTGCGAAAACCTCATCTAGAGTGTGCCCTTTTCATGAATGTCTCACACCTAGTGGTTTATCCGCTGTTTGTGGTCAACATTCTGAAAAGGGACTTAGCTCTAGAGGCCTTTAGAATAGTAGAGCCACCCAATGGAAGTTTTCACGAATCAAAAAGACCCATAGATCCTTAGGATAAAACTCCTCAAATTTAAGGAATTTCCTTAGGACACAAAGGGAGCGTACTTCTTCTTTATCCATCTCTTTCTCATGTCATTCATCCATGCATTTTTTTTTCTTATGACTTGCATTTACCTAGCATTCTTAAAAATAAAAAAAGGTATATCATCTTGCATTCTCATGGTTTGCATTTTCATTCATTCTCACTTCTTTTTAGCTCTAAATTTGATACATCATCTTGCACTATCATGGCATCCATAGCATTTTTTTTTAAAAAAAAAACCATATGCATAAATAGTCAATGCTTTGCATACATGCATTTTGTCATTTTGGTTCAGTAAATACTAATAATTGCATCATGTTTCCTCGAGCAGAAAGGTAGACATTATAGCAGGAAAACTGCTTCCACGACACCCTTACAGGACTCGTTCCCAAGCAAGGATCATGGATGAGATAGAGCAAACTCAAGAGTTGAAGGATGAAGTGAACTAGCTTAGAGAGCAAATGTCTAAGATGATGGAGTTGTTGCAGTCTATGGAGAATAGAAGGAACACAGATGGGAATCCCCCAGCGGCAAACGAAGGACACCCGGCCACACCTCTTCACCCGCCTGGCTTCTCTCCAATCCCTCTGCAATATCAAGGCCTCAATCCTCAAGGAGTTATGATACCACTAACTGTTTACCCAAACAGTACCACCCAACCCACTGTCACCAGTTCTCAGGGAACTCAAGTTCCATCATTCTCACCATATGGCCTCCCTCCCGGGTATGTACCACTATTGGCCACAAATCTTCTTGATAATGGCACGTCAACAGTAACACCGATCCCAAACTCGCCAAATACTATTGAAACCCAAGTTACTCAGTCAAATGCTAATGAAACCCCACAAACACAACACTCATTCCCCTTCTTTCTTCCATTATATGATTTTCCTGCCGGCTTTATACCACCCCAAGTGATCAATCCCTCAGACGGCAGCACACCTGTTGCTAGCTCTTTGAACACGACCCAACCACCTGCCAACGGAACCTTGCCGGCGCAGCATTTTATTCCCACTTTTATGCCGCAGTACCTATTGAATTCCTCTGTCGAAAATTCTCAGTCCAAAGATAAATTGGAAACTCTAGAAGAGAGACTGTGAGCCATAGAAGGGGCAAGTAACTACGGCCTCCTTGATGCTTCAAAACTCTGCCTTGTCCCTAATGTGGTGATCCCACCGAAGTTCAAAGTTCCAGATTTTGATAAATACAAGGGGGCCACTTGTCCAAAGAACCACTGACCATGTATATCCGCAAGATGGCTTCGTATGCTCACGATGACAAGCTGCTGATTCATTTCTTCCAGAACAGCTTGACTGGGGCAGCTTCGAATTGGTACACGCATCTTGAGCGTGCCAATGTTCGATGTTTCAAAGATTTGGCCGATGCTTTCTTGAAGTAGTATAAGTACAACATTGATATGGCACCGGATAGACTGCAGTTACAGAATTTGAGTAAGACGGAGACTGAAACCTTTAAGGAATATGCTCAACGGTGGAGAGAAATAGTTGCTCAGGTCGAACCCCCTCTGACAGAAAGAGAAATGGTGGCCACATTCATTGACACTCTGCAATCACCCTTCTATGACAAAATGATAGGGAGTGTGTCATCAAATTTCTCGGACATGGTCATCATCAGAGAAAGAGTTGAGGGAGGAATGAGAAGTGGGAAGATTGTTGAAAGTTCAACAGGGGCATTTAATGCTAAGAGGCCTCCGATGGGGAAGAAAAGAGAAGGAGAAACTCATGCTGTTACCTTTGATCATAGAAACTTCACCCAAGGGGGATATAGCCAAACACCAGTGAACCATCAACCATCCTTCCAAACCCCTTTCACACCTTACCACCCGTACTTTCCCATTACTCCACCGATGCCATATCCCCAGCCTTAACACCCCCATGTCGCCAATGCTTCACACGTTCCTTATCCTCAATTTCACCACCTAATGAGGCCTCACCAAATGCCATCTCCTCCTCAATACCAGACACCCCTTACCTTACCGCCTCTAACAGCTCAACCATGGACTCAAAATCCAAACACAAACCAAAGAAGATCATCAAATAACCAAGAAAGGAAGTTTGTCCACTTCGACCCAATTCTTATGACCTACACCGAGTTACTACCCCAACTCATCTGTAACTCTCTCTTATCTCCTTACCCGATGAAGCCATTGGAACCCCCATACCCTAAAGGTTTTGACCCAAACGCCAAGTGTGATTACCATGCAGGGGCCGTGGGGCATTCCACAAAGAATTGCAAAGCGCTGAAGTTTAAGGTGCAAGATCTAATCAATGCCAAATGGTTGAATTTCAAGCCAAATACTCCTAGTGTGGGCCACAACCCTTTGTCTAACCATGGGAATCCTACGGTCAATGCTATAGAGGAGTGCTCTGCCCAACTGCTTATAAGACGAGCAACAGATGTCAAAACCCCCATGAGGGTCATTTTTGAAGAACTGTGCAAATCGGAGATGATGGAAGCTCATATTGAAGAGAAAGGAGGTAACGAAGATGAAATAATGTGTAATTTCCATGGGAATGTGGGGCATTCTATTGAGGAATGTGATGAATTCAGACAAATCCTCTAAAATCTTATGGACATGTAACTAGTGCAAATAGGTCATTTATGTGACAATGGTGGCATAAGCATGGTGGAGGAGTGTGTTGTTCCACAATTTCAAGAAGGTCAGGAAGTCATAAACTCTCTGGTCCCTTCCATTGCAAATCCGACTATCAAACCGTTGGTTATTTATTACACCACAAGTGCACCTTCGCCACCCCTATGTGGACCGAGGCCTATCACCATTCAAGTTCCTAGTCCTTTTCCATTCAAGGACACCAGAACAGTACCATGGAATTATGATGTACAAGTCCTTAGAAATAATCTCACAAACGATCAGCTAAAAGTTTCATCTTGTTTGACCTCTGTTGTCACTAATATATCAGGGATCGGTGGGATGACACGAAGTGGTCGTATTTACACTCTGGAGGAGTTGCGAAAGGGGCAAGAAGAAGAAGATAAGAGAAACCACAAGGGGAATAGCAAGATAAGAGAGACTTCCATGAAGAATGATGTGAAAGAAAAAGGAGGGTTGACAAAGCCAAATGAGTACAAGAAGGAGGTATCTGATGAAGAAGCTTATGAGTTCCTGAAGTTCATCAAGCAGAGTGAGTATAGGGTGGTTGATCAGTTGAATCGCACCCCTGCAAGGATATCTCTCTTGTCCTTGTTGATGAATTCTGAGCCGCACAGAAAAGTGTTAATGAAGATACTAAATCAAGCTTATGTTTCTCATGACATCACAGTCAACAAGTTGGGTGGTATTATTGGTAACATTACCGCTGATAATTATGTCACCTTCACCGATGATGAGACACCGGCTGAAGGGATGGGGCACAATGAGGCACTGCATATTTCTGTCAAATGCAAAGATCATATAATGGCTAGAGTGCTCATTAACAATGGTTCCTCTTTGAATGTAATGCCAAAATCAACTCTCTCCAAGTTGCCTTTTGATTGGACTTACATGAAACCAAGTTCAATGATTGTAAGAGCTTTTGACGGGACCCGAAGAGAAGTGATGGAAGAAATAGAGATCTCAGTTCAGGTTGGACCTACTACTTTTCATATACTCTTTCAGGTGATGGATATCACACCGACTTATAGTTGCCTCTTGGGACGACCCTGGATTCATTCTGCTGGGGCGGTGCCATCCACTTTGCACCAGAAAGTGAAATTCATAGTGGGCAATAGACTGGTGATCATATCGGGTGAGGAAGACCTATTGGTGAGTAAGCTCCCATCAACTCCTTACATTGAAGCTGCAGAAGAAGCTCTTGAAACAACATTCCAAGCGTTCGAGGTTGTCAATGCTATTTATGGGAAGGAGGGAGCTCAAGTTCCAAAACCACGATCATCTAGTGCATCCATAATGACGACTAAGGTTATGCTGGAAAGAGGATATCAAAGTGAAAATGGACTAGGAATGAACAAACAAGGCATTGTGAAGTTTCTACAGCCCTGTGAAAATAAAGACAGATTCGGGTTAGGATATAAACTCACTAAAGCTGATAAGAGAAAGGTCATGGAAGAGAAAAGAGAGAAGAGGTTGGCTTGGTCGGAAAATCAGGAGCCTAAAACTGAGGGGATTCCCATCTGTGACATCCAACAGAGCTTCCGAAGTGCAAGATTGGTGTTTCTGAACCAAGTGACCGCTATCAATGAGGATCAATCCATCGATCATGATGTCAGTCTGGTGTACCCTTGTTCTCCGGATGCAGAGCTCAACAATTGGGAGATCGTTGATTTTCCCATGACCTTTGAAATTGTTTCAAAGTAATTCTGTAATGCTAATCCTATTGCTCTGCTCAAGGCTTTAGGAAGATATTTTGTAAAGCGGGCTCACATGTTTTTATTTAAATATTTGCTATCAATAAAATGCATTTTTGAATTATCTTGCTTTTCAATTTTTTGTTCAACCATTACATTAGCCTTTATTCATTACCTTTTTTTACTTATGTTGACATCAATAAATGTAGATCTGAAAGTGATTCTCTTGAAAATGACAGTGCTATGACCCCATTGTATAATTTTGACCATCCCATTAATCATGTTGATGAGGATAATAATGACAATTGGGAGCCCTCTCCTGAGTTAATGAGATTAATGGAACAAGAGGCCAAAGAAATTCAACCCCATGAAGAGTCAACTGAAGTGATTAATTTAAGGACAGAGGATGATAAGAAAGAAATTAAAATTGGCACTTCTATGAAAGAAGATGAGCGAAGCAAGTTAGTAAAGCTCTTATCTGACTATCGTGACGTCTTCGCATGGTCGTACCAAGATATGTCAGGTCTTAATGCCAACATAGTTGAGCACAAATTGCCGTTAAGACTAGAATGTATTCCCGTCAAGCAAAAGTTGAGACGAATGAAGCCAGAAATGTCCTTAAAAATTAGAGAAGAGGTCAAAAGGCAATTTGATGCAGGTTTTCTCGCTGTCGAAAAGTACCCTCAATGGGTCGCCAACATCGTCCCTGTCCCGAAGAAAAATGGGAAAGTACGGATGTGCGTTGACTATAGAGATTTAAATAGGGCAAGCCTTAAAGAAAACTTTCCTTTACCTCACATTGATATTTTGGTGGACAACACTGCTCAACATGTATTTTTCTCCTTCATGGACGATTTCTCGGGATACAATCAGATTAAGATGGCACCTGAAGATATGGAGAAGACCACATTCATCACTCTGTGGGAGACTTTTTGCTATAAAGTGATGCCATTTGGATTGAAGAATGCCAGAGCGACTTATCAAAGGGTGATGGTGGCATTGTTCCACAATATGATGCACAAAGAAATAGAAGTTTATATGGATGATATGATTGCAAAGTCAAAAACAGAAGAAGATCACATAACTGATCTGCAAAAGCTCCTTGAGCGATTGAGAAAGTTTAGGCTCAGACTAAATCCCGCTAAGTGCACTTTTGGTGTGAAATCAGGCAAGCTCTTGGGGTTTGTGGTCAGCGACAAAGGGATAGAAGTTGATCCAGACAAAGTTCAAGCAATCATAGAGATGTCAGCTCCTCGCACTGAAAAAAAAAGTTCGTGGGTTTTTGGGGAGGTTGAACTATATTGCTAGGTTTATATCCCAGTTGACTGCAACGTGCAAGCCAATCTTCAAGTTATTGCGTAAAAACTAGACAATAAAATGGAATGAGGATTGTCAGGTAGCATTTGAGAAGATCAAGCAGTATCTGCAAGAACCCCCAGTTTTGGTACCTCTAGTGCTAGGAAGGCTTCTCATCATGTAATTGACTGTGTTGGATGAATCAATGGGTTGTGTACTGGGACAACATGATGAAACTGGTAAAAAAGAACTGGCCATCTATTACTTTAGTAAGAAGTTTACCAACTATGAGGCAAAATACTCATTGTTGGAACGCACGTGTTGCGCCTTGGCATGGGCGGCCCACCGATTGAGGTAGTACATGTTGTGTTACACCACTTGGTTAGTGTCCAAAATGGACCCGATCAAGTACATCTTTGAAAAACCTGCCATCACGGGGAAGATTGCGTATTGGCAAGTTTTGCTGTCAGAATATGACATTGTCTATGTCACCCAAAAAGCAGTTAAAGGCAGTGCTCTGGCAGATTTCTTGGCTAGTCAACCAGTGGAAGATTATGGGTCTATGCAGTGTGAATTCCCTGATGAAGATATAATGGCTATGTTTGGAGAAGAAGAATCCTCGGAAAAAGAAAAATGGACTTTGTCGTTCGACGGAGCTTCTAATTCACTGGGACATAGAGTTGGGGCCATACTGATTTCCCCTAAAAATAATTTTATTCCAATCACTGCTAGATTGTGTTTTGACTGTACGAACAACATAACCGAGTATGAAGCATGTGTCATGGGAATCCAAGCAGCGATAGAATCAAAGGCAAAAGTTCTTGAGGTATACGGGGACTCTGCCTTGGTCATCCATCAGCTAAAGGGAGAATGGGAAACTCAAGATGCCAAGTTGATCCCTTATCATGCTTACATCAAGGAGTTAATTAAACAACTTGACGAAGTCACATTCCGTTATGTCCCTCGGGAAGATAATCAGTTGGCTGATGCTTTGGCCACATTGTCGTCAATGTTCAAAGTAAGCCATGATAAGGACTTGCCACTCATAAAAATAGAAAGTCGTGACCAACCGGCATATTACCAAATGGTAGAAATGGAGTCAGATGGGAAACCGTGGTACCATGACATCAAATGTTTCATCAAGAGCGGAGAATACCCTCCAGATGCTTCAGAAAATGACAAAAAGACCCTCAGACGACTGACAATGGGTTTCTTTCTAAATGGGGAAGTTCTCTACAAGAGGAACTACGACATAGTACTGCTAAGATGTGTTGATACAGTGGAGGCAGAGAAAATCATCAGAGATGTCTATGAAGGTTCTTTTGGGACTCATGCAAGTGGACATACAATGGCAAGAAAGATACTAAGAGCTGGGTACTATTAGTTGACAATGGAAACTGATTCCTTCAATTATGTGAAGAAGTGCCACAAATGCCAAACATATGCTGACAAGGTTCATGCGCCACCCGCACTTTTGAATGTTTTAACAGCACCATGGCCATTCTCGATGTGGGGAATGGATGTCATAGGTCCAATTGAACCGAAGGCCTCAAACGGACATCGCTTTATTCTTGTTGCAATTGATTACTTCACAAAATGGGTTGACGTTGCTTCTTATGCTAATGTGACTAGGAATGTAGTGGTCAAGTTTGTCAAAAGGGAGCTGATTTGTCGCTACGATCTGCCAAGCAAAATAATCACTGACAATGCCACTAATCTGAACAACAAGATGATGAAAGAGATGTGTGAGAGTTTCAAAATTGAGCACCACAATTCCTCATCCTATCGCCCCAAGATGAATGAGGCAATGGAGGCGGTAAACAAGAACATCAAGAAGATTGTTCAAAAGATGGTTGTAACGTATAGAGATTGGCATGAAATGCTACCATTTGCACTGTATGGTTATCGCACGTCTGTTCGTACTTCAACTGGGGCAACCCCTTTCTCTTTGGTTTATGGAATGGAAGCAGTACTCCCTTTTGAAGTGGAAATTCCATCATTAAGAGTGTTGATGGAAGCAGAATTAGAAGAAGCTGAATGAGTCCAAACTCGACTTGATCAGTTGAACCTCATTGAAGGAAAGAGATTAACCGCACTATGTCATGGCCAACTTTACGAAAAGAGAATGATGAAAGCCTATGCGAAAAAGGTGCGTCCGCGACAGTTCAAAAAAGGAGAACTAGTACTCAAGAAGATTCTTCCCATTCAAAAGGATAATCGAGGAAAATAGACTCCAAACTATAAAGGATCTTATGTTGTAAGAAAGGCTTTCTCGGGAAGAACTTTGATTCTCACAAACATGGATGGTGCAGATTTATCACTTCCAGTAAATTCAGATGCTGTCAAAATGTATTATGCTTAAAAAAAATTAAAAAAAAAAACCAAAAAAAAGAAAAGAAAAAAAGTGGCTCACTAGGCTGAAAACCTGAAAAGGCGACCTAGACAAAAATTAGAGCGATCCACTAGGTGGAAAACTCGAAAAGAGCGACCTAGGAAAAAGTTAGGGTCAAAGATGGTTCCTGACGTATCTAGAGAAGTGGAATTGCCTCGAGTCTCAAACTGGGGCAGTTTGAGTTTTCTTTATGCCAAACTGGGGTAGTTTGAGTTTTCTTTATGCGAAACTGAGGCAGTTTGAACGGAAAGTCTTGTCATGAACGCTCCCCAATACGTGAAAACTGGGTCAAATCAGGTTTTCAGAAATTGACAAAGGGGTGTTTATGGTCTTATACATGGGAAATTAGCACTGATCATCCTAGAGAGCATCACTGGAAGAGCTAGAAAACTCTACTCCAACATTCTTTTGTAAACTTTTCAATTTTAATCCTTGTGGTACCGCCTTTCCTGTACTATTCCTTTTCCATAATGATAGTCCATTTTCATTGTAACCCATTGTTGATTCAATATGCATTTATCATGATAGATTTATATTGAGATGTGAAACATGTGATCATATTGCAAAAACATTCAGATTTGTTTTAACAATCTTAAAAGGTCATGCGGAATGCGATAAATTTCCTGATAAGAGTATTGATGAGAAAAGAAAGAATCATAGCAAATCAAGAAGCCAGTCAACGAATTTTGTTACTGTTTAACCTTGATCCTGCTATGGGAAGAAGTTCTTAAGGGTGTTGTGGAACCAAGAGCGATCCAGCTAAAGCTATGATGTGTCAATTTTTGTCTATCCAATTTGTTCATGAAAATCTTTACAGTAGGACATCTATTGTATCATGCATCCTCTCAAGCATCACATGCACTATCCTCAAGCATCACATCTATTGTACCATCATCTCAAGCATCACATCTATTGCATCTTCATGCATCATCATTGCATCCTGCATCATCTAAAACATCACATGCACTGTCCTCGAGCATCACATCCATTGCATCATATATCATCTTAGGTATCATATGCATTTACAAGCTCAAACACCTTTCCTTTTTAGTTCTTAGGGCCTTATGCTCATTGCCTTTAATTTCTGGGTCCCCGAACCCATTGCTTTTAGCTTTCACGGCAAGTCAGGGCCTTACGCTCATTGCCTTTTCCTTTGTGAGTCCTTGCACCCATTGCCTTTAAGTTTTGTCAAGCTTCGGCGGATACCCGACTCCGCAAGCTTTTTCCCTTTCCTGTTTTTAGTTTTTGTCAAGCTTCGCCAGATACCTAACTCCGCAAGCTTTTTCCTTTCCAGTTTTAAGTTTCTGTCAAGCTTCAATGAGATACTGAATCCGCAAGCTTTTTTTCATTTTTCCTGCTTTAAGTTTTTTCATTTTTCCGCAAGCTCATTTTTCCTTTTGCTTTAAGTTTCCTATCAAGCTTCGGATAACCGATTCCATGTTTTTCCCTTTTTAAGTTTCTTTAAGTTTTTTGTTTTCTATCTTTAAGTTTCTCGAAGCTTCGTGATACCCGACCATTTCAAGTCTTTCCTTTCCAGACTTTAAGTTTCTTGTCAAGTTTTGGTGGATCTGCATTTCCATGACTTTTTTCTTTTCAAGATCCTTATAACCTGCATTTCTATCTTGTGTTGATGACCATTGTGTCTTGCATCGATCTGCATAAGAAAATTTTCATGTGCAAAATTGAATCAATTCATTTGCTTTCCATTTAGTCTAAATGTAAAGCAAAGGGGGGCAACTATTGATACCCAATTTTGTCCATAAAATTTTCGTTGTTTGGATCATTCAAACATTTTAATTCATAATAAAACAAAAGAAAGAACAAAAAAGAGAGAAAAGATGAATGAAAATCCAAAAGAAAAAAAAATGAAAGGAAAAAGAAGAAATTTGAAATGCTTAAGGTGTCTTCTTGTATCACAAAGTCCCACATTGGAGAGGTCGTGTTCCTTCTCCTCTCCTCCTCCTATATAAAGGGGTGGTTCTCAATGGTTTTGGCATCCAAAAAATTTACACTTTCTTTGGCTTAATACTAAGTATAAGAAATTTAGAAGAAATTATCTTTCTTGAGAACATCTAAGTATAAGAGTTAGAGGACTTTAGTAAAAAATTTCTCTTGTAAGTGAGTTGTTTTTCAAGGTTTGATTTGAAGAGAACATGTGGTACGTCACTGACCAACTTCTTTGAAAGTATATCATTTTTATACACCTTAGAGGTAAGTTTGGTTATTTTTTTGTGTTATTATCTTTCATTATATATACGTGTTATTCATTTTAGGCTTATTCATTTATTAGTTTGGTTTATTTATTTATTATTATTATTATTATTTTGTAAAATTTTTTGTTTTAAAATTAATTCAATAAAATGGAATCAGCTGAGTTGCGACAACTTTTTAATTCCGTAACTTTTATAATCATCTGAATTGTAACAACTTGATGATTCAAATTTTTAAACAAAAAAATCAATCAATAAAAATGGGATTAACTGAGTTGCGATAGCTTATTAATTCCATAATTTTTAGAATTATCTGAGTTGTGACAACTTGATGATTTGTCTTTCTAAAATAAAATAAAATAAAATAGTTTCTTCAAAAAAAATTAAAAAGTAACCAACTCACAATTATTTTTAAAGAACTACGTGACTTTGAGTTTCCTATTGCACCCGGGGATACGTAGGAGCAGAATCCCTATTCTGTCAAGCTAAAAGTTAAATTTTCATAATTTAGTTGTTTATTTTCTTTCTTTCCTTAAAAAATAATAAAATAAAATAAATAGTTCTGATGTCTTTTTAAGAATGGTAAAATAAATATATTTAAATTATTAAAATTTATACAACTAATTTAAAATCTAATTCTTAGAAACAGATAGATAAAGTCTTAATACCTTCTACCTATAATCGACTTTCTAAATCCAAACTCATTTTTTAAAAAAACCAATTTTATCTATTTTAAGAATTTTTTTAATATTTTTTCAATTAAAATAAATATTGATGATGATTCCACTAATTTTTAAAATCTATATTTTTTTATCATCCTGTTACGATCCCAGATGCGACAATAATGTTAAACGTCACTCATAATCAAACCAAGTTATGCGTTCTTGCAATAACAAACGGCACGTGTAAAGAAAAATTAATAGGTTGCATTGGAAAAACATGTTACGTTGGATTGGAAAGTGCAGCAATTATACTTTTCTTTCCAATAAAATTGCATTTTGTTCCTTCTGGATAGGCATATTTAGGAATTAGGATCCACAATCCGCTCTGCACATATTGTAAAACATTAATTGATCATTTGATCCGTACCAAAGACGACAAATCTTTTGTCACATTCGCATAGAATAAGTAGAGAAGATAGTCATGATGGATATATAGAGGTTAATAATATTTACATTTTATTTTAAATAAAAAATTTTACATATTTTTTAAGAAAAAAATTAAATTTATTAATATTTAATAATTTAAACTTTTATGTACAATCTGATGTTTGAATTTATTTTGATTTAATAATTTAAATTAATTCATTTAATAAAAAAAGACAGTGAAATCATATGACATTAAAAAGAAAATAGTTAAATTCAATTTTAAAGAAGAGAGAATTTGACTTTTTTTACTCTATTCATTTATATGACATTATTTTTATATTATTTAATTTATGTTTTAATTAAAAAATATAATAATTTTGCAGCATGTTTTTTATTTTAAATATTAATGTAACGTTATCTTCTTGAATGACCTGTATTGGTAATTATTTTCCTTTCATTTTTTTTATTGCTTACGTTGAAGCATTCTGCATACCGTTCGTTTTAATTAATGTTTCAAACATTTCTTTCATTTTATTTTCTTATGTTAAGTTAAAAGCTATTCTTATTATCAATTTAGTTCGATCCAATTTGACTCTAAATTAGTTAAGATTTAATATAACTTATGAATATTGGGAATTTACATAAAAAAACTATTATTATTATCCAAAATCCTAAATTCTAAACCAAAAAGTATCTTATCTTATAAATTTCTTATGTACATAATTTCAATTTTTATAAAATAATTATTTTTTTATTTCTTTATATTTTTTATTTTTTATATTTAATGAAAAGATTCATGGGTTCATAGAAAATAATATCATTGAGAAATATCACTGTTTAGAGGTCTGATCATATTTTGAAAATTAGTCTCTTATATATTGGGTCGGGTAGAGTGATAATTTGAAAAACAAGAAAAATAAAAAAATTTAAATTTTCTCTCATCATTAAATTTTGTGTTAATATTCTTTTTTCCATTAAATTTGATAATTTTGAATTATTAAAATACCTTTAAAACTAAGTTACTTTATAAAAAAATATTTTGGTCTTTTTGTTTAAAACAAAATGTGAAGGTTAGTAATATAAATATAAATAAATAAATAAATAAACATATATATATATATATATATACACACACACAATGTGACAATATTAAATAATAACAATTATATTATATGTCAAATTATTAAATAATGTAACAATATTTCATGAATTTAGATGCAAGTATAAAGTTTTTACACTGAGATTCAAATTAAATTCTAATAATAATAATAACATTATTATTATTATTATTATTATTATTATTATTATTATTATTATTATCAGTAACTTTGTACATATAATAATTGACAGAATTTAGCTCTAAACTTGAGAAGAATTATTTTTCTTCAATTTTTTAAATATATTATTATGTGTCTATTTTATTATTCACTCATATTATTTAATTAAATTAATAAACATATAATAATAAATTAAAATGTTTGGAAGAAGATAACTCTTCCTATAATTAGAACCAAGTCCTGTCACTTAATAATATCCATAAGATACTTAATAACAATTAATGTAAAAGTAAATTGCGACAAGAGAAATTATTTATTCTCTTATTCAATTTTCTTATTAATCTTCTTAATTATTAAATAAAGAAAATATTAAATATTTTTTATATTCTCAAGACATTAGATGTATTTATTTTTTTATTTAATATTTTTTTATTTAATATTAAGATAATTATTAAAATAATTAAATAAGATGATATAACATTACTCTTATGACAATAGATAAACTTTACTTATAATATTAATTGTTCAAATTTTGAAATCGCAGTTTTAAGGAAGTTTTGTCTAACTACTGTCTCGATCTGAAATTACACAAATAATTACTTATAAAAAAAAAAATTTCTCAAGATAATTTTGCTAAAATAAATAAATAATATAGATAGATTATAGAACACCATAAAAGGACGTTATGATGCTTTCCCAGGTAAATCGGATAAATTCCCACGTCTTCTGGTATGCTACCAGATATGCCAAATTCCAATTCCCGTGATAAGTTTCATTTATTGAAGCCATAAAAAAGAAAACTGTGCTTCACTATTTCTGTATTCATATGTTGATTCTTATTTCCTTTCCAGGTTCTAACTTAAAATGTTTTTTTTTACCAATATAATGTATAAAAAATAATTACATAATATCACGCATTTAAACTATCTTTTTTATATATATAATACTTGCTTATTTATTAATAGTATGAAGAAGTTTAAAATTTAAAAGAAAACCAAATTTAAACTAAATTCCAAATATGTTATCTTTGTTTACCTTTATATATATATATATATATATATATATATATATATATATATATATATATACTAATTCCAGTGACCAAAAGAAAACCCAGCTAATTTCCATTTAGAAGATTTCACTTTTGCAGCACGTGTAACTTAATTTCCCCAAACTTAATTTTCCTTTTTAAGCAACTTCCCTTTGTTATCATTATTATTATTATCATTTTCATATTTCCGGTTGAACTTGTCAATCAAATACAACACGGGTCCATACCTTAATCAAATCCTCGTAAAGTCAATAAAGCCCTTACAGCCACACGTTCTGTTCTTTGAAGACATAAATCAGGATAAAATTCACCTGGAAGAGGTTCATTTTTCCCCCCTCCTAACCCTTGACTTTTCCAAGAATACATGATTTTTTTTTTTTGGGGTGCTTTCAAGTTCTGTTTTATCTTGTCGAAACAGCCACAACAGGAGATAAATAGTGTAGCCAGATAATCCAATATCCACGTACATTAAAACCAAATGGCATCATCGGCAATGATGCCCCTGCTAAGTTTCTTAATCTGAATTTTGGCATCTCATTGCTACGTTTTATTTCTTTCTATCTTTTTACCCAAACAAACGGCTACAGTGGTAATACTTTTTTTTTTTTAAAAAAAAAGACCTTATTTACTGTACCTTTATTTGATGAAGATGTGGTTCTGAGTGTTCCTCTTTAACAAACATGTTTGGAGAGCCTCAAATCCTCAAAAAGCATATCATTATCGTTTTGGCATCACACTCACCACTCTATGATCAGACTCACCTGAATCCCACTATCACCACGTACCTACACACTGTAAGAAGTGTAATCAAACAAAGCCCATCTCCTTTTCTCTCTCTTACTAGGAATTGAAAAATCTTGGATTCACAACACTTAACCACGCATCTCTCAAACGAAGGACAAGTGATTGAATAAAAAAATGTTATTACATAATTTTTTTTCACATTTTTTTTATATTTATATGTGTTAGAATTAAAGTATAAATATATATATATATATATATATATATATAAAAGATAAATTTAATTATAATTAAATGATAAAAATTATAGATAAATAATGTGTGTGGCTAATATTATTTATTAAATTAGAATATAAGAATAAAAATTATAATTTATGTGTATAAAAAATAAGATAAAATTTATTATAATTAGATGATAAAAATTATATTTGCTTGAGGAATGAGTATATCCAACATTATTATTAAGAATTTTAGGATCTAAAACTCTACTAGTATTAGATGCTCAACATCGTTTAAACATTGAATAATGGACAGTCCAGTCATAATCTATTATTTCATTGTGGGACGCATAATGAGATCCCTATCATGATCTCATCAGTCATCATCAGCCAGCATACGCACACACATGGGAACAATAACAAATATACCATGTATAAACATTAAGCTGAAAAAATAGAAGAGAATTAATAATATATTTTTTATCACAATTTTTTTAATATATTTTTTTTATTAAATTACATCATATATTAAAATATTATTCAAACTTAATTATATATTAATGTTATTGATTGCATACTAATTAAATTTAAATTTATTTTAATGTATAACATAATTTAATAAAAAATATTAAAAAATGTAATAAAAAATATATTATTATCACTACTCAAAAAATAATATCCTTGTATCATCATGTAATATTCTATATGCTAGCCAACACTTAAAGAAATGGAAAAATTCTCCACCTTCTATCCTCCTTATGCCATCTCTTCCTCACACATCACTCGAGGGCTATAAATTATGGTAAATGAATCAAGCTCTACTCACATATTAACTAGAGCTAAAAACTTTGGAAAACCATTCTATTAAAGCGCAAAAATGGTATTGAGAACCATTTTTGGTTTGTTTTAATTATCAACCTTTTTTTTTCTTCCATTCACCGAAAGCTTCCATTTTTGAGCACCTGCTTCAAAGTTTCTCATTCTCACACGGAACTTCATGTTACCCATTACCAACAACATAACACAGGGTACCATAGTTAGAAAAAAAAAAAAAAACAGATTATTAAGGAGAGCAGAAGAGAGAGATTGAACTCACTCTCTCTCTCTCTCTCTGTGTGTCTCTCTGTCTTTGTCTCTGTTCTACATTGTTGTAGCTTCGTACAGGGTTGTTATCCTTCTCATCGTTGTCGTTCTCTGTATCGGTGATTATCCTTGTGCTGCTCTCTGTCTTTCTCAGCTGGGGTGTCTTCCAAAGGTTGGAGGTTGTGGAGCAGCTACATCATCATCACCTTCCATCACAAGCGATTTCAGAGAACAACCCAGGTCAGTTTTTTTTTTTTTTGTATCTTTGCCTTCCAGATTCTGATTCCTAGTCATACCCTTTGTCCCTTTCTGTTTTTGCTTAACATAACACAAACTCCAAGCTCTTATCTTTTCTTCGTGTTCCGTGTTGGTGAAAATCTCTCTTTGTTTTCATGTGCAATGTGTCCGCAGAATCTAACTCCAGATGCACATTTGCTTCCCTTCATCTTCATCTCCCAGATGGTGAAATGCGCTTCCTTGCACGCTTCTTCGATCTCCTTTGCTTAGCTTCTCACCGACTCACTCTTCTGAATCTTCGTTTTCATCACCACAACGTTTTCACCAATGGCTGCCACGCAAATTTTCAATGAAATCTCAGCTCCAACGCCTTCTTCTTCTTCTTCAGGATCCTCCTTTAATACCCTTTTGAGTGCGATACTTGGATTGCCCCTGTTGGAACTTGTGGCAATCTGCACAAACTTGACTCTGCTTCTTCTGTTTCTCTTTGTTGTCTCAGCAAGGAAGGTACTTTTGCTTCTGAGAAGAGTTGGATTTGGTAAGGACAATTGGGGCGGCAATGCCACCCCAATTCGTCCTAGTGTTGATGCTGAAATACACGACATTCGAATCGGTTCATGGTTCAAGTTGTCAGTGTTGTCTTGTTTCTATGTTCTGTTGGTGCAAGTTTTGGTTTTGGGATTTGATGGTGCTGCTTTGATTAGGGAAGGGGGTAAGGGGAAGAGTACTGTGGATTTGTCTCTTGTTTCTGTGCCAGCTGTGCAGGGTTTAACTTGGTTTGTGTTAAGCTTCTCGGCTTTGCATTGCAAATTCAAGGTGTCTGAGAAGTTTCCAATTTTGTTGAGAGTTTGGTGGTTTGTGTCATTTGTTATTTGCTTATGTACTTTGTATGTTGATGGGAGAGGGTTTTGGGAGGAAGGTTCCAAGCACCTACGTTCTCATGTTGTGGCTAATTTTGCTGTCACGCCTGCACTTGCCTTCCTGTGTATTGTTGCAGTTAGGGGTGTTACTGGTATACAAGTTTGTAGGAACTCTGAATATCAAGAGCCATTACTTGTTGAAGAAGAACCGGGGTGTCTTGAGGTTACTCCTTATAGTGATGCTGGACTTCTTAGCGTGGCCACTTTGTCTTGGCTGAACCCACTTCTTTCCATTGGTGCAAAGAGACCACTTGAGCTTAAGGACATTCCCCTTGTTGCACCAAAAGATCGAGCCAAGACTAATTATAAGGTTTTGAATTCTAATTGGGAGAGATTAAAGGCTGAAAATCCCTCTAGGCAGCCTTCATTGGCTTGGGCGATTCTCAAGTCATTTTGGAAGGAGGCAGCTTGTAATGCCATCTTTGCTGGGTTGAATACTCTTGTCTCATATGTAGGTCCATACATGATAAGTTACTTTGTTGATTACTTGGGTGGTAAAGAGACTTTCCCTCATGAGGGGTATGTCCTTGCGGGGATATTCTTCGTGGCAAAGCTTGTGGAGACCTTGACAACTCGGCAGTGGTATCTAGGAGTGGACATCTTGGGTATGCATGTTAGGTCAGCTCTAACAGCAATGGTATATCGAAAGGGGCTCAGACTCTCAAGCTTGGCCAAGCAAAGTCACACAAGTGGGGAGATTGTTAACTACATGGCTGTTGATGTTCAGAGGGTAGGGGACTACTCTTGGTATCTTCATGACTTGTGGATGCTACCTCTGCAGATTGTTCTTGCGCTTGCAATTCTGTATAAGAGCGTTGGAATTGCTTCTATTGCAACACTGATTGCTACAATCATTTCCATTGTTGTCACTGTTCCTGTGGCTAGGATCCAAGAAGATTATCAAGACAAATTAATGACTGCTAAGGATGAAAGGATGAGAAAAACATCTGAGTGCCTGAGGAATATGAGGATTCTCAAGCTGCAAGCTTGGGAGGACAGATATCGAATAAAATTGGAGGAAATGCGTGGAGTAGAGTTCAAGTGGCTTAGGAAAGCCCTCTATTCTCAAGCTTTCATAACTTTCATATTCTGGAGCTCCCCTATATTTGTTTCAGCAGTCACTTTTGCTACTTCCATATTGTTGGGTGGCCAGCTGACTGCAGGTGGTGTACTTTCTGCTCTAGCTACTTTCAGGATCCTCCAAGAACCTTTGAGGAATTTTCCGGACTTGGTGTCAACGATGGCTCAGACAAAAGTTTCTCTTGATCGAATATCTGGTTTCCTGCAGGAGGAAGAATTGCAGGAAGATGCAACTCTTGTCTTGCCACAAGGCATTTCTAACATTGCTATAGACATTAAGGATGGCATCTTCTGTTGGGACCCTTCTTCTTCTTCTAGGCCTACTCTATCAGGGATACATATGAAAGTTGAAAGAGGGATGCGCGTGGCGGTTTGTGGTATGGTTGGTTCTGGGAAATCAAGTTTTCTTTCTTGCATCCTTGGAGAGATTCCTAAGCTTTCTGGTGAAGTATGTTGATGTACTTAAGCTTTTAATTCCATCTTTATTATTTTTATATTCGACTATTGGCATTTTCAATTCTCTTCTGATTTGTAACAGTTTTTACAAGATGCATTGGACTATTTTGCAGGTAAGAGTGTGTGGCTCTACTGCATATGTCTCCCAATCAGCATGGATACAGTCAGGAAATATAGAAGAAAATATCCTCTTCGGAAGCCCAATGGATAAAGCAAAGTACAAGAATGTTCTTCATGCTTGTTCACTGAAAAAGGACCTAGAACTTTTCTCACATGGCGATCAGACAATTATTGGTGATAGAGGTATAAACCTGAGTGGTGGCCAGAAGCAGCGGGTTCAGCTTGCACGAGCACTCTACCAAGATACTGATATTTATCTCCTTGATGATCCCTTCAGTGCAGTTGATGCCCACACTGGATCAGAATTGTTTAGGGTTAGTTTTCCTTAGCATAGAGTTGATTTTACAGTTTGAATGAATTGGATTTGGCTTTAATCTATGACATGGAATTTCAGGAGTATATATTGACAGCACTAGCTGATAAAACAGTCATTTTTGTGACCCATCAAGTTGAATTTCTTCCTGCTGCTGATATGATACTGGTATGGCTGTTTGGGTTTGTCTTGCACATTCATGCATCTATGCAATAAGCTTGTTATATGGAATTTTTTTTTGCTTTTCACTTCAACAAAGTTTTAAGTTCTAAAAGAATTTAAGAGTATGATCATGCAGTTGATATGAAGTGAAGATGATTTTCTCTAAATTTATTTTTCTTTTTGAAGGTTCTTAAAGAAGGCCACATCATACAGGCTGGAAAGTATGATGATCTCTTGCAAGCAGGAACAGATTTTAAAACTCTAGTTTCAGCTCACCATGAAGCAATAGAGGCTATGGATATTCCTACTCACTCCTCTGAAGATTCGGATGAAAATTTATCCTTGGATGCATGCATTATGTCCAGTAAGAAATCCATTTCTTCTGCAAATGATATTGACAGTTTGGCAAAGGAAGTGCAAGAGGGTTCATCAGCTTCAGATCAAAAAGCAATTATGGAGAAGAAGAAAGCAAAACGCTCGAGAAAAAAACAGCTTGTTCAGGAAGAGGAGAGGGTTAGAGGTAGAGTCAACATGAAGGTGTACTTGTCATACATGGCAGCAGCATATAAAGGCTTATTGATTCCACTCATAATCATTGCGCAAGCATTATTTCAGTTCCTTCAGATTGCTAGTAATTGGTGGATGGCTTGGGCCAACCCTCAAACAGAAGGAGACCAGCCCAAAGTAACTCCCACAGTTCTTCTTCTTGTTTACATGGCCCTTGCTTTTGGCAGCTCATGGTTTATATTTGTAAGGGCTGTTCTGGTGGCTACATTTGGTCTAGCAGCTGCACAGAAGTTATTTTTGAAGATGCTTAGAAGTGTTTTCTATGCACCAATGTCTTTCTTTGACTCCACACCAGCTGGAAGGATCTTGAATCGGGTAAGTTTTCTTTTTTTCTAATTTTTTCCCTTTATTGTTTTCTATCCGGTGGTGTACATCATATAATGGTTCATCTGTATTCCACCAGGTATCAGTTGATCAAAGTGTTGTGGATCTTGACATCCCTTTTAGGCTTGGTGGGTTTGCTTCAACAACAATACAGCTTATCGGTATTGTTGGTGTAATGACAGAAGTTACATGGCAAGTTTTGCTCCTAGTTGTCCCAATGGCCATTGCTTGTTTGTGGATGCAGGTAATTAGAGACCTTCCACCATAAATTTTTCTTTCAAACTGCTTTTCAAAAAGACTTGTACAAAAGAAAAACTGTTGTGTGTTCTGAAGAAAGAGAGAATTTTATTCAAGATGGAAAGAGGGGATACATCGACAAAGTACTAGTAATCTTCCAATCACATTGCATTTTTTTTTTTTGTTTAATGTTCAGTTATTACCTGTGTTTTTATTTCATGAATTGCTTTAACCATCAACCAATTCCATTGCAGAAATATTACATGGCTTCCTCAAGGGAACTGGTCCGTATTGTAAGCATCCAGAAGTCTCCAATTATACATCTTTTTGGTGAATCAATTGCTGGAGCGTCCACCATCAGAGGTTTTGGACAAGAAAAAAGGTTCATGAAGCGGAATCTCTATCTTCTTGATTGTTTTGCACGACCATTCTTCTGCAGTCTTGCTGCTATTGAGTGGCTCTGCTTGCGGATGGAGTTACTTTCAACCTTTGTATTTGCTTTCTGCATGGTATTACTTGTGAGCTTTCCCCATGGAAGTATTGACCCCAGTAAGTACTTAGTTTCTATAACTTGTTTCGTGTCCATATTTTCACAAGTGATATGTGTAATCCTGGAGGATTAGGTCATGTAGTTTTATTTTAACAAGTGATGATTTGACATGATGCAGAATGCAATAATGAAACAATATTCTGTTGCTTATTGCTATTACTTTTTCTGTTAGGCATGGCTGGACTTGCTGTGACGTATGGCCTGAATTTAAATGCACGCCTATCACGGTGGATACTTAGCTTTTGTAAACTTGAAAATAAAATTATATCTATTGAAAGAATTTATCAGTACAGCCAAATTCCTAGTGAAGCACCAGCAATTATTGAAGATTCTCGCCCTCCATCTTCATGGCCCGAAAATGGGACAATCAAAATAATTGATTTGAAGGTACCAAGCTCAGTTTCACATTTATGCCTTTTGTCTTTGTTTTCTACTAAGAAATCAAGGCTTATTCTATTTTTTAACAACTTTTTTTGTTTTACATTGATTTCTTTTTTTTTTGTGAGCTGGAATTATTTGTTATGTTATTGCTTGGTGTACAACATTTATTTAGTATCTAAACTAAGCTCTTAGCCATGACAGACATTAAAATCCTTATTATGATTTTTCTACTGCAACTGGCTCTTTCTCATGATAAGACACCTGCACTTCTCTTACCCCTACTGTGTCTCTCTTGAAGGTCCGTTACAAGGAGAATCTTCCTTTGGTGCTTCATGGAGTATCCTGCACATTTCCTGGTGGGAAGAAGATTGGAATAGTTGGACGTACTGGCAGTGGCAAATCTACTTTGATTCAAGCATTATTTCGGTTGATTGAACCTGCAAGTGGGAGTATCCTTATAGACAACGTTAATATTTCGGAGATTGGTCTTCATGACCTTCGAAGCTATCTTAGTATCATACCACAAGATCCAACCTTATTTGAAGGGACCATTCGAGGCAATCTTGATCCTCTTGAGGAGCACTCAGATAAAGAGATTTGGGAGGTTAGTATTGCTTGCCTAGCTCCATGTACTTAATTATAGTTTGTGTAATCTTTAAATTGCCTACATTTACTTATATATATATGTGTGTTTGTGAGTGAGTAAAAAAAAAATCCTATTAAATTCAGGTTTTGCATGCCTACATATAGTGACTGCCAAATTTACTTTTATTTTTTAATTGAAAAGGAAATATTATTAATAAGGCAGGAAGAAGGAACGAGAGAGAGGTCAAGATACCTAAACAAGGAGAACAAACAGAAAACACATAATAAAAAAGGGAAAAAAGAAAAATAAGAATATGAAATCAATATAAAGAAAAGTGTCCAATACCATAGGAGTAACTTATGCAACAAACTTCCTTTTGACATGACCAAAAACAATCCAAGCACAGCTTCCAATTCCATTATCGTCATATCTGACAAACTTCCTACAAAATGTACCTTCCCCAAATAATGGAAGAAAAACCCACCACGTGTGCCTAAAGGCTAAAGCAACCCTCCCTCTGCTAAATTGGGTATTCAAAAAGTTACTTGGAACTAATTAAAAGTGGGTACTGGATTACCTGTCCGTGACTGACACAAGGTATTTCAGTTCCCAGTTTGAAAGATTGTTTGTTTACAACTCTGATAAATACTATTTTGTTTTTAGATGATTAATTTTCAACTCCAATAAACACAATACATGGGTGAACCGCTTTATGACTTTACTCCTAAGCAAGAACTCATAGTATATAAGAATAGTCCAATAGTCCTTGATTTTTTAAAATTATTGCTGTTTGAATAGAAGGTGGTGCTCTGTGTGATTGTTGTATTTTAATTTTTCACAGGCACTAGATAAGTCTCAACTTGGAGATATTATCCGTGAGAAAGGACAAAAGCTTGATACACCAGGTAGGCAGCCCAAAAATTTGGAATAAACACGGTATCTTCCCCCCTTCCCCCACCAAGAAAAAAAAAAAACAAAAAGCGTTTGGAGGCACAAGTAACTATCTTAAGACGTATTTTCAAACTTGCAGTGCTAGAAAATGGAGATAATTGGAGTGTAGGACAGCGGCAACTTGTTTCCCTGGGCCGAGCTTTACTGAAGCAGTCAAAAATACTTGTACTAGATGAAGCAACAGCATCAGTTGATACTGCCACAGATAATCTTATCCAGAAGATTATTCGAAATGAGTTCAGAGACTGCACTGTGTGCACTATTGCACATCGTATACCTACTGTTATAGACAGTGATCTAGTTCTGGTTCTCAGTGATGGTGCGTACACTTGTGTCTTTTCCTCCACAGGCTTTGCATTATGGTTCACTAGTTTGTGCTTTTTAAATTAACTTTTGATGCTTTTGCAGGTCGAGTTGCAGAGTTTGACACTCCTTCAAGACTATTAGAGGATAAGTCATCCATGTTTTTAAAGTTGGTGAGTGAGTATTCATCACGGTCAAGTGGTATACCTGATTTTTTAGATCACATGGAATGTCCCAAAACCTTCAAAGTTTGTGGTGGCTAGAGCTTATGACAGTTCAAGAGTTGCACCAGTAAGTGATGCCTCCCTTGCTGCCACTGCTGCATTCTGCGCATGCTGAGACAAAAAAGGAAGGAACTGAGGTGCGTGCCTCCTCATCAGCCAAGCACTCCAGTGGGAGAAAATTAGTTTCTAGTTTCAAATGATCATCAGTTGATTCTTCCCCTTGAACAAAATTGAAGAATTCATGCATGTTTAGCATGCGTTGTAACACAAAATAAGATTATCTGTCATTACAGGAGGAGAGTAAATAATAGGCGTCTGAATTGGGTTCAATGATGTGCAATAAAGTAGTTTGTAGAATGAGGCGGCTTTTGCTTAGTTAGGAAAAGTTTAGTGTTATAACTAGTCTTTGTGTATTCCACAATTTCTTGTAGCGAAAGTTTAGAATTAGGCCATTGTAAGTTCAGATTACCCTCCTAAAAAAATGATATTGGTTATCTTTTCTCTTTTACATAGTTAATTAATAATCTTTTTTTCTTTTACATTATTAATTGTAATTAATTAATTAATAATGATCTTGTTTTTCTTAATATTATTATTAATTGTAATTAATTGTTTTGTACATTATCATCAGTCTCTCCCTTGTAATATAATGCAACATTATTTCCTTTCTAAATTGCCATGGAAATCACATAGATGATATTGAATTAGCACTCAGCTTGAAATATTTCCTATGCTTCCATAATTGGCAAGAGGCTCGAATTTTTGTAATGTGGATGCTATTAATGGTCTTGACTTTCTAGTACTATATAGCTACCTATTGAAGAACTAAATGGTTATGCTCATGCCACCTGGATGGTTCATGGTTCAAGTGGTTGAGGTGGGTGGAAGGTAAAAGCTGTCGAAGTCGTTCTAATGGCTCATTGAGCTACCCAAAAAGAACCAAATTTTTATTAATTGAACTTGATTACCAAGAATGTATATAAATGCAAATTTACCATTCTTGGTTAGCTCAACTAGTAGGATAATTTGCGTAAACGCAATGTCTTAGGTTTGATTTCTGTTAATGATACTTTGTTGGTAAGTCATATTTTCATTTCTGTTAATGATACTTTATTGGTAAGTCATATGTAAATATTATGGTAAGCTCTTTAATCACCACATAATTTCGTGTAGATTTCTATCTCTACACGACTACACTTATTAACCAAGAGAAAAAAATCTCAAACAAGTGTGACAATAAATTTCTTTTGCAATAATGCTATGCACATACCAAAATTCTTACACTAATTTTACACTGGTGCATGACGTGCAAATAACAAGAAAATATTGTGTATATTATGTAGTGAATGCAGGAAATTAATCAATTTGATAATCGATTAAAATCTCCGTTCACTGTGTAATACACATTATTTATTAGTTATTTGCACGTCCGTTCACTGTGTAATACACATTATTTATTAGTTATTTGCACGTCATTTACGGGTGTAAACATGGTGTAAGAAAATTGGTGTTTACTAATAATTTTCCTTTCTTTTGGGTCATTGGAACAAAATTTTGAAAGAAAAGATTTGATTGTGGGAAATGTGGTAGAGGGGTGAATGGCCGAATTGGTGGATTCAAAGGTCCTCAAGGGCCCATTCTATTCCACTAGCTAGCCCTCGAATATAGGCCACGGCCCACTCCACCATCTACGAGTAGGGTAAGGTCCATCTATCTCATCCAATTAGAGGGAGCATTTTGGTTAGGTCTTACCATCCAACTCATTTTGCAGTGAACGGTGATAGTTGAGTTGATGGAGCAGCTGACGCCAGTGTTACTCCTCCGGCAGTTGCCTCCAACGTGACCTGCGCTGCTCCTCCGTCCACCATCCGTCTTCACCCATTTTTTCTCTTTCTAGGTATTGTCACTCTTTGAAATCTTTTATGGTTGCTCATCTTTTGAATCACAATATCCTTGTGCAATTATTCTCTACTAAAATTCAATTCAAGGGTTTTGGCTACGAGACCTTATACAAAGTCTATGTAACGAAATCTTTAACTACGGGGTCGATCACTTCGGAGTTTCCTTCATGTGCTAAATAAAATGGGGGTAAATTTAAACAAATTTTACAATCATGAAAGAGATCTTAACCCAAAACCCTTGAGTTGCAAACGATTAATGATCTTCACATTCGAATCATGAGTTTAACCCAAAAAAAAAAATAAGAAATTTCTCCCGTACTTCCATATTTTAAGGGTACCACTACCCTTAAGTTATATTCTAATAACAATTCACCATTTGGAATGGCTTATCGGATGAATTTTCAGTGCTAGTTAATAATTTTTTTTTAATTTTCTTTAATTTAAAACCTCACTTCAAATTTTTTAGATTAATAAACATGCACCTATATGAGTCGTGCAGCCACTTATTCACTTAACGGAGGCATTATTGGGATTTTGGCACTGGCAGTTAATAGCAAAGGTGTATGACAAACGATTTTTGTTCATCTCCGAATCATCCATTCTAAGTGATAGTGAACTACGACACTCGCCATTAAAAATATATATATATATTACAAATTGATCAATAAAAAGTTACCGCTTAAACAGGATACCGGAATCTTTTTAAAATATGGGTACCGAAGGAAATCCCAAAAAATATATATATATAAAAGGGATGAGGATTCTCTTGGTCAAAACAGGAGAGGATCCTGTTTTGCTAAAACAGGAAAAAATGGGGGATGAGATTTCTGTTTTTCCCCTCTCCTCCCACCCTTATCCCTCCATTTTTTCCCCTTTTAGCAAATCAGGATCCTCTCATGTTTACAAAAGTAGGCTCAAAGAGGGACAATACCTAGAGTGAGAAGAATGAGTAAAAAGGATGGTAGCCAGACAGCACTGATGTTGGAGCCTCAGTGGCAGAACACTAGCAGAAGAAGGTTTAAGGAATCGCTATTCTTTTGTTTTGTTAGGGTCATTTCTTCAAATGAGCGGAATTCCCTGAAGATGGTTGAAGCTGCTGACAAAGTATTGATTTGAGAATCAAATTTTGTGTTTGAAACTTTAAAAATGAAATAGGAATTGAATTGATTTAGAACCCTAGCAGAAGAAGGTTTAAGGAATCGCTATTCTTTTGTTTTGTTAGGGATTGCTATTTCTTCAAATGAGGGAATTCCCTGTCTTAATTCTCAACCAAACACTCCCATTCTTTATGCCATTGTTGTTAGAGGTAGTTACCATTTATTTCAAATCATCAAATCCTAACAAATCCAAATGTGCTCTTAGATCCTCATTTTTCATTTTTTTACATTCTAAACACACTTTTTAGGATAAAGAAATGTTACATGTAGTTCTTTCATCTTATCTATGAAAATGGAGCAGCTATTCACTGGCCGTTTACATTTGAAGTTGAACAAAGGAAGACCATATTGTGTATCATTTTGTAAGTTTTTGGATGGAACTGATTGAGTCTTTAGTTTTTTATGTAAACAAATTCTCCTAAATGATAGAGATAGAAGCCAAAGATCAGTCAATGTGTTGTTTTTAACACCCTAGTGCATTAACTATGTTAGTACTATTGACTCTTCAATTTCCTGGCTTTTCATTCTATAAACAGATGCGAAAAACTGATTATTCATTCTTTGTAAAGTATCCGAGTTTATTTTGCATTTTGCATTTTAAAAACATGGTTGTTACTCACCTTTTAAGGCCCTAACAATGTACTGAATATTGTTGAGTTGAGAAATAGTTTGATATCATTACATACTGGTACTTGTCCAAATTTCTTCAGAAAGTATATTTTATCGTCTTCAAGAGCTGATAAGCAATATATCTTATGCATAATTGTTTACATGTGAATGAAGTAAAAATCATTTTGCACTCATTCAGTTGAACTACATGTGGTCATATTGTACTTAAAATGCTGCACCTGGGATATTTTTATGCTTTGCTAAGTTTCAAGAGCATTAATATTAGAGTTCCTAACATTTACCTCAATACATCTACAGGCCACAATCTTGGAACCTACTGTTATGATTGGTACAGAGGATCGGGTTTTGAACTAATGGGCTCAGTTTGCAAAGAAGTATGCCTTTCTTCCACTGACTGGGGATGGGAGCACAAAGTTTGTACATCTATTAAGCAATTACTGTAACAAAAAACTTTCTCAAAAGTAAAAGGTAAGATGCAATATGGCAAGTATCCGATTATGTCCCATGAGTATCCATCACAGATATAGGTAGTGTCCGACACTGGTACAGCTTCCAGTTGAAGTGACTGTGATTTCTAGCTTGTCCGCTTACCATTGGAATGCCAACAATGAACATATTTTTGGTTTGTGGGGTTATTTTTTCAATAGACGTTTATAAACAAAACTGAATGCAATTCCTATAGTCTGACACTTAAAAACTTTGATGCATACTGAAGTGTATTTTATGCATCAGGTGATCAAATAAAATTTTATGTATGGCCTCAGTGGCCCAAACTTAGAAATGTAGAAGAACTTTTATAGGTTGCTCTAATTTTGCTGTGTATTTATGTTGCCATAAAGTGGTGTCGGAGTTTGTAGCTCACAATCACATCTGTGATTTTCTAGTCAGCTATCACTTGTTCTTTTTGTGTGTTTGTGGGGGATTGAAAAGTTTCTATTACTGCTGATGGAAGATGAATTCTCCGTTTACATTGAGAGTACATGGTGTCACTTTGGTGACATAAAATGCTAGCATTGTGTGGTGTACGATTGATTTCAGGCTTTGGCAAAACCTCGGAAAATATTGCTAAATAGGTCCCCTTTCTGCTACCCCATCCTGACACATTTAATGTGGATCTGATCCTTGCTATGACTACAGATAACGTTGTTTTAGAAAATGGTAAGTTCATTACTTTTAGGGAGAATTCAAATAATGGAACTGTTGATAAAAATATTTACCTTGAAGAAACTGTAATTACTCGAAGTGGTAATTTAAGCCAATATGATACACAATTCCTTCAAGACAATTATTTTAACATGAGTTCCTTATTTGAAATTTCTCCTAATTTTTATCATATGGTCTTTCATTCTTTATTTGAAGAATTATTATAGAACTCTTCTCTGTCACACGTCCCACATTTTTTGTTTGATGGAATTTGCAGCTTTGACTTTCTGTGATCTTGATATGGTCCCTCATAAGCTGAAGGGATACCCCGTTAAGTATCTTATCTCATACAGGAAAGGAGCACCATAATTTTGTTCTACGATCACTGAAGTGTCTCTCCAGATGCTTGGCCGTAAGATTCTTTGGATGTTTGATCCTGAATCATTTTTCTGTCTGTCTTATTGCCTGTACTACAGCCATTTCAATTCAGTTATTGAAAAAGTTTTGAGAAGGTCAAATTTTGTATCTTTCATTCAGAATGTAGAATACATGATCATTTTAATAATGAAAACAAAATTGAGATACTTTTGTATATTTTTTATTTTATCATAATATCATTTATTCTTTAATTTGCCTTTGCTAACCGCATCTTGTTTGGGCTTGATTGGCATAGTTTACTTACAACCTGTCACCAAGTCCAAGGTTGGAAACCACTTCAGGGGGAAAAGCCTTTTTGCCTCTCTGCTGCTCCCAACTCGCAGGAGATACACTTTCGTTAAAAATTCGGGCATGTATATGTGTGTTGATGACTTGATGTACATAGTTTTTGCTGAGGAAATTGGTTACTTAGAAATGCAATACTATTATTGGATTTTGGATACTTGATAAGAATTTAAAATAAAAATTTTTGTATGAAAAATAAAGTTTTTTTTAATTTTTAATATATTAAATATATTATATTTTATAAAAAAATTATTTTAGATTCTTAACAAATGTCTTTTAAACACCTTTTAACAAAACTCTTTAATTATTTGTACCCTGTATATCAAGTGGAATAAATTGCCAGCCAAATTTGAATGAGTAGAGTCCAATTTAATTTGAGTAGCTTGGCTTCAAATCTGATGATTCTACTTTCCACTTGAGTGTTCTTCAAGTCATTCTAGGAGAACATTGTATTTTCTTCAGCAGAAGGGAACCTCCGGATCTAATCTAACCTGTAGAAAAGGTGAAAATACCTCGTGAAAGCAGAAATCATCAAATTTGAATAAACCCCATGCACACCAGATGACCGGAAAAGTTGGCTCATTCTCCCACTCTTTAGTGATTACTGTCTCATGGACCCGAAGTTCGAGCATGGCTCGTTTGAATACATCAACTTGGATGGAAAGAACGTCGGTGCAACAATGCGCTTGCAGCACAGAAGCACCAAGGGTGAGCCAAAAGATTGTTGTTGCATCAACATTTATGTAAACAACAACGTTCAGGGTGTCTCAAATTCGGTGTTGCATGATAGTGAGGTAAAGATGAGAGACCCAGGAGTTAGTTTATACTTTGAAGACTTTAAGGTTGATAAACGAAATCCCACAAACAAGAAGAGAGTTTGCTGGGGGGACAGACTTGGTTTTTGGCTTTGCATATTAATTTTGTTGGCTCTTCTGTTTCTCTCAGTGCTGCTATTCTCAACTAGAATAATCGTTGTTATCGTCTGAAACCCAGGTGCTACAACCTACGACATACCGCTTTCAACGGGGGTATGCTAAATTCATTTTTTGAGCTGTAGATTTTAATATATGGCAATGTTAATTATGTGTTAATTAATGTTTGACTTCAACTTATGGTTGCATTGATACTTTCTTTTCTTTATTTTGTATTGTCAACTACAAGAATGTTGAAATCATGATGTGTATATAATTAACAAACTCCAGATTTAGACTACAGTGTTTTCAACAAAAAAATAACTCTCATTGGAGATCTATGTTTGACTTCAACTTCTAGTTGCATTGATACTTTCTTTTCTTTAATTTGTATTGTCAACTATAAGAATGTTGAAATCATGATGTTACATATAACTAACAAACTCCAGATTTAGACTGCAGTGTTTTCAACCAAAAAGAACTCTCATTGGAGATCTAGTATTATTAATAATAAGGCCTTGCATTGGATCAATAAGATTTTTTCATACTTGGTGCATTTAATTTATGATTTTGAAGAGAGTTAGTGGTAGCCCACTCTGAGATGAAGATGACTCATGATGCCCAACCGCAAGACAGGGATACCACCATACAGGGTTGTAGTCTTCCTTTTCAACATTCAATGAACATAAACCACGGCCACGACTGTGTTAACTTAAAATGACATCCACATAATCACTAATGTGGTTTTCAATTTTCGTTTTTTCCCCCACTAGCCTCTCTCAGGTCAGAGGTCGGAAGCAAGCCTCTTCTTGGATACAAATATGTTTTGCATTCAGTTTATTACTTTGTTTGGACTTGAGTTTTTTGTTTTTTTGAAAAAAAGATAACAAGATATATGCACTCATTCTCATGAATTTCTCTTACTTTATTTGCTCTCAACACTCCCAAATAAACATGAATATGGAATTTTTCACCAGTTTAAATGGGATATCTGTTAGAACCAGAATAAACTCCTTAGATGAAAACAATCATCTATGACCTGAAAATAATCATGTTGATCATTAAAAAATTGTGCGGAAACGTACCTAAAGTCATGATGACCAATAACTCTTCAGAGTCGTGCGGTAGTCGTGCGGTTTTGGTCTTCCAGATCTACACGTATTCCCTGAAAGAATCCTTTAGCTTTCCCTCTGCTTCTTTCTGATGATGGGATGTCAGGAAAGATGAGAACGATACGTATGACTCAGGGACCATCACCTATTTTGTTGATAACCCTAGGGTTATCTATTGGCATTTCTATTTCAGCCCATCGCAAAAATAGAATTACCCTTTAGTCTCTACACATTAAAGACCCATATCCTATTAGATACATTAAGCCCAAATAATCCAAACCTTATCAGATCACTTTTAATTGGGCTCAACCTTAAGTGACAACCTACAATACATAATTATTCACATATAAGGCCAATGTTGGATTAAGGATCCAATAATCTCCCACTTGGACTATATGTGTAACCTTATAATTATGTATTGCAAAATTAATCATATGAGCTCAATGTTATTGCCATTACCGAAAGTATCTATAACCAATCAGGTCCATCAATCGTACCAACATAGGATCAAAGCAGTCTTCGCTACAATTATCGTAACTCAACCCATCAATGGTCACATATGCTGATACAAATGAATGACATGGATCATGATATGGATGTGTAGCATGAAATTTTCATGTGATGTGATCTTAACACGCCTAATTCAAATTGGTCCTCCTTAAACCTTAGTGAGATCAAAGCATAACAAAATTAGAGTGTCAATACACCAAAACTTTATTTCTGCAGAAAATATTCTTAAACCATACATAAACCAAAAAAGTCTATATCATAAAAGTATTTAAAAGTTACAAACTCCCACTAAAACTGAACATCACTTAATAACATAACACTCATATGAGTAGTGTGCTCATGAAACATTTTGGGTGGTAACCCTTTAGTAAGTAGATCTACAACCATGGAGTTTGTTCTGATATGCTCTATAGACAACTATCCACTCTGAACTCTTTCTTTAACAACAAGGAACTTGATGTCTATGTGCTTCGACTTTGTCGAGCTCATGTTGTTATTGGAAAATAGAACTGCTGATTGATTGTCACAAAATAACTTGAGTGATCTTTCAATACCATCCACTATGCGCAGCCCCGTGACAAAATTTCACAGCCAAATTCCATAATTAGACGCCTCATAACATGCTATGAACTCTGCTGCCATAGTAGAAGAGGCTATAAGAGACTGTTTAGCACTCTTCCAAGAAATAGCACCTATAGCTAGCAGGTATATATAGCCCGATGTAGATTTCATACTATCTTGGCATCTAGCAAAATCAGAGTCAGTATACCCAACGATCTCAAGCTTATCCGACCTCCGATATGTGAGCATGTAGTCTTTCGTTCTCTGTAAGTACCGCATGACCCGTTTGGCTACTTTCCAATGGTCTAATCCTGGATTACTTAAGTATCTGCCCAACATCCCTGTAATGTACGCAATATCAGGACGCGTACAGACCTGAGCATACATCAGACTCCCTACTGCTGATGCAAAAGGAATCTTCTGCATTTCCTTTTCTTCAAAGCCATTCTTAGGACACTGATTGAGACTAAACTTGTCTCCCTTAGCCACAGGGGTATCACCTGGTTTACATTCTTGCATGTCATATCTCTTGAGAACCTTTTCAATATAGCCTTTTTGTCACAATCCAAGAATACCCCAAGAACGATATCAGTGTATTTGTATGCCCAATACAAAAGATGCATTACCAAGGTCTTTCATCTCAAAATTCTTAACTAGAAATCTCTTGGTTTCATGCAATAATTCTATATCATTGCTGACAAGCAAAATGTCATCAACATATAAAATTAGAAAAATATACTTGCTCCCACAAAACTTATGATATATACAGTCATCTACCAAATTCACCTCAAAACCAAATGAGATGATTACTTGATGAAACTTGAAATACCATTGTCGAGATGCTTGCTTGAGCCCATAGATGGATTTCTTAAGTTTGCAAACTATATTCTTTGAGTCTTTCAAAACAAAGTTTTCTGGTTGCACCATATAGATTGTCTCATCAATGTCACCATTGAGAAACGCCGTCTTTACATCTATTTGATGTAACTCAAGATCGAAATGCACCACCAAAGCCATTATAGTCCTGAAAGAGTCCTTCGAAGATACCGAAGAGAAAGTCTCTTTATAGTCGATGCCTTCTTTCTGTGTAAATCCCTTTGCGACAAGACGAGCCTTATATCTTTCAACATTGCCTTTTGAATCCCTCTTGATCTTAAATATCCATTTGCAACCAATGAGTTTTGCACCTTCAGGCAATGGGACAAGATCCCAAACGTCATTGTCCTTCATGGACTTAATCTCTTCATTCATAGCATCAATCAACTTTTAAGAGTTAGAACTTTCCATGACTTGACGAAAGTTGATCGGATCATCTTCCATCACTCCAATGTCAACCTCATGTTCTTGGAGAAATACAATGTAATCGTCTGGTATTGCACTTCTCCTTTCTCTCGTGGATCTCCTTAATGGCATAGGTTCTTGAGGTGGAAGAGTTTGTTTTTCTGGAATAATTTCTTGCATGGGAGGTCCAACATTATCTTGATTTATTGTGTCTTCAGCAGGGTCAGGAAGAGGTTCCTGAACAATGTTAATAATACTTGTGAGAATATCAACATATTCCTCTTCAAAGACAATGTCCCTAACTGTATCTCTTCCGGCAAACTCGACATCCTCAAAGAACCGAGCATTTCCCGATTCAAAAATTGATCTAGTTATGGAATCATAAAACTTGTAACCCCTGGACCTTTCAGAATATCCAATAAAATAGCAACTGACCGTTCTTGAGTCCAATTTCCTTTCATTTGGCCTATAAGGCCTTGCTTCAGCTGGACAACCTCAAACATGTGAGTGCTTTAAACTAGGCTTTTTTCCTGTCCAAAGTTCAAAAGGGTTTTTGTAGTAGCTTTAGTTGGAACTCTATTGAGGATATATGTTGTAGTTTTAATTGCTTCTCCCCAGAGTGATTCTAGTAAGGTAGAATGACTAATCATACTTCTTACCATGTCTTTAAGTGTCTTGTTTCGTCTTTTAGCAACATCATTCATAGTGGGCGAGCTCGGCATAGTGTACTGTGGGATAATACCGCATTCCTCTAGGAATTTAGCAAAAGGTCCTGGACGTTGTTCACTTGAACTGTCATATCTGCCATAGTACTCACCACCATGGTCAAACCTGACGCCTTTGATTCTTTTGTTGAATTGGTTCTCAACTTCAGCCTTATAATTTTTGAACATATCCAATGACTTTCCCTTTTCATTAATGAGATAAATGTAGCCATATCTTGAAAAATCATCTATGAATGTTATATAATATTGTTGACCATTCCAAGCAGCTATAGGGAATGACCCACAAATATCTGTATGTATAAGTTCTAAGACGTCCAAAGTCCTATTGGCCTCAAATCTCCTTTTGTTGGTTTGTTTGCCCTTAATACAATTGATACAAATATCAAAATCTGTAAAATCTAAGGATTCTAGAATTTCGTTTGACACAAGTCTCTTTATTCTCCGTCTAGAGATGTGACCTAATCTCTTATGTCATAACGCACCTGAATTCTCATCGGTTAATTTCCTTTTTATGTCTCGTATACTTAATTGCAAAGATTCATTAAACGAAGCAATCGTATCAAGCGAATAAAGATTATCGTAACCTGACAAAGAACTAGAACCAACTAATTTTGAATCATGAAACAAACTAAATTTTCCATTCCCAAATGAACAAGAATAACCAAATTTGTCTAAAACAGAAATAGAAATCAAATTTCGTCTAAAAGACGGTACAATAAATGTTTCATCAAGATCCAAATAAAATCCAGTCTTTAACAATAATCTAAATTTTTTAATTGCCTCAACTTTAACCGTCTTGTCGTCACCTACATAGATGTATCTTTCACCATCACTTGGTTTTCGGCAATTCAGGTAACCCTGCGTAGACACACTGATGTAAGTTGTGGCACCAGAATCTATCCACCATGTATGTTTAGGCATCGAAATTAAATTAACCTCAGAACAAACCAAATTGAGAAGCATACCTTTCTTAGCACGCTATGCGTGATAGTTACTGCAATACTTCTTCACATGCCCTTCAGCTCCACAAAAGAAACAACCACTACCTCCTAATTCATTTGGTTTCTTTTGTTATTTCTTTTGAGGCGTCGTATCTGCAGCTTCCTTATCCATTTTCCTCTTCAGTCCCTTGCCTTTATACTTTAAGGTAGAGGCAAAATGAGCACTTTCTGTCTTGTCTTGCTTCAACCTTTCTTCTTCCTGAACACAATGTGAGATGAGCTCATTCAAAGACCAAGTTTACTTTTGACAATTATAGAAACTGGCCAAACTGTGTCGGAACTCAGAAGAGATATCAGAACTAGATGCACCAGCAAGTCCTCAGAGAGTTCTAGCTTAAGTGCTTTCAGCTTTGAAGCAATATGAGACATCTCTATGATGTACTCCTTGATGTTGCCCTTACCCATATACTTCATTGAAATTAGTTTTGCCAAGAGCGTACCTATTTCAGCCTTTTCATTCTTGACAAACCTCTTTTCAATATCTGTAAGGAACTCCTTAGCTGTAGTTATCTTTTCAGATATGGTGTCCCTGAATGCTTTTGGAATGGCCTTCTTCATGATTATCACACTCATGTGATTTGACCTCTCCCACCTTTCCATCTCCCTCTTATCTTCAGAGGTACTCTGATCAGTAAGAGGTGGGGGAGAGTCAACCCTTAACATAAGGTCGATGTCCATTACTCCAAGAACTATCAAGATATTTTCTTTCCAGGACTTGAAGTTTGAGCCATTCAGCTTAGGAATAGAGTTAATGTTGGCAGTAATACTCGCAGGATCATTCATAGTTGAATAGAGAACAATAAACAAACAAAACATACTCAGATAAGTCTCAAAATCAAAGTAATACTAAATTCAAATAAGGTAAACGTCATCTCAAGATACCAGGAATCCATTAATATTTTATCTTTGGACAAAATATTAACTTTTCAGTGATACCTTGGCGTAGTAATCAAACACTGATAATAAGAACATGTCAAACAATAAATCTTCCTTTGGGCTAATTCATTATTCACATGTAAAACCGAATAATTATCACGTATTTATCACTACAAATGTACTTGCAATTCTGTAAAATACTCACCTTCCTTTGGGCTGATCAATATCTACATAAATTACAAGCACACAACCTTTTATATTTTAAAAAAAAATTAATCTCCACAAGAGAGGTCACTTTAGTGACATGTTGTTTCAATTAATTTATCTAAAAAATATATAAACTTTTCCAATATTTGAATTTAGGATGGCAAAAAAATATACCCAAAATACACATATAACATTTGTAATTTTCCAGAAATAATACATACAAATTGATAAATTTAATCTACGTTTGTGCGTGTGATTTCCAGAATAATATATATATACAATCAACACCAGATTATTATCTTTATTGGTTTCTGGTCATACGTATGCACAAATCAAATTTACAATTGGAAAACACGCAAATATCCAAAAAATCACTGCTTAATTCAATTTTAAATCATATAAATCATAACCAGATTCATAAAAAAATAAAGAATTTCTCAATGATCAAACATAACCTGGCTCTGATACCAATTGTTGGAACCAGAATAAACTCCTTAGATGAAAATAATCATCTATAACCTGAAAATAATCATGTTGATCATTAGGAAATTGTGTGGAAGCGTACCTGAATTCATGATGACCAATAACTCTTCAGAGTTGTGCGGTGATCGTGCGGTTTTGGTCTTCCAGATCTACACATATTCCCTAAGAGAACCCTTTAGCTTTCCCTCTGCTTCTTTCTGAAGATAGGATGTCAGGAAAGATGAGAACGATACGTGTGACACAGGGACCATCACCTATTTTATTGACAACCCTAGGGTTATCTATTGACATTTCTATTTCAACCCATCGCAAAAATAGAATTATCCTTTAGTCTCTACACATTAAAGACTCATATCCTATTAAATACATTAAGTCTAAATAATCCAAACTTTATCAGATCACTTTTAATTGACTTCAACTTTAAGTGACAATCTACAATATATAATTATTCACATATAAGGCCAATGTTGGATTAAGGATCCAACAATATCAAAGTGAATCTCAGACCATAGGAAAGACAAGAAAGAGAAACCATGAGAAAATCTTACTATATTGATCAAAGGTCGTAATGAACTGAGCCGCCACCGGATATAGACACTTTTGATCCGGGGTCATTGGGTCTTAGCCTAAGGTCATCGATTCCAAGCACACATAAGACAAATTATAGGCGTAATTGAAGGAATTGGAATTGTTAGTGACAATGTGTCATTTTATTGGCTCTTGGCTTTGATGTGTGAATTTCAGGAGAGTGATTGGTGGGACGAATAATGCTTGGCTTGCTGCTCCTAAGTACCACTTACATTACCTTATGTCTATGAGGTGGCAGAATCATGTAAGTTTATAAAATCCGAGGTGAATCTATTGAAATTAGATAGTAAAAATTGTATATATATAAAGTGATATTAATATAAGTGTGTATAGATAGTATTATTTTTATTTTTAATTTATGATGATGTATCTGGCCAGTTGTGCTCTTTCTCAGGACCCTGCTGCCTCACTGCAGGCAGTGTGGCTGCTTACTGCTCACCGCTCCCGTCACATGGCTGCTTACGAATCTATGCTTCCCCCTCCCCTCATAAATTTGAGATCTCATAATTCATAACCAGTGAAATCTCGTAGTTAGTACTTACTACTAGTTATGGATCCTACGTAGTTTAGTACTTACTGCTAGTTACGGATCCTACAGTATTGACTAAGTAACAAGTATTCCTGATGTAATTTTAACATTATTGTTATTAGGATCCTTCTATCATGAATTTAATATGTTTGGATTTATAGATAGGTCATATCTTTTTTTAATTTAATAGTGTTTATATATAAATTTGAGTATATAAAAAAATATCAATTAAAATTTATAAGTTTATTGTATATACAATTATTTATATAAAAAAAAGAATAATTAAATTAAATTTTTGTGTAATCTAAATATTATTAATTAAAATTTATAAATTTTTAACTTTTAATCTAGATCATTGATTTATTTTAATAATAAATCAACAATCAAAACATTAATGATTCATCTATAAACTCAAATTTATTGAGTCTATATTAAAATTTTTCTTGTTATTATTATTAACGTTGATTTACTCTTATTTCAACCATGAAATTACCCATTACAATATTTATGAAAATATTTTTTACAAAAATCATAGTCAGTTTTTATCTCATTATATATGCCTTTAGGTTCGTATTTTTTTAAAAAAAAACACTTAGTAGGTCCAGAATTTTTCTTGAAATGTTAGTATTTTTTTTGTTTCTTTAAAACTTTTTTCTTCCTTTTAACAGGAATAGACGCAAAAATATAAAGTTTAAAGCAATTATTTTTTATGTTCTTGCTATTATGAATAAATATTCTTTAACTACAATATTATATTTTATTAAAATGCTTACATAAAATAATTATCATTCAGAGCAATTAAGTAAAAAAATTAGTTAATTAAGTAATTAATAAAATTATATCAAGCAATATAAATAATTAATTAATGTATAATTAATGAAACATTAAACTATCTACTATGTAGACTAACTTTTGGTTAGAAATAACACTTTACTAATAACTCCTTAAACAGTTTCCTTAACAAGGCCCCAAAAATTTAAGTAGGTTTAGTTTAAATGTACGAGATCCGGACATCCAGTAAAGCTTATAAGTTATTATAATAGTACACACGTAAAAAGTGTGCATAAATAATTTATAATATCTAAATATAAAATTACAAATTTTTATATATTACTAAAAATTTGTGTAACATTTCAATTTTTTTTAATAAAATCTTGTAAATATTATTTCCAATATAATCATTTTCTCTTAATGATATACCATAAAAAAATCAAATATAATTAAAATTGTATCAATTAAGTATTAAAATAATGTACTTAAATAAATCTTTAAACATTCTTATATGTAGTTGGTCATAATAAAAATAGATTGCGACTCTAATTGAA
This sequence comes from Ormosia emarginata, assembly GCA_029884605.1. Lineage (NCBI taxonomy): Eukaryota > Viridiplantae > Streptophyta > Magnoliopsida > Fabales > Fabaceae > Ormosia > Ormosia emarginata. Next base: position 16,710,701 of record JAQQTP010000080.1, on the reverse strand, counting down.
CTTTATATGCAATGTTAGTGCAAGAGGTTCAAGTCTTACATTGTCAATTTAGAGAGGGTTTTACATAATCATTACATCTAGTTAGAAATGAAAACAGAGAGAGAAAGAGATTGAGAAATATTTCTATATATATTATGAATGTGTTGTATATAAGATGATTAATCTCTATTTATATAAGAATACTGTTATATACAAAAGAAAAATAATAAAATATAATTAAACCTAATTATATACAAAATCTCAATTCCTAAAATCATGTTAACACCCCATTTCAAATTCAAGTGGGTGCAGAGAGAACCAACTTAAGTTTGGAAACCAGATTACGAAATCGACCAAGATGATAAGCTTTGGTGAACAAATTGGTTGGCTGGTCAATAGTTTTAATAGAAATGAGACGAAGAGTACCACGAAGAATATATTGATGAATAAAGTGACAATCAATCTCAATGTGCTTGCTGCGCTCATGAAAGACATCATTATGAACAATCTGAATAACACTCTGATTATTGCAATAGAGAGTAGTGGAAGAGAACTGAGAGAAACCCAAGTCATCAAGGAGTCAATGTAACCAAAGTAATTCAAAAATGGTGTCAACAAGAGTCCGATACTCTGCTTCAGTACTAGAATGAGTAGTCAAAGTTCGTTTCTTGTTTCCTCACAAAATAAAAGCACCACCAAGAAAGATACAGTAACCAGTGGTGGATCGACAATTAGTGAGATCTCCACCCCAATCGACATCAGAATAAGCTCAGAAGATCAAAGAGGGGTCGACTGAAAAATGAACCACAAGAAACAAAGTCTCATTTACATAACAAATAATACAGAGAACAATAACATAGTGAGTAGTACGCAGAGCTGACATAAACTAATTGACTAAATAAACAACATATGAAATATCTGGATGAGTAATAGTAAGATAAATCAAGTTTCTAACCAACTACGGGTAGATGGTAGGGTTATCGAGTATAGTACTATCCGGAGGCGTAAATCTCACATTAGGCTCTAGAGGAGTGGATTCGGTGTGACTGTCTGTGAGACTGACTCTGGAGATAAGATCTGATGCACATTTAGCTTGAGACAAGAAAATACCATCAATAAAGGAAAATGACTTCAAGATCCAGAAAATAACTGAGAGAGCCAAGATCATTCATCTCAAAATTGTGGCTCAAGGATGCTTCAAGATCAGTAATGCCAGAAGTATCATCACCTGTAATGATCATATTATCAACATAAAGAAACAATATCATAGTGTCGTAATCAATCTTTCAGATGAAAAGAGCTGAATAATGAGAACTAGATGAAAACTCAAGCTGACTGATGGTGGAACTGAATTTGAAAAACCAGGCTCGAGAAACTTGTTTAAGACCATACAATGCTTTGCGAAGGAGACAAAGCTTGTTAGGTGGACAAGAATAACAAAGTGGTGCTCGCATATAGACTTCTTCTTTTAAGTCACCATTAAGAAAGACATTCTTCACATCTATTTAGTTAAGAGTCCAGTTATGAGTTGCAATAATAACAAGAAAAGTACGGACATAAGTGAGACATGCAACTAGAGTAAAGGTTTCTTCATAATTAATCTCATATTACTGAGTAAAAACTTTGGCCACCAAGCGAGCTTTGTAATGATCAATAGACTTATCAGAGCGAGTTTTAATCTTACAAACTCATTTACCTCGGACAATAGTCTTATCAGAGGGAAGATCAACCATATCCCAAGTACTAGTGTTCTCTAAAGCCTGTAGTTCTTCTTTTATAGCTTGTTGCCAAGGGGGATTAGTGGATGCCCCTTGATAAGATTATGGTTCATGAAAGTGAAACATGGTAGAAAAATGATGATAATCACGAAGGTAGGTAGGGAGGTTTATTACCTGAGAAGGACAAAGATCAATGTCAAGTGCAGGATCAACGGTCAGGATAGTGTCTGTGAGATGAGCCGAAACTTTAGAAGATGGTGAGAGCTCACTAGGAGGATCAAAAAAAGAACCTGTCTCAAAAATACCTGAAGAATCTGTATCATAATCATTTGGAAAAAGATCGATAGAAGAATTAGTAAATAAGGGGGTAGAGGTGGAAGGAATGGACTTGAATTGAGATAGTGAGGAAAAAATATTATCTTTCTAGAAGACAACATGACGAGAAATACGAATGCTCTGAGAGATTGGATCCCAGCGGTGATAGCCTTTGTGTTAAGTACCATAACCAAGGAATCAACAAAGATGGGCATGAGGTTCAAGCTTAGTGTTCTTATAGAGTTGAAGAAGAACAAAACAAGAATAACCAAAAACATTGAAAAAACTATAGGTTGGAGACATGTGGTGAAGACGTTCATAAAGAGATACATTACTAAGAACAAATGAAGGAAGATGATTAATAACATAGACAACAGTAAGAACAGCTTCACCCCACATACGTTCAGGATAAGATGAGGAAATGAGCATGACTCGAACAAAATCAAGAATATGATGATATTTCTTTTCAACACAACCATTTTGCTAAGATATACCAAGACATGAAAACTCAAAAAAAGTGTCATGTTTAGCAAGAAAAATGAGTAGTTTTAAATCGTAATATTCGAAGGCATTATCACGACGAAAAACCTTAATTGTCTTTAAAAACTGAGTTTTAATCATAGTGGCAAATGTAATGTAGACTTGAGAAAATTTAAAATGATTTTTCATTAAATATATCTAAGTGAAACGTGAATAGTTATTAATAAAAATCACAAAATATCGATAACCTCCCATAGTAAATATAGGAGCTAGGCCCAAAACATCATAATGCACAAGATCAAATGGAAAAACAAAAATGGAAGTACTTTTATTAAAAGATAAAACATGTTGTTTAACTGTTTGACAAGAAGAACAATGCAAAGATTCTTCCCTAACAGAACCAAAAACACCTTCAGAAATGAGAGGACGTAATTTACTAAGAGAATTATGACCAAGATGTTGATGTCATAACTAAGAGAGAGAAAGTAGAAGCAGCACTGAGAGTTGACACGTAAGATGGAGGAACATGAAAGGCAATGAGCTTAAACAATCTTCCAATTTTACAATAATTGCTAATGATTTGCCCCGTTCGTGGATCCTGCACAAAACAATCAACATAAGAGAAAGTGAGAATACAACCAAGGTCATATAATTGGCCAACAGAGATGAGATTAAAATTTAATTTGGTAATAAGGTAAGTGTCAGATAAGGTAAGAGTTGATAGGGAAATGAAACTCTTATGACTTATTTTCATAAGAGACTCATCAATAGTATAAATAGAATGAGTAGCATCTCTAGAGGAAAGGGAAGAGAAGACATGTGATGAGGAAGTCATATGATTATAGCAAGTAGAATCAAAATACCAACGATTATTACCTGGTGCGGTTGCTAAGGCAGTATGAGTGTTACCAGATTAAGAAAGGACTTGCTTGATAAGGGACTCGAGATCACTAGTGGAAAGAGATATTTGGGAAGCAAAGGAAGAGACATTGTCGACAACTGAAGCAGTAAACACAAGCTTGGAGGAGGTATTGGGACGAGGTTGAAACTTACTCTAATAAGGCCTTGGTGGACGAGTAGGCCACTACTCAATCAAATGTCCTAATAGTTTGCAATATTAGCACATCAAAGAAGTAATTGGATGCAATATGACATTTCTTTTTTACAGGTACAACATTCTATGGTGGGATATTCAGGAAGAAGATGGTTAGGTTTACGACAGTGATAACATAATTTGCCCTTCTAATTAGTAACTACAAAGGACAAATCTACTTTAGATCGAAGAAGACTCAGTCTAGTTTCTTCTACCTTTAAACGAGGAAAGGAATCCTCAAGTGTAGGCAGGGGATCTTGGTGTAGCAGAGATGCTCGAACAAGCTCATAATCATCAGTGAGAGTCATCATAAACTGGATAAGCTTGATGCGATCACAGTATTCCTCATACAACTTAGCATCATTTTTATGCTTCATGGTTGGTTCACACAATGTCAACTGGTCCTAGATAGCTTTCATCCGAACCAGAAACTCATACACAACTTGTCCGGGCTCTTGTTTCAGACTGTTGGGTTCCTTCAGCAGCTAATACTAATGAGATAAATTAGAAATTGTGTACTGATTTTTAAGATGATCCCATACCTCTTTGGTGGTGTCAAAGCGCCCAAACTGCAAATGAATACTAGGAGTAAATGTATTCTGAAACCAGATGATAATATGATGATTTTGCTATTCAAATCTTCTAATTTGTCAACAAACTTTTCTTCAATGTCATCTTTAGCTTTGACAAGGCAAATAATATTGCATGTTACATATCTCCAAAGTTTTCAGCCTTTTAGAAAGCTATGCATGACCTCAACCTAGTGTGTGTAATTCGAACCATTGAGTAAAACTGAAATGAGTTGAGTAACATTAGTTTTTTCCATAATTGTAGACACATGCAATAGCAAAAAGAGCATTTTTAGGGCTAAATTAATAGAAAAGAACCTAAAAAATAGAAAGATCTCACCAAAAAAATTTGGTAAGAGTTTAGTGTCACATCAGTGCCATGTCAATATAGATTGCCATGTAGGGGTGCACACGGGTCGGGTTTGAGGAGAAAAAATGTCCAAACCAATTAAACAAAGTTAAGTCAGTTCAGGTCGGTTTCAGGGAATTTTTTTTGGATAACCCGACTCGACCCGATGGTAATCGGGTTGGTTCGGGTTGGGTAATCGGGTTGATTAAATTTCAAACAAAAAACTTTTTTTTTTCTATTTTTGGGTGATCGAGTTAGTCGGGTTGGTCGGGTTGGGTGGATTGGGTGGTCGGATTGGTCGGGTTGTGAACATTTCCTAATAGAAATTACCCAAAACGACGTCGTTATTCGGGTAATCAGGTTAAATTACTCAACCCGTCACCCGAACCAATTAAAAATCAGGTTAATCGGGTTCGACCCGAATATATTATATCGGGTCGGTTCAGGTTGGTCGGGTTCACAGATCGAGTCGGACCCGTGATCACCCCTATTGCCATGTCAGCAACTAGGTGGCAAGACATCCACATCAGCACCATGCCAAGTAGGCGCGAGTCAGAAGCAAGTTAGGTCTGGTCTTGGGTGCAAATCAAACGCACTGCTGGAATGTCTAACGTGTGAGTCACACATGTAGATGGAGAGGTGACTCGTGGCTGCGCGTCTAGCGTCGGACTGCGGCGAAATTTGGGTGGCTGGTAGATTGGAAGACAGTGGTTCCAACGGTGCAGGTGGTGTCAAAAACAGATGCCTAGGGAACGACTAACCAAAAACGATAGTGGTAAGGAACTTTGACAATGGTCGAAAATGGCGAGGCTATCGGAGAACGACAAGGCGGTGGTAGGCAGAAGGATTGGACCGAGAACCTAAGTTATTTGATAATAAGTTAGAAATAGAAACAAAAAGATAAAAAGATTAAGAAATATATATGAATATATTTTGAAGATATTATATACAAGATGATTAGTTTTTATTTATATAAGAGAATTGTCAAATACAAAAATAAAATAAAATATAATTAAATTTAATTATATTTTGAATCAAATCAATTAATTTTTAAAATCATGCTAACTGTTCTAATTCGAAAGTTAGTATCACAAAAATGTTTATAAATATATTTTGGTTACAGAAAAAAAAACTAAATATGACCCTTTGTTATTAATGTTTGATAGTATACAATAAAAGCATATATGCATTTAATATATTTTAAAAAAAAAACATGCATTTATTATTGTTATTTTTGTCGCTTCAATAGGTTTCCATTTTATCATCTTGCCTTCAACGACAGACTAATGGAGGCCAGCTAAACTTGTCCAAGAATATTTTTTTTAAATACGAGGTTTCTTTACATTCTTTTTTTGGTGCGCAAGACTAATATTTACTTAAATGTTGAGAATTTTTTTTTCAAGTAATTTTTTACAGCTTCAAATATTAAGATTATAAAAGAAAAATTATTGAATTTAAATTCACGTACCACTTAAAGTCAACTTTTATCAATATACCAAGAAGATTGAGCGTGAGTGGAGAGAGAGGTATAATTTGAATGAAGTTATAATCAAAATTCAAAGCATTTTTTCAAAGAAAAAAATTCAAAGTATTTTTATGGCTTATATAAATTAAGTAAGGTGTGATGAAAGTGTAAATAAAAGGTATCTATGAAAAGTAAAATTCATACATTACATCAATGTCTTCATTTTTTGGAAATAAAATAAACAGGGGAGAGAGAGTGGCCTTCATTGAAAGTCCACAATATTTAGATGGTTTTATATTCTAAAAGCGTGACAATTTGTTTAAGGAAAAATCGTATATCTTTTAAAAAAATGTATCTATTGTGTATATTTTTTTTAAAAGTGTGTAATTTAATAAATAAAATAAAATAAAAAATATAAATAATATTAAAAAATATAAAAAATAATATGAAAAAAATAAATAAAAAATCAGAATTGTTTGCTTAACCTGCTTCATAATGGTTTCTTTTAGGACGTATCCTTTTTTAATAAAGTAAACCCATTCGGGAGAGATAACATTGGCAATTAATAGACTGCACTTTTTAGTTTTTAGTTAGCTATATACAAGTGGCTTGTTATCTTTTTGGCACAATGCACATTTATTAGTATTTGGCAAAACAATTATTTTAAGTGCGTTCCACGATTACTGACGCACTCAAAAATTTTAAATATTAAAAATAAAGTATTAAAGGTAAAACTTATTTTTATATATATATAAAATATATATATATATATAAAATTAAAGAAAAGTTTATAAATTAAGTGGGAGCTTGAGTCCTACTCTTTTTACTTAAGTTCATCTTTGTTGATGATAATTTTTTATAATTGAATTTATTATTAATTAAATTAATATGTAAATTCATGTACATTTTGAAAAATTTTATATAAATTCTATAATTTTTAAAAATAAAAATTAATAGAATCCTTAAATCTAGTATACTGTTAGGTTCCTATAGGAATCTAATTAAAAAAAGTTTATAAAACTTAGATCTATTTATAATTTTTAAATTATAGGATCATACTTAAAAGTTTTTTAAAATACAGGGATTTACATATTATTAGACTTTAAGTATGAATTAGAGTTTCCCAAAACAAATTTAAACAATGACAAATTTTGTGATTTATACCTAGAAATAAAAATAATTGTCACAAACAAGTTTAAGAATAAAAGTACTTCGGTCTTCTCATTTAGTTTCTATTTATTACATACTTTTTTCTCTTTTTTTAATATCTACATAAACTTAAAATGTAAGAATAACTCATGATCTACACAATCTAACTTTGGATTCTCTTTATATTTTATAAATTTGTTATACTTGAAGTTGCTTGTGTAATTTGTAAGTTTTGAAAAATAAGAAGACGTGCATACAACCAAAAACAAAAACAAAAAAGTGAACTTACTCTTATTTGATTAATTAACATATGGAAAAGATTCTTGTATTACTAAACGTGTATGGACTTAATATGAATCCTAGGGTTATGTTGCATAATTCATTAAAGAAAAACCTTTATAATGACCAAAAGAAAGCACAACATGACCCCCTACATTTGGTTTTTAAGTGGGTATTAAATTAAATATTTATAATTTATAATATTTATAATTTATAATATTTAAAATTTGATTCTAAGACATGTATAATTATGCGGTCCATGCAATAGGACCTTGCTACTATAAACTCGGCCATTTGCACTCTTGCCTAATAAAATTTACATAGAGAAGTGTGCTTGTAATTAAAAGAAGCAAAAGTTAAAAATAAATTTGTGAGTGTAGGATCCCGAGCGCTATGCTTTTCTAGGCTGATTTTAAGAAGTACAAATTTAAATACGTAATATGAATATAATATGAAACAGATGTATTAATAGAATAAAAATTCAAAAAATAATTAAAATTATATAAATAAAAAATAATTATAAATATCAAAATATTTGATAAAATTAACATTTTAAATTATTGATGCTATACAGCCTGACGCCGTGTAATATGTTTTTTTATTTTGTTAATGAACTGATTCTAATACTACTACTCTCTAGGAAATTTCCTGCCACGCGAAAACGTAGAATCAAACGCCAGGGCTCTTCGAAGTTGCAAATGGGCATTTTGCCAGTTCATGCACGCGCGCAAAGCTGGCTGGGGGCTGGGGAGACTAAAAAATTGTTAATTTCTTATTAATTTTTTAATAAATATCCTAACAATATTTATTAAGAATTTTTAATTAAAAAATTACAGAAAATTTTACTTATATTTTTTTAATTTTTAATATTTTGAATACTTTATTTTTTATAAAAAAATATTTTAAATCCTTAACAAATATTTTTAGAATACTTTTTAACAAAATCTATTCTTATTATGTAATTTCACAGTATTTTTTCTAGAGAATACTCTCGAATGGAACACAATGTTCTAACCTTATTATATAAGTATTTAACCACAATTTATTATAAGTATTTATATTAATAATTGACATATATAAAATTATGTAAGCTTCTAAAAAATAATTATATATCAATTATTAGTTTAAGTATACTTATAATAAATTGTGTTTAAAAACTATTCTCCACTAAGTAAGCATTACTTTAATAATAATCATAATTAATGCGCAATTAATTGAAAAAGTAATTACTCAAAATAACTAATGTTAACACAGATAAGTGTACTGTATTTCTCTTACAGTTCCACCCAACAAACACTCTTCTTTGGAAAAACAGCCTCCCACTGGTAAGCCCGACACGTCACACCACCCACCACATGTCAGAACATAACAGGCCACCGACATATGACAACTGCCGACGCACGTTGCTAACGTGCACCTCCATCACCCTCGTACATATTCTCTTTCGTTTTCTGTCTTTATCTGCTCTCCCTCTCTGCAAAATTCCCTCCTCGCCTTCCAAATTCTCCATTCCTATAACCTAATCCTGTCTCTCTTTCTCTCTCTCTCTTAACTATTTTCTGCAGCTGATCTGATCTCGATTCGTGAAATCTCGTAGCTTTTCTCCAAACCAGATTTAACCCATCCATCAAAGCAACTCGCCGATTCCTCGTGATTTGTGCTCATTTTTCTGCTAACACACACTTTCTCTTGTTAATTCCACCCTCAAAATCCCATTTTCTTCTGTTTGCAAAAACCCCCCTTTTTACTCAATTACCCCTTCACCGGCAAACACTTCCCTTCGCGTGGAGCTGATCCCATGCTCAGATTGATCCCAATCTTCGTCATTACCTCTAGGGTTTCAATTGGGATTCGGGTCTGTCCTTATAATCCATGAATCGCGATTGTTCCATCGATTTCCCAATCGGAATTGGAATGAAATGAGACGGCGCCCTGTGGCGGGCGTTTTCCCTTTCCAAATGGAGAAAGGAACACCAAAGAACCAAAATTCCCGAATCTGCTTCCTCGCATCCCTCTCTGCATTCTTCTGGTTCTTGCTCTTGTACTTTCATTTCGTGGTTCTCGGTGCCACCAACAATGTTGATCAATCCACAAAATTACACCAAGTTCCCATCCCTTTCGAATCCACCCCTGTTCACGTAACCGATGCCCATCAATTGCAACAACCGCCAGCACGTCGATTTCAGAATAATCCTCCAAGGAAGAAGATGGGGTTCCCTGATTTGCGACTACAAACCCTTCCAAGGGAAAAAAATTTCCCCTTTATGAGGGCACTCAGAACTGCTGACAACAAGAGTGACCCTTGTGGAGGGAGGTATATCTATGTGCATGACCTTCCCTCTAGGTTCAATGAGGATATGTTGAAGGAGTGCAAAAGTTTGAGTCTTTGGACCAACATGTGCAAGTTCACCACCAATGCTGGTCTTGGTCCACCTCTTGAGAACGTTGAAGGTGTGTTCTCTGATACTGGCTGGTATGCTACCAATCAGTTTGCTGTTGATGTGATCTTCAGCAACCGGATGAAGCAGTATGAATGCTTGACAAGTGATTCATCCATTGCTGCTGCCATTTTTGTACCCTTCTATGCTGGCTTTGACATTGCACGTTATCTTTGGGGTTACAACATTTCAATGAGGGATGCTGCTTCTCTTGATCTGGTTGATTGGCTCATGAAGAGGCCGGAGTGGAAAATTATGAATGGGAGAGACCATTTTCTTGTTGCTGGAAGGATAACATGGGATTTTAGGAGATTGACTGAGGAAGAATCAGATTGGGGAAACAAGCTTCTGTTTTTGCCTGCTGCAAAGAACATGTCAATGCTTGTGGTGGAATCTAGTCCCTGGAATGCCAATGATTTTGGGATTCCATATCCAACATACTTCCATCCTGCAAAAGATGATGATGTGTTCATCTGGCAGGACAGGATGAGGAAGTTAGAGAGGAAGTGGCTTTTCTCCTTTGCCGGAGCGCCACGTCCCGACAACCCCAAATCGATCAGGGGCCAGATAATTGACCAATGCAAGAGGTCAAAGGTTGGTAAGCTGTTGGAGTGTGATTTTGGTGAAAGCAAATGTCATTCTCCTAGCAGCATAATGCAGATGTTCCAGAGCTCCCTTTTCTGCCTTCAACCGCAGGGTGATTCTTACACGCGAAGATCTGCTTTTGATTCAATGTTGGCTGGTTGTATACCTGTCTTCTTCCATCCAGGTTCAGCTTATACACAATATACTTGGCATCTTCCTAAGAATTATATTAAGTATTCTGTCTTCATTCCCGAGGACGATATTCGTAAGAGGAATGTTAGTATAGAGGAGAGGCTTAGGCAGATACCTCTTGAGCAAGTGAAGATCATGAGAGAGGAGGTCATTAGTCTCATTCCAAGATTGGTTTATGCTGATCCTCGCTCTAAATTAGAAACTCTTAAAGATGCATTTGATGTTTCTGTACAATCCGTGATTGACAAGGTTACCAATTTGAGGAAGGATATTATTGAAGGTCGTACGGATGACAACTTCATTGAGGAGAACAGTTGGAAATATGCATTGTTGGATGAGGGACAGCGTGAGGTTGGACCTCATGAATGGGATCCTTTCTTCTCCAAGCCCAAGGATGGCAGTGGGGATTCCAGTGATTCCTCCGCTGAAGCTGCTAAAAATTCTTGGAGAAATGAGCAAAGAAATAATCAATCATGATTCATGAAGGGGACGTACAATTGCATTGCATATGCACGTTTCTGAAACGTGGTTTAATACTGACTCAAATGCTTTCCCCCTGAATTAGGGAAGAATTACAGGCACAAATAATTGCTGGGGTCTTGCTATGAACTTACTGCAGAACTTTTATTCGAGTTTATTGAGCAGGCTTCGTCGTTGAAAACCCCCAGCATGGAGAGATATTCTCAGCTTTCTACAGTTTTGTTATATAGATTTTTTCTGATTTCTGCATTATGTATTCTCCTTAGTGGTTTCTTAGATGTATTTTTCAAGGTTTAATAATTTCTTTGATACTATATTTTTGTCCATTTGATTCATATAGGAAATATAAACAAATTATGGTTAATGGTCGGTTGAAGTGTTCACTTGAATGGTCTATATCAAATGGCAAATGCATTCTGCCAGCATGGATATGTGTTAGAGACCTTATATTGAAGCATGGCAAACATTGGAAGATAGATTGCTCTCTTTTGATGATCGTGAAAATAAATTTCCTATACCTCTCTACTTTTCCATTTGTTTGATTGTTTGGTCTATCTTTTGATAGCTAAAATCATACATGCATATTGGTCGACATCATTTTACTCGAAGTATGCTGCACCTGTGTGAATTTATATTGGTTTCCTTGTGCAGCTAGTTATAACATGTAACTTGCGAAAAATATTGGCTGTTTCTTCGACAACTGTTGCTTCTGGTTTGTATAAAAATGGTGAGCACAGTGAAATCTACCCCTTGTTTCATTAAAATAATGAGCATTTTGTGATGTCTTTTGTTTTGGTAATCTGTTCAGTTAGCAATGTTCCTATTATTGACCGTGAACGATTGGAGGTACCAAAAAGAAATTGCCATAAAATTCGCATTGAAATTATGTAAAGGTTTATTTCTTTCTTTGGACATGAATGAAATGAACTCCAATGATGTTGAGATTAATCATCTTTTGAGATAAAAAGCCAGGAGTTTCTTTATATATAATGAATCTTTGACATTTGTTTGGAATGACTCGGAGGGTTATGTTACTTTTGTCCTTGATGGATTTGCTTACATGGCCGTGCTGGCATTAGGCAGTGTTAGTATTCTGTTTGTTCCTGCCTGTCTTTGTATGCGTATCCTTTGCTCATTTTTGTCGTCTTCGTTCTAGTATGACCTTGCAATCCAAAGGCTATGGCTGTGCAGATTGCAATGTGATGTTATGCATACAGGCAATACTAGAAGAAATGATAGGGGACCTATGTAGAAAGTGATATAAAAAAAGGTGCGCAAATATAGTGTAAATGTGTAATACAAGTAGTTGCACGTGGTTTTGATTTGTCTACTGTCTAGGTGAATTCATAATCAAATGCTATGTCACATACCGAAGACGTTTAATATGTTCCTTAAATATTTTTGAGCATCCATATTCTATGTCATGAAGCTATTGATTTGAGAGAGTTTTAGATCAGTGGCTAAGAATAAAGAAGGACAACATATACAACAGGTAATTGGAAAAAAATTGTAAATTACAAAGTTGGTCTGGCCCTTCCATCAATATATATTGTTCCTTCTTAGTTGCGGATGCCCATGCTTTGGATCAGTGGCCATTGGGTTTGCCATGGAGATGCATTACGTTGAGCACCAAGCGGGCATTGATGCCTTTGCGAACACTGGGTTCGAGTTGTCGTCAGAGATGCTTGAAAGCTAGTGAAAAATTAGATTTGCCCAGGGGCCATTGCTACTGATGCCAAGTGATGCATTGTCATCGCACTACCCAAAATCACGGCTTCAAAATGCCAACTTCGCACTGAACTAGTCACCACCGTCAACAACTATGCTGCCATATGTACAATCGCACCTCAGAGACTGTCTAAAACAAATGAACAAGTATTTGAAATATGGAAAATAGGCTACCAGAACTCAATCTGTGATTTTATTGTAAACTGAACTGAGGAATATAGATACAGAGTTGCTGGTTTTATACATGACTGGTAGTGCTGAAAATAAGGAAACAAACTCCTAGACTTTGGCTAAATTAAAAAAAAAAACAGAGGATTCTCCTAATATGTTGCAACAGCAACTTATTTAAACTGCATAAATCACGGAATACTAATTAATTGAAAGATTAAGCGATAGACACATCAGCTGCTTAATCTTTGCTGTTGTGACATGCATTATTTGTCACACCCCCCTTTAATGCATGCTCCTTTTTCACCAATCCAAGTCCTTCTCTGAACTTCTCAAACAATGGTTTCTCCAATGCCTTTGTGAAAATGTCAGTCAGTTGCTCTTTTGTATGAATCTTCTTTAATTCAATCTCCTTATTCAGTACCTTTTCTCTAACAAAATGGTAGTGCACTTCTATATGTTTGGTACGCCTGTGAAATACCGGATTTGATGATAATTTAATAGCACTTTCATTATCACAAAAGAGCTCCATTGTATAATCCACTTTGTGTACCATATCTCCAATTAAGCTCTTTATCCAAATGCTTTCCTGTGCTGCAAGAGTGGCTGCCATGTATTTTGCTTATGTGCTTGAAAGAGCAACAGTAGCTTGTTTCTTACTGCACCATGTAACAGCTGCGGAACCAAACAAGAAATAGTGACCTGAGGTTGATCTCCTATCATTTGCATCACCAACCCAATCTGCATCTGTGAAGCCAATCAATTTCAATTCTTTGTTTCTTCTATACTTCAGCCCAAATTCTTCTGTCTTTTTCACGTACCTGAGAATTCGTTTTGCAGCTATCCAATGAGGCACTCGGGGTTCCTGCACAAATTGTGAAATGACACTAACAGAATATGCAAGATCAGGTCTGGTAATAGTTAAGTAAATTAAGCTTCCAGACAACTTTCTGTACAGGTTTGGATTCTCCAGTAATTTTCCTTCTTCCTTCAGCAGCTTCAAGTGAATTTCCATGGGAGTTGCAACCTCCTTTGCTTCATTCATCTGATATTGATTTAACAGATTTTTAGCGTACCTAGACTGAGAAACAAAATATCCATCCATGAATTTCTCAATCTCCAGCCCCAAGAAGTATTTAGCTTCCCCTAAATTCTTCATTTCAAAACGAATAGCAAGCTCCCTTCTCAACTGTGCAATCTGTTCTTCATCACTTCCAGTTATAATCATATCATCAACATATAAAAGGATAACAACATGAGCACCTGAATTATTCTTGATGAAGAGACTTGAATCTGCATCTGAAATTTTGAATCCACAAAACATAAAGTATTGTGAAATCTTCCCATACCAAGCTCTTGGAGCTTGTTTGAGGCCATAGAGAGCCTTTTTTAATTTACACACATAGCTGAGATGGTCATTTGAAACAAAACCTTTAAGCTGTATCATGAAAATATCTCTGTCTAACTCACCATACAAAAATGCATTTTTAACATCAAGTTGCCACAACCTCCAATTCATCTTGGCAGCCAAGGAAATTAGAGTTCTGACAGTAGCCATCTTTGCTACTGGACTAAATGTTTCTTCATAGTCCAGTCCTTGATGTTGAGAAAATCCTCTTGCCACCAATCTAGCTTTAAACATGTCTATGGAACCATCAGATTTTCTTTTTAATTTGTACACCCATTTACATGATATAGGTTGGCAACCAGCTGGCTTTGGAACAAGATCCCAAGTTTCATTCTTTAAAAGTGCATCAATTTCCTCCCTCATTGCTTGCTGCCAATTTTCATTATCTTTTGCTTCTTCATAACTGCTTGGTTCTTCCTCTTCTTGAGTGCCAGTGAAGAAAGCATGAGTGATAGAACACTGACTTACTCTTGTTTCATAGTCTTTTAAATATGCTGAAGGTTGTTTTCTTCTATTAGACCTTCTTACTTCTTCTGCATCTGCTCTAGCTGACTCAATACTTTCCTCTCCCTGTTGATCTATGTCAATAACTGGTTGCTGATCTACATCTGAAGCTGGTTGCACTTCTCCTTTGAACTCATCAGTTAAGACAACCTTTTCTTCAGCTTTCCAAGAAGAAATTTCATCAAATACTACATCTCGAGATGTAACAAATTTCTTAGTATTCGGATCCATACATTTCCACCCTTTTCTATAAGGATCATAGCCAACAAAGATGCATTTCTTGGCTTTTAGATCTAATTTGCTCCTTACCATCTTCGAAATATGTACATAGCAAATGGCTCCAAAGACTCTAAAATAATCTACTACTGGTTTTTCCCCATAGAGCAGCTCAAATGGAGATTTCTCTTTGTCTGGCCATGGAGGCAACTTATTAATTACATGATAGGCACATTGGATTGCTTCTGCCCATAGCTCACGAGGCAAATTCTTGTCATGTATCCATGACAAACTCACTGAAGTTAGATGAGCTATCTTCCTTTCAGCCACTGCATTCTGTTGCGGTGTATTTGTACAAGTAAATTGCCTCTGGATCCCCTTTTCATGACAGAAAGCTGTGAAATATGTTGAGTTGAATTCACCTCCATTGTCACTCCTCAAGCATTTGATTTTTGCATCAAACTCCTTCTCCACCATGTCAGAGAAAATAACAAATTTCTATACAGCTTCACTTTTCTCCTTTAGAAAATACACCCAAGTATATCGAGGGTAATCATCCACCAGCATTATAGCATATTTACATCCACTGTAACTAGGTGTTCTTGTCGGCCCCATCAGATCTGTGTGTATAAGTTCAAAAGGAGTAGTTCTTTGTCTTTCAGAACTCTTAAATGGCAACTTGTGAGCCTTGCCAAATTGACATCCTTGGCAAACAACTTCCTCCTTCATCTGTTTCAATTCTGGCAGCCCATCAATAAGCTTATTTGATGCTATAATTTGTAACATTTGATAGCCTACATGCCCAAGTTTGGCATGCCACACAGTAGGACTATCGACTTGGCTGGTTCTTTTGACATTCGCCTCTCCTGCAGATAAAACAAACAAAGAATCCTTCCTTTTTCCTTCCAGTATGATGTCAGCATCAATATTTCTCACATCATTCAAGATTTTGACACTATTGGGGCCAAAAAGAACATACTTGCCTGAGCTGGTGATTTGTGAGACAGAAATGAGATTTTTCTTCAACCCTAGAACATGATAGACATCACTTAGTTGAACTTGCCCGCTACCAGCATTGATCTTTACAGTTCCCTCCTTTACCACAGGATGTGTTGTGTTGTCGACAGTAACTATGACTCTGTCTCCACTGTGATGACGCATTTCAAAGAAAGCTTGACTGTTCCCCGTCACATGATGTGAGCATCCAGAATCCAGGATCCATTCCTTTTGGTAATCTATATAATTTACCGATATCTTCTTCTGTCCAACCCTTCTATCCTCTATGGTGAAGCATTGATCCCATCTAAACGACTCGAAGGACTCATCTTCATTTTCTTCATATGTTGCATTCGCCTTAGAAAGTTTAGTTCTGCAATTTCTTCTGATATGACCCAACTTACCACATCTGTAGCATTTGACACTCTTTCTCTTCGGTCCTTCCTCCTCGTTGTCTTGGCTAGGCGTCTTCCCTTTGAACAAGAGAACAGATTCAGCCTCCTGTATAGATGATGATGATTGTTGCAGAAGAGCTTCCTGATTTGTAAGAAAATTTTGTAACTCCTCCAACGATAGTTGTATGGTCCATCCTTGAATGGACATGATGAATGGAGAATACTCCTTTTTCAAACCCTTGATGATGAATCTCCTACGCCGTGCTTCACTAATTTTCTCACTCGGATCTAGCTCAGAGATTTCTGCGCAAAGATTTGTAATCTTTAAGAAGTATTCAGCAAATGTAAGATTACCTTGTACTGTGGATGCAAGTTCATTTTCTAGCAACTGCAATCGAGCAACATTTTTCTTGGAGAAGAGCTTTTCAAGTGTATCCCATACAGCCTTTGGAGTGTCAAGATCTCTGATGTGATCAATTAATTCCTTGCTAACAGCCGTTCTCAACACAAACAACGCCTTCTCGCATTTTACCTTCCACTTTCGTCGAGCCTCCGCCGTGTCCGGCGTATCTGGTGGCATTCTTGTATCATTTCCTGCCACGAGATCCCATAAATCCTGCCCCTGGAGAAAAGCTTCCATGCACAACCGCCAATACTTGTAGTTCGATCCTACAAGTTTCTCAACACCGAACTGCATATTTGATCCGTTTCCTCCAGTTTGCGAGTCCATGATAACCAGTTCAGTCTGCCTTCAGTTCTTAGAGCCAAGAATTGAAAAAAAAAAAAAAGAAATGCCCAAATTAAAGTCCAAGCTCTGGATACCATAAAACAAATGAACAAGTATTTGAAATATGGAAAATAGGCTACCAGAACTCAATCTGTGATTTTATTGTAAACTGAATTGAGGAATATAGATACAGAGTTGCTGGTTTTATACATGACTGGTAGTGCTGAAAATAAGGAAACAAACTCCTAGACTTTGGCTAAATTTAAAAAAAAATAGAAGATTCTCCTAATATGTTGCAACAGCAACTTATTTAAATTGCATAAATCATGGAATACTAATTAATTCAAAGATTAAGCGATAGACACATCAGCTGCTTAATCTTTGCTGTTGTGACATGCATTATTTGTCACACTGTCATCATCAACCTGTAGCTTTCGCCCAGCAAGCAAGCCAAAATTGTGACCTAGCCTCCATCCTCCCCACACCACCAAACACAACCTAGAAATCACCACCACCGCGACCTTGTCAACCACCACGCCTCCAACCAACCTCTGCCACATATCCTCCAGCAGTCCACACCGACCAGTCACTGCCAGGAAACACCATCGCGAACCACCAGCCTCCACTACCATGAACCCCTGTTCCATCTGTTGTTTGTTACTCTCCCTTGTTTCTATGTTGGCCGCTTTTTGCTTGTTTGTTTGATTGGTTTTTCTTGTTTATTTAGGTTATTGTTAGGGAGGCAAGTTGATGAGCTCATTTGAAGTGAAGTAAAGAAATTGGATTGAAGAGAAAGAGATGTGAGAATGAGTGAACTTGGTGTCTTGGTCGATGGCAAAGATGAGACCAAAACCTTTCGATGAAGGTTTTCACGTTGGACTCCCTAAACCTTATCCTGTACACGAGTTAGGCATACATTTACTACAGGGACTAACTATCAAATTCACAATACTAAGCCTTTATTATTATTTTATGCATTTAAAGAGAACAGTCAACTCATGTAAATTTGGCAATTGTCCGATACGGACTCTATGGCGTGTTGCTTCTGACGATAGACGAAGGGAGGAAGAAATAAGAAAAAAAAATATAAGAGTTTAAAAAATAATTACTTATAATGTGAGTGTTAACAAATAAACAAGAAGAAACGTATAGTAACTTATAATAGCAAGTAAATTTGATGGAATATATATGCTCAAAAATATTTTAAGAATATTTAAAACGTAGCATATATGGAAAGTTTGCTTAGATCTTACCTAAGGTCATTTTCTAAATGAAGAACCATTAGAATAAGCGAATTAAATTGACATGGACAACCTCGTTTTGGGCAGGGACATTAAAAAACGACCAGTGGAAACTTTTTGTTGCTTTGCCAGTTACTCTCTCGTCAGGAGCCACAGACTATTTCTAAGGCTTTTAGATGCTATACCAGGCCAATGGGTTGGATCAACATGTATCACTATAGAAGAGAAAAAACCAGTTTAATGAAACTGGACTTGCAGTGTTCTTAGCTGTTTTTTGGTTGGACCTCTGGCATGTTTCAGAGCCTTGGCAAGCGTACATAGCAAGTGCTCATGTAATCCATGAGGGGTTTATTACAGTCAGTCCTGCATTTGTGTGAATCTATCTCTTTAGTCTTTAATTATTTTTTCTTTCTTCCTTTTTTTTTTAATGTAACGCTTCTTTATTGTTTATGTTAATGTGATTAATTATAATTAAGATTATAATTGATCATAATTAATTTTAGAGATAATTATAATTAATTTATTATAGAATTAAATTAATATAGAACATAATTATGTTTTTTTTTTTTTTTGTATAATTGTCTTTTTGTATAAATAGATTAAATTTCTCCTATATTCATTCATTCAAAAATATATATAAATTATTAATATTTATCTTCCTATTTATGTTTTTAATATGATATCAGAACCATGGTATTTACCTTGAGAAGAATTTCTAACTTAGTATCAGAAAATCTAGCTCTCAATTCAATCATGATTCTAAATTTCTCAGACCTTGAGACTCTTAGGGCTTCAGACTCATCTTATTCCAAACTTCAGACTTCGTCTTAGATTTCAGACTCCAGCCTAGATTCAAGACTCCAAACTCAATCATCATCCTGACCGATTCCGCACTCTAGTTTTCAAACTCAAATTGATTTCTTCTATATCCACTTAAGTTTGAGGAGGATGTTAGCGTGATTAATTATAATGATTATAATTGAGAACATAATTATATTTTATTATTTTTTTCAGTATAATAGTCTTTTTGTATAAATAGAGACTAGTCTTCATGTATTTTTTTATTTAAAAATATATACAAATTATTAATATTTGTCTCACTATTTTTATTTATAACTATTTATCTTTCTTAATGATTATTATGCGCACATAAACATTATTTTTGGAGTCTATAAGTTTCCTGTTCGTAAACCATAAATAGAGGCTTTAGGGACTCGTGGTTTGTATTACCGATTTTCCAATCAAGGATTTTTCGAATACCTGACCTAGAACAAAGTGAATCTCTATCTCAAGCCTCTCTTACACTGTGTTTGTTTTAAGAGAAAATGGAAGGAGAGAAAATGAGAGGAGAGAAAATTATCATGTATAAATATTCCATTTTCTCCCGTTTTATTAAGATTTTAATTTTAATGACCAGAGATAAATATGTTTGGTGAGATCCAACATTTTTTATTTTCTCTCTTGAGTTAGCGGAGAAAAATATATTTTAATGTATAAAATTAGTTGAAATGACCATTTTACCCCTGTAGAAACCCCTTCTTGTTCTTCTTTTCTTCTTCTTCTTCTTCTTCTTCTTCTCTCAACGATCACTGTGCAGGAATGAGAGGATATCGACTCTAAAGATGGAGGTGGGGGAACGCGCGAATGGCTATTGGGGACAATGGGTGTAAAATAAAACGCATTCACTTTTAATGGGGTGGGTGGGGGAGGCAACCATTCTCATTCACCATTAAAAAAGGAGACCCGTCCTCTCCACTATGAGTCTCAAAAAAAACTTCATTATCTTTCTCATCTCATCCATAACTCTTGTCTAACCAAATTATATATTTTAATGTATATTTACCCCGCCATGCAAAAAAACTCTTTCAAAGACCGCCCAATATGCATGATTTAATAAGTTTATAAAGCTCGTCCGTTGGTAAGTTTCCAATGCGAACCACATACCCGTTATCGCGTTTTTGTCCACCGCCCGAGGTCCTTTTCCTCGCTAATTAAAGAAAGAATAACAAGCACATCGTCCGCCGAGATGCGCACCAGATAGCGCCCCAGAGCCCATGTTTAAATCCCCCAGTGTCCAACAAACGTTGAATGATTGAACGTTACTTTCTTTTCTTTGTTTTTTTTTTTTAATCCATTTGTCAGAATTTGAAACCGAATTTTTTTTTAAAGTTTATTGTTTTGAGATTTTTTTCAATCCCATTTATTTGAGTTTTTTTAGTTAAATTTGTAATACTTTAAACAAATTTTTTTTGTTTGAAATAAAACATTTTTTTTCAAGAAAATATGTTAATCAAATAATTTGGGTTAAAGTAAGAGTGTTTGAAAAATGCAAACAAAGATCATTAAAAAAACTACAACCAATATATTGAATTCTTTTGTTGATTTATTAAAATTAGCTTATCATTATTGATGTGTTTATTTTAATTATTCCAACTCTTTTTCCTGCTCTTTCCCTCCTCAAACTCTTCATTAATTTTTGTTTTAAATAGTGATTTTATATTAAATTTAAATAAATTTGTCTCTTTTAACTCAATTTTTTATTCGATTAAGTCTACAAAGCCAAACGGTTTTGATGTTATCTCCATTAGGCCTGACAGGAGCTGTATATATCATTGATAATTCTTGAGACTGAACTGTGCAACAAAATATGATCATCAATTGATTTGCAATTAACTAAAACTAATGACTTTAGATAAGATAAATTACATGAATTAGTAAGAAATATCGGGTATGTGTGCCAATCAGGGAAGGCCTTTAACTCTTCCAATTGATTCAAAATAAATAAAGGAGATGTAGTTAGTATATTACAAAAGTAAAACAAATAGCAAATAATAAATTTACATTACATTATCCATAAAGGGTATATTAGTCATTTCACATAATTTTATTTTCTTTCTTCTCACTTTTCTTCTCAACCAAACAAGAGAAAGAAAAGTTTTTATTTTCTTTTCTTTCTCTTTTCTCTTCATCCAAACAATAGGAGAGAAAATATAATTTTCTCACTATTTTTCCTCTTCTCTATTTTCTCTCTTTTCATTTCTCTCTTCTCATTTTCTCTCTTCACCCAAACAAAGCATTAAACAAAGTGGGCAGTGAGACAAAAGCTACGCTACTCACACTACCGGATAGTTGAGACTTGAGAGTTTATCAAATTATCATGTATAAATAAGTTTTTTTTTGTAAGTGTAAATATTATTAAGATTTTAATTTTAATGTACCATCAATAACATATTTTTTACATCATTAACTAATTGTATATTTTTATATATGTAACTTTTGAGTTAGTTATTGTGAGAATTAAATATATTTTATGATATAACAATATATGATTGAATAATAGTGTAAATTTTTTTTTATACTAATAGTGGAATCCACTAATTAGGAAATGATTGTGTAACAACTCTTTGTGCATGAAAAATTGTATCATTAGTTCAAAAGTTGTCTCAACGATACACTGTGCAGGAATGAGAGGATATCATTACTCTAAAGATTGAAAGTTTTTTTAATAAATCTCTCTAAGAATGGCTATTAATAAGACAATAAAAAGTGTAAAATAAAAAGTTTCTCATTCACTTCTAATTTTGTATTGATAGAGACCATTCTCATTCATTTTTCCATTAAAAAAAAGATAAAATGTAAAAAATTCACTTAAACTATGAGTCATTTACAAAAAAAACTTCATTATACTTTAAAACTCATCAATCATCTACATAACTCATTGAACTAACCAAATTATATATTTTAATGTATATTTACCCTTGTACATGCAAAAAACTCTTTCATAAGAAGTTAATATGCATGATTTAATAAGTTTATAAAGTCGTGTTGGTAAGTTTCAAAACACTTGAGATTTTTTACACATACCCATAGTTAGAAGGAGTTTTTGGTATTTCGCCCATTTTTTTTTAAAAAAAGGAAGGAATTAATTAAAGAAAGAATAACAAGCACATCCCGCACGAGAGGGAGCCACAGATAGCGAATCCAGAGCGTACATGTTTAAATAAATGAATGCAGTGTCCAACAAACGTTGAATGATTGAATGGTAATACCTCTCATTTTCAAGAATGTAGGTAGTAGCAATGGATGGACTTACGAAAATAAGAAACAAAGATTTCACAGAATTTGAAACAAACGACTACTTAGTCTTCTATTAAAGCTAAGCAAAACATCTCGTGACACTTACAGCAAGCTCCTCAGCTCCTCAATCCCAGTCAATTTCAGTTTCTCTGTTATCTTTCTCTCTCTCTCTCTCTCTCAACAAAAGATCCTCGTGATGAAGAGCTCTTATATTTCACGAGCTTCATATCCCTCACTTAGAGATCAAGAACACCTACCTAGCTCAGTTTTGAACTCCTTCAAATACCCCTCCAAATCATGCACCCCACATCATCATCAACCAACACATTCTTCTACTACAACCAATGGAATCCAAAATTCAACTCTTTTTCCTCACTCTTTCCCTCCTCATTCTTACTACCATCCATGCAGAAACTCTTCAAACTTACATAGTTCAACTGTACCCTCATGGCACAACCAGCTCTTTGTTCACCTCCAAGCTCAAATGGCATCTTTCATTTATACAACAAACCATTTCCTCTGATGAGGACCCTTCTTCACGCCTCCTCTACTCTTACCGTTCTGCCATGGACGGTTTTGCAGCTCAACTAACTGAGTCTGAGCTTGAGTACTTGCAAAATTTGCCTGATGTTATCTCCATTAGGCCTGACAGGCAGCTTCAGATTCACACCACCTATTCTTACAAGTTCTTGGGACTGAACCCTGCAAGAGAAAATGGTTGGTATCAATCTGGATTTGGCCGTGGAACCATAATTGGGGTGCTTGATACTGGAGTGTGGCCAGAGAGTCCCAGCTTCAATGATCATGGAATGCCTCCAGTTCCCAAGAAATGGAAGGGTATATGCCAATCAGGGAAGGCCTTTAACTCTTCCAATTGTAACCGAAAACTCATTGGTGCAAGGTACTTTACCAAAGGCCATCTTGCAGTATCACCTTCAAGAATTCCAGAATATCTCTCTCCAAGAGACTCCTCAGGACATGGCACACACACTTCATCCACTGCTGGTGGAGTGCCAGTGCCAATGGCGAGTGTGTTTGGTTATGCAGCGGGCATGGCAAGAGGAATGGCTCCTGGTGCTCACATTGCAGTGTACAAAGTGTGCTGGTTCAATGGCTGCTATAACTCTGATATCATGGCTGCAATGGATGTGGCAATCAGAGATGGTGTGGACATTCTCTCCTTGTCTCTAGGTGGCTTCCCAGTGCCTCTATATGATGATAATATTGCCATTGGAAGCTTTAGAGCAATGGAGCATGGGATTTCTGTTATATGTGCAGCAGGAAACAATGGCCCAACAGCAATGTCTGTTGCCAATGAAGCTCCTTGGATTGCCACTGTTGGTGCAAGCACACTAGACAGGAAATTCCCAGCTATAGTTCACATGGGTAATGGACAAGTTCTCTATGGAGAATCCATGTACCCGTTGAACAGGCTAATGAGCATTGGCAAGGAACTTGAGCTGGTTTATGTGACTGATGGGGATACGGAGAGTCAATTTTGCCTCAGAGGGTCTCTTCCAAGGGACAAAGTTCAAGGCAAAATAGTGGTCTGTGATCGAGGTGTCAATGGAAGAGCAGAAAAGGGTCAAGTTGTGAAGGAGGCAGGTGGTGCTGCTATGATCTTGGCAAACACTGAGGTAAACTTGGAAGAGGATTCAGTTGATGTTCATGTCTTGCCTGCAACTTTGGTAGGATTTGATGAATCAATCACGTTAAAAGCTTACATAAACTCTACAAAGAGGCCTCTTGCTCGAATTGAATTTGGAGGAACTGTGATAGGGAAGTCAAGAGCTCCAGCAGTGGCAAGATTTTCAGCTAGAGGACCAAGTTTTACAGACCCTTCAATCCTCAAACCAGATGTTATAGCTCCAGGCGTCAACATTATTGCTGCATGGCCACAGAACCTTGGTCCTACAGGCCTTCCAGAGGATTCTAGAAGAGTGAACTTCTCTGTCATGTCCGGTACCTCAATGTCATGTCCTCATGTAAGTGGAATTGCTGCCCTTATTCATTCAGCTCACCCAAGATGGACTCCTGCAGCTATCAAATCTGCAATTATGACAACAGCTGAGGTAACTGACCATACAGGAAGACCAATACTAGATGAAGACAAACCTGCAGGACCTTTTGCCATGGGAGCTGGACATTTGAACCCCCAAAAAGCATTGAACCCTGGACTGATATATGATATTAGGCCAGATGACTATGTCAACCACCTTTGCAGCCTTGGATATACAAGGTCAGAAATATTCAGTATCACTCACAGAAATGTGAGCTGCCATGCAATCATGCAGATGAATAGAGGCTTCAGCCTTAACTATCCTTCTATCTCAGTGATTTTTAAGGATGAAATGAGGAGAAAGATGTTTAACAGGCGACTGACAAATGTGGGAAGTCCTAACTCCATCTACTCAGTAGACGTTATGGCACCTGAAGGAGTAAAAGTGATAGTGAAACCCAAGCAGCTGGTATTTGAACAAATAAATCAAAGCTTGAGTTACAGGGTTTGGTTTTTATCAAGAAAAAGAGTAAAAAAAGGTGCTGATACGATGACCTTTGCAGATGGGCATTTGACATGGATACATTCTCAAAATGGTTCTTACAGGGTTAGAAGCCCAATAGCAGTGATTTGGAAGTCTAAGTAGCATGGACAAGATTAGTACTACAGCCATTATTAAGTTTGTCTTGTAGCTTATTTTATTATCATTGTTGGTTCAATAGCTTTATGTCTCGCAGAGTTTACCCTGAACTTTGTGTTCCGAGTTTTATTAGAAAAAACTCGAGAAGGAATCTTAAAAGTAAGCCCATTTATAAATGCTAAATAATTGGTCGTGCCAAGATTTATTCAAAACTCTCTGGTTAACTTATTTTTTTGAATCAAAACAATTGCAATAACTACTTCATAAAGCTCAGGGAAAGAAGTACTCTAACAACTTCAATTTGTATCTTGGATCCAACAACAATGGCAATCCACATAATTCCATGAACAACAGATCCAATATTTCAAAATATATGATTCATTTAAACACACAAATTTTCCCACTCCAGCTGCTCCTAAAACAGGAATAGAGACGTTTGAAATTGCATCCATCAAATTTTGCCAAATATCCCAGTAATTTACTTTTCCATCAAGAAAATACATTTAACAATGACAAAAGGTAAATAGACACCCACGGATAAGCTATTAAGTAGAGAGATAACAGGAAAGACAAGCCAAGAAAATCATTTAGCAGCATGTTGTCCATACTATATTGCTTGCTAAAGTTGTCTAGTTCTTATTCAAAACATAATAACGATACCAAGGAGGGAGTCATTGTACCACGAGCTTTGCAAATTGTCTAGGAAACAGTTACTTGAGATCTAAACAGCAGCAGGAAAAGCAATTTTTTTTAATAAAAAATTGGAACTCAGAAGGATATGTGTATGTGAATTGAAGTTAATGCACGTCAGTTTAGTACTTCACTCAAGTTTTATCTGACCAAATCACAAAAAACAAACATCATGAATCATTACAAAGGAGAAAAGATAGAAGGGATTATTAGCACAATTACTCATTTTTTTATGAATTGCAAACCATTCGCATTAGAGTATCGCTCCATGAATCTCATGAATCTATCCCACTCCCGTGGATTCCTCATCACATACTTAGCCTCAATTCCTGATGGTTTTCCATTGACAAATTTGGCACTCACATCAACTGACTGAAGGACTCCTTCCTCATCAATCATGTATAAACCGGTGATGTCACCAACTTCACCAGAAGAATCAAAAACTGAGGGTTGTTCAAACTTGAAGATAGCCATGCCATTTGTTCCATCCCTTGATTTAGTCAGCCTCACATCTGGTATTGTCTGTTCATCAGTTCCTTTAATGAACTGTATGGTTGGTTTGACCATCATGATAACAGGTACGAGCATGGGAGGATTTTGTGTTAGCTTAGGCAACCTCAAACGTGGCAGGTGTACAGATTGGCCATTGAACGAGGAGTGAGTACTTCGATGAACAATCCAAGATGGGACTGCATAAACAAAGAGACTATTATGTTAGCCGTGAACGTTAGATCATATAAAAAATTGCCCTATATTGCATACTTGAGGAAACATATATAAGTCTCCAAAGAACGTCTATCTATACTTTGGGATCAAGGGAAGATGATACGATAAATTGTTCTGCACATAGATAGAAAGGTGAAAAATGTAGCTCTAAACTAAAGGGGCTTCTACTTAATAACATTAAACATTGATTATTCATAGTTATGTTATTAATTGTAAGATCTCGGTTCTCCTTGTACTTTTCTCCACAACACTAAGTTTCCATTCCATCAAATATTCTTACTTATTTGCGTTTAAGTACAGCATCATCCAAGACTCACCATCTAAAACCTCCTTTTAAATAAAAGATAACACAAGAAAATGAAGTAATTTTGTAGAGTAATCTTATTTGTATGGGCAAGGCATAAATATTCAAAATCAAAAGCTACTATTATAACCACTTACATAT
This sequence comes from Ormosia emarginata, assembly GCA_029884605.1. Classification (NCBI taxonomy): domain Eukaryota; kingdom Viridiplantae; phylum Streptophyta; class Magnoliopsida; order Fabales; family Fabaceae; genus Ormosia; species Ormosia emarginata. The sequence goes on along the minus strand of JAQQTP010000080.1, from coordinate 16,683,650 downwards.
ATAAGTTTATCAAAGTTTTTCAAATGTGTTCCCCCCCCCCCCACCCCCTGATCCGTCCCTAAGAAGATCTATGCCTATACTCCCCAGAATATAACCAGTTTACTACCTTAAAAGTCTGTAAACATTCAAAATTCTGAACTTTTACCACAGGTATAGTGCTATAAGGAAAATAAAATATCACATCAGGAATTTTATGTTGTACAAAAGCAAAATCGTCTCTCATTTATTCAAAGCTACAACTCCTCCAATGAAAAAAGCGGGAAAAAGAAAAGAATGCCACAGCTAGTTCTTTATTCCTCTAACTCCTCTTTTTTCTTACTTATTTGGTCTCCTGGAATGCCAATTGTCTAGAATAGAGGCAAACCAAACTACTAAGTTGAAAATAATCCATAATGCCTTAAAAAAGAAAAAAAGTGAAGTTGCTGGAGAATCTAAGAGAGTGCCCGTACCTGAAAATAAACGTGAATTCTGAAGAGTTTTGGAGAGCGGAGATGACAATGGCAGGTAATGCATAGTAGTTGCCATTGCAGGGAGAAGAGAGAGAGTTCTCAAGACTTGTCTCTTTTAGTTGTAGTTGTAAAAGAGAGTAACATTGTGGTCTGAACAAAGTGTGATGTGTAACAAAGACAGCCATTCACTTGAAAAATGCTTGGCTTTGCAAAAGGATTTTGTGTGTCGTAGAGAGTGATTAGATTTAGATGGCTCACACCAGATTGACATGCTGATATGGCAGCCCACGAATACTAAATGTTGCATGAATTATGATATATTTTTTTTTCTTTTTTTTTTTTTGGCCTAGGAATCTAAGATGAATCTATGTTACTCGGGTTCCACCAGCATATGTGGGGCTTAAGGGTGTTGATACATCGGGTTAGGGCCGGTTTGATTTGTCTTAAATTTAACTTGATATTTTAATTAGGTCAATGTTTTAGAATCAGTTATCTTTAGTAATGACTTGATTAACGATTGCATCAGAGATATTTAAACAAATGATATAAATTTAGACATTTTATATAATTGAGTAATAAAATTTTAGAAGTAAAAAATTAAAATTAACGTATATATTTAAAAATAAATAATATTAATATAAATATATTATTGTGTTATGAAAAAAATTATTAGTTTAAGTGAAAAAGTTTATTATATAACTAATGAATTGTCAAAAAAGAAAGTATAAGATTTAAAATTATGGACTTGTTTGATATATCATATTAAGTATAATAATATAAGTTAATACAATATATTATGATTTTATCAGTTATTTAGTATAAACATTATATTGTAAAAATTTATTTATTAAATTATTCTTATATATTAAAATAATCAATAACTTAATTAAGTTTTATGGTGAGATTAAACTTTATTAAGTTTTGATATATAAGTTTCTTTAAAAATCTTCTCATTATAACTATAAACACTTTGATACCTTTAAACTCATCGTATCGATTTTATATTATTAAATATTATATTATCAAATCTTATATTATCAGGTTTAATATATTAAATATTATTTTATCATATGTACAAAATGGTCCCTATATGTGACACTAGTCTAGGTTGAATCAACCCAAAATATGACCAAAAAATTATATTTAGTTACTAAAAGTTAAACACATTCTGATTAACTTCGTGTTGAGTTGAGTTTTGAACACATTTATACAAAGACATGGGTATGTTTGAACATGAACAACCCTCCGGCCCACCTAATAGGCCACTTCTAAGCTCCATGGCAATAGGCCTTCTAACTTTCTTGACGATCCAAAGATTTAAAATATAAGATTTGTGGACCCAAAAAAAATATATTTATAAGATTTAAGGGAAAAGAAAAATAACAGAAGACATTGTAAGATTGTTTGTTTATAATATTAATTCTCTCTTTCATTTTTCATTATTTTTACCATGATGAAACTGTCACTGCTAAGAAATCTCTAAGCACCCTTTCTTTCCTTTTTTTTTTTTTTCCGAATCATGCATTAGAGAACATGAGATTTTTTTGTTTTTTTGTTTTTGGAACAATAAAAATGCAAGCACATAGAAGAAAATTCACACGGCACATATGTAATAACAAATTAAATCAGTGCTATCACACATAAATTTCAAAATAAAAATATACACACTAAAAAAAATCATTTGGAAAGGAAAATCAGATAATTCATGTAATATGCTACTGCCACCTGATTTCTTGGAGCGAGATATCCAGGATTCTTGATGTAAAGGAAACAAGGAAGCTCAGAAGGCCTAAACCCATGGCAAGGTTTTAATCAACCTAAACTAAGAATGATTTTCCAAACTAATACGAGGCCAAGCCACATCACATGCACATGCTACATGTGCAATTAGGAGCACTATGATCCCATTTTAGCATCTCTTGGCTGTCTGTAATATGGGTTTTCTTTTTCTTTTCATTTTTTAAATGAATAAAAGCTGGTTCTGGTTTTCCTTGCCACAAAGGCATTTGGACGCAAGTAAGCAAAATTTTCAACCTCCTCACCATTCTCCCACCAATGACCAATGAGATGTAAGATAGAACAGCCATCAGACTAATTCAATATTTCAAATCCTCACTGTCTTTCTCCAATAATAAGGAAGGATGTACTTCACCAGGAAGCTGCCATTTCACATGGCTTCCATCTGTCTTAGTACATGGATAGGTACCAAATGTGATCTAAGTAATAGAAAGGGCAGTCATATTATCACTAATTTCTTGTTATAATAGTTCACACCATGTGTGCATGTGAATATTGAAAGGGAGAAAAGGGAATAAAGAAAAAAGAAATAATTTTTAAATGAGAAGTGGCAGTTGGTGGCCTCAGACCATGATTGATCAAGTGCAGCACTTTTCTCCCATTTCCTTCCGTTTGCTGATTCCTCTTATAATTTATTCTCCATTCTTATGAGCATGTCCCTATTTTCATCTATTGCTTGCTTCTTCATCTTAAAGGACTTATTTGTGTTTAAAAAAACAAGAAAAAAAAAACTGCTATAGAAATTAACAAGGTTCATTAATTCCCAGATGCATTTGAAGATTTTTAGTCCTACACATTATCAAATTGTAAAAGTAGAGAGGTTTTAAGCACCCAAAAATAAAAAATAAAAAATAAAAAATACTAGAAAGGTTTTTGTTGCATTGCCCGGTTTCCTTTATTGGCTGGCACATTTGCATATGCTTCTAGTATTTCACCAATGGTCAACTGAGTGTATAACTGATGCTCTAGTTATAAAAATACCTCATAATCATTTTTGCGGCTCTTTCATTTTATTTTGTTTTAATTTAATGGATGGTAGAACTTGTCTTATTTTCATGCTTCTTTCACCTGTAACATGGAAAGATTCCCTTGTCAAAGTCATAATGAATAATTAACATTTTGAGGCTAAAACCATCAAGTGGATGACAAGTGATGTTTCTGATCTTTCTTTCCTTGATCTTTTTTCAAAAGAAAAATTACATAAATCTCTTATGAAGTTTAGCCTAATTATATGTGACATTCTTTTTATTTGCTCTTTTATACTAATCTCTCTTATAAGGGAGATAAAAACAATGATAAAAAAAAATAAGTGTAATAATAATATAAATTTCAAAGAAAATTAATGTAATTTTTGAAATAAAAAATGTATTGAGTGTAATTAAATTAATTAAATTAATATAATTTTTTTATATATATATTTTCCTCTTTCTCCCCCGTGTCTTTCTTTCTTCCTTTCCTTCCTTGTCCTTCATTGTGGAAAAGTTATTCCCATTATCACATGGCTTTGGTTTGGATTTTGAAGTTACGATAATCGTAAGTACATGAATGTTCTTTGCGGTAACGTTTTCATTACAACAAGTTGTATCCATGCAACAATAAAAAACCATCATTGATCTTTGGAAAAGACATATCAACAATGGAGATCAATGAACTGCAATTTTTTTTACATGTAAGTTTTTTCTTTTTTTTTTTTTATGGCATATGTAATTGTATATATAAAAAATTCTATTTATTTTAATAAATATTATTTATATTTACACAAAAAAATTAGATCATATTTTTTTATAAATAACTTTAAATATAAGAAATATTATATATTTAAATTAATAATATTTACGTTCACTCAAATCTACACATAAATCAAGTCAGATCGTCTTATTTTTTTAATACATAATTATACATATAAAAAATTTTATATATTTTAATTAGTAATATTTATATACATTTAGATTTACATATACAACAGTCAAATAAAAAAAAAAAAGACAAAAAAGGAGGTGGGGGGGGGGGGGGGGGGGGGGGGAAGAGGGGGAACCGCTTATTTGCGGTAAAAGGAGCTATTGTACGCTAAACGCCTCCTTTGGTGGTTCCTTACCTTAATCATATATAAATTGGCCCACTTTTGCATCATTTCTGAATCTTTGTCATACTTAGAAGTTACTCTTCAATCTGCTGGAACTTGAAAGTCCACTCATGGTCATGGAACACACTTAAATTAAAGTGGCTTAGCAAAAAAAATTATTCAATGTACTGGGAAAGATGATTTAGACAATTTTTATTGTCTAAAAGCAGATTTCGTAAAGCTCAAACGAGGTTATAAAGTTCCCTTAACAATTTAGTAGTATCTAGTGTGATGTAGTTATAATTTTTGTAATTTTTTTTTCCAGTTTTTCTCTTTTCCCACAGCTGGTTGAATCTCAATCATAGATTGCCGACTTTATATATATTTGTGAACTGATGAAATCTAGTGATCGGATAGTTTAATTGGAAAAGAAACTCAGAGATGGAGTGAATTATGTATACATTTACTACCTAGCTAGAAAAGAAATATAAAAAAACTTAAGGGCCCTTGTGGATCACTCATCTGATCTACTCTATGTAGAAGATATATATTTTCTCATCCCTTTACTCACAATCTTGTTAGCAAGAATGTAATTACCGCAAAATGGAATTCAAAATAAACAAATAGGAGAGGCACTCTTAATAAATAAAAATAAAATTAACTGCCTTATCCCTCTTCAAATTGACAATGATAACCGAAAGAGGAAAAAAGTAGAAACTAAGCCAGCATTAAGCGCCACATTCTCTTCCATGTTTTATGTTGGAGAAACTTCAAATAAGTCAAAAGCTTCACCTGTCATTACTTGCACACCACTAGCTGCTTTGAAATACCAGTTCATAAACCTGACAAGTTTCTTAAAAATGACCGAAACTAATCAAGTGTTTTATTTATTGGTCATATCATATAATATATGGAGTCACATACATTAGCGGTTCCTCTTTCAACCACTTCCTCATAAACTATACATATCACTCTCTTTCAGTGTTCTGTCCATCCCCACATAGCACTTCTTCTTCAGTTTCAGTAGAGTGCAAATGATGGACAACTGAGACATTAATCAAGCAGAATGAAGAAGAACAAGATGCAAATGAAAACTCAGTTTTTCATCTTCTTCTTCTGTTACATTGGCTGTTTCACTTATGGTTTTGCTGCTGCTACAAATGATGAAGTATCAGCTTTGCTTTCTATAAAAGCAGGTCTGGTTGATCCGTTGAACACCCTGCAGGATTGGAAACTGTTGGACAAAGCACCAGGGAAGGATGCAGCTCATTGTAACTGGACTGGTGTCTGGTGCAACTCAGCTGGAGCTATAGAGAAGCTTGATCTCTCCCACAAGAATCTTAGTGGCATAGTATCCAATGATATACAAAGGCTTAAAAGTCTCAGTTCTCTCAACTTGTGCTGCAATGCTTTTTCATCACCATTGTCAAAATCCATAGCCAATCTCACCACACTGGAGAGTCTTGATGTAAGCCAGAATTTCTTCAATGGAGACTTTCCATTAGGCCTTGGAAAGGCATGGAGACTTATGAACTTAAACGGATCCAGCAATGAGTTCTCAGGTTGTCTTCCTGGGGACCTTGGAAATGCCTCTTCCTTAGAGATGTTGGATCTCAGAGGCAGCTTCTTTGAAGGGTCAGTTCCAGCATCATTCAGTAACTTGCATAAGTTGAAGTTCCTTGGTCTATCTGGGAATAACCTCACTGGGAAAATTCCAGGAGAGCTGGGACAACTTTTATCACTGGAGAATATGATTCTTGGGTACAATGAATTTGAAGGTGGGATTCCATCAGAGTTGGGAAATCTCACCAGTCTTAAGTATCTTGATTTAGCAGTAGCCAATATTGGTGGTGAGATTCCAGTAGCATTGGGAAAGCTCAAGTCATTGAATACAGTTTTCTTATACAACAACAACTTTGAAGGTAGAATTCCACCAGAAATTGGCAATATGACTTCTTTGCAGTTGCTGGATCTCTCTGATAACATGTTGTCAGGGAAAATTCCAGCTGAAATAAGTCAGCTGAAAAATTTACAGCTTCTGAACTTCATGCATAACCAGCTGTCTGGTCCTGTGCCTTCTGGCCTTGAGGATTTGCCACAACTGGGGGTGCTTGAGCTATGGAACAATTCCTTGTCAGGGCCATTGCCTAGTAACCTTGGCAAGAATTCACCATTGCAATGGTTGGATGTATCATCCAATTTACTCTCTGGTGAGATTCCAGAAACTCTTTGCAGCCAAGGCAATCTCACCAAGCTTATACTTTTCAATAATGCCTTCTCTGGTTCAATTCCATCAAGCCTATCAACGTGCCCTTCACTTGTTCGTGTTCGAATTCAGAACAATTTTCTTTCTGGGACAGTTCCTGTGGGTCTTGGCAAGCTTGGGAAGCTTCAAAGGTTAGAATTGGCAAACAATAGTCTCACTGGTGGAATTCCTGATGACATTGCTTCTTCCACATCCCTTTCTTTCATTGATTTCTCAAGAAACAAACTCCATTCTCTTCTTCCTTCCACGGTTCTTTCCATTCCAAACCTGCAAGCTTTCATGGTCTCCAACAACAACTTGGAAGGTGAAATCCCAGACCAATTCCAGGACTGTCCCTCACTTGCTGTTATTGATCTCTCATCAAATCATTTCTCTGGAAGCATTCCAGCTAGCATTGCTTCATGTCAGAAATTGGTAAATTTGAACCTACAAAACAACCAATTGACTGGTGAAATCCCAAAAGCAATAGCTAACATGCCTTCATTGGCCATTCTTGATCTTTCCAACAACTCTCTGACTGGTCAAATACCTGAAAGCTTTGGTGTTTCTCCAGCTCTGGAAGCATTCAATGTCTCATACAATAAGCTTGAAGGTTCTGTCCCAGCAAATGGCATGCTAAGAACTATAAACCCAGATGATCTTGTGGGCAATGCTGGCCTATGTGGTGGTGTCCTCCCTCCATGTGGCCAAAACTCTGCATATTCATCAAGGCATGGGAGCTCACATGCAAAGCACATTATTGTAGGATGGATCATTGGAATATCATCAATCCTAGCCATTGGGATTGCAATTGTGGTAGCAAGATCTTTATACATAAGGTGGTACACTGATGGGTTCTGCTTCCAAGAAAGATTTTATAAGGGTAGCAAAGGTTGGCCCTGGAGATTGATGGCATTTCAGAGGCTTGGTTTTACAAGTACTGACATTCTAGCTTGCACCAAGGAAACGAATGTGATTGGCATGGGAGCTACTGGGGTTGTTTATAAGGCTGAGATACCACAGTCAAGAACAGTCGTGGCAGTGAAAAAATTGTGGAGATCAGGATCTGATATTGAAGTAGGAAGCAGTGATGACCTTGTTGGAGAGGTGAATCTTCTAGGGAGGCTAAGGCATAGGAACATTGTTAGACTATTAGGATTTCTTCACAACGACACTGATGTGATGATAGTTTATGAATTTATGCACAATGGTAACCTTGGAGATGCCTTGCATGGCAAACAAGCACCAAGATTGCTTGTAGACTGGGTTTCACGGTATAACATAGCTCTAGGAGTTGCACAAGGACTTGCTTATCTTCATCATGACTGTAATCCACCCGTTATCCACCGTGACATCAAGTCAAATAATATATTGCTTGATACAAATCTTGAGGCAAGGATAGCAGATTTTGGGTTAGCCAAGATGATGGTAAAAAAGAATGAAACAGTCTCCATGGTTGCTGGATCCTATGGCTACATTGCCCCTGGTGAGTTACTAGTTCATACATCTTACTATATCTAGTTAATAGCTACTTTTGCTCCCAGACCACTTAAGAGCAAGAAGGATAGTTAAAATCTCAAAGAACATAACTTTAAATTAGCATATCAGGATAGAAGATAAGGTTGCATATATTCATATTTGTGAAAGAGATGTTTGCTATTTCTTAGATGTACAAGATTTATATTCATAACCTTTAAATTATTTATTCTTTGGCAGAGTATGGATATGCCTTGAAGGTGGATGAAAAGATTGATGTTTACAGTTATGGAGTAGTTTTGTTGGAGCTTCTTACAGGAAAGCGGCCTTTAGATCCAGACTTTGGAGAGTCTATAGACATTGTAGAGTGGATTAGAAGGAAGATTAGAGACAACAAATCTCTAGAAGAAGCATTAGACCCCAGTGTAGGAAACTGCAGGCATGTTCTAGAAGAGATGCTTTTAGTTCTGAGAATAGCACTTCTATGCACTACCAAGCTCCCCAAGGACAGACCCACCATGAGGGATGTCATAACGATGCTTGGAGAGGCAAAGCCTCGGAGAAAGAGCAGTAGCAACAATGAAGCATTTGCAGCTAACAACAAAAAGATGCCAGTTTTTAGCACATCACCAGTTAATGGCCTTGTGTAGGAACAAAAAATGAGTTTTCCCTGGCCAACAAGCCCTTTGGAGCTGTCATATTATTAATTTCCTTTAAATTTGTAATTAGCGGTGCACATTTGTCTTTAAAATATTAATGGGTATATCAAAATGGATTAACTTTTGCAAATAAATTTTATTTGTATTCTGATTTTGGTGAAAAGACATAGATTTCAACAGAAACCAAGATAAAGCAATTGTACCTATTATCCTTTGAATAACAATGATAATTTTCTATATGTAATAATGAAGTACTGAAAAGTAACTTGGTCCCTTCTCTCTCTGTCTCTCTCTAACATGTGAGGGACTGGCATTTCTTTTGCAAAGATCTATTGTTTAATGATCATCAGTACATTCGAGAAAGCCTCGATTCTCCAGTTATTCATATTCACATTTACAACACCCCCTCACTCCTCCAGAAAAAAATGAAAATCCTATCTCAATCCCAACAAACAAGCCCAGAGTAATTTATTTATGTACTTGAAGCTCTAAGCTCTCAATAGTAATAGTTGGACCAAAATGCAAGAAAAACCCTCTAAATAAAGAGTATGTATATTGACTTCCTTTAAGTTTTTTACACTTGCACAAGAGGGTTAATATACACAATTTGGTAAGTTCAAAAAGTTTTGTTAGTGAGTTTCAAAACGCATATAGATTTTCTGCACATAACTAATAACTCATTGTTAAAGAGGCGTCTGATAGTTATAAGTTAAATAGTATTACATTGCCAGTTAGTCAAAGTTGTGCTTAATTTATCTGCGTAAAAATGGGTGCCACACCAATATTCAGAAGCGACAGATTGTCAATATTCCGGACAAGCATTCTTTCTAAAAAGCTACGGATTGCTTGTGCTTGAAGACTTGATGTTCTTGACCAAAAGATTGATGCAAAACAAATCTTAACACGTACTTTAACCTTGTTAAACGCAAAAGACACAGCTCGTAAGTCCTTTAGCAATAACGTCCATGCATATATAAATCCCATTTGAGTTCTTAACGAAAAATAATAAAATCAAGCCAGTTCTACAGGTAGAAGGCAAATAGGACTGCTATTTCAAGTGAAAATTCGAATTACATTAGCACGGAAAGAGAATGCAATCAAAATTTGATAAGGAAGCAAGCAAGCATCTCATATTTACACCATTAAGAAGCAGCAAAGACTTGTATGACTAGTGACTAGTATTACATGAAAATCTATGGCGCTTGTGCCCTTCAAGTGAAGACCATATACCAAGTGAAATTAAACAAAAAACGCCTAGGTTTGATCATTTAAATCTTAAAATCCATTTACTTGCAGTATTACTTTAATTTTCTCCTTTTGTTTTTTCACCCTTTTTTATTCCTTCTATTCGTGTAATACATTTTAGGTCATAAGTTTTCTGTATCCTAATAAACCATGCATGCAATCATTGTCTATATGGGCTTGCTTTTCAATCTGCTGTTCTTTTCTTCCAATCTTGGTGCTGCAAATAAGTAACTTAGTTAGAGAAAGAAAAACGAGTAAATAAGTTGTGTTAGGAATAATAATGCGTCTGCTTACCAAGTCCATTACCATTAGCCTCGGATGTCCACATGATTCTAAGCCTCCTCACAGAGCTAAGGAACATCCTGATTGCAATTTTAAAGAGAAAGGTAGATAAATATCAACCCAGATAAAACCGGAGGTCCTACTATGAAAAGACAAGTATCAATTCCATTTCTCAAATCTTAAATTTCTTGCTTTTGTTCTTGCTCCAAATATTAATAGTATTTTTCTTATTCAGGAAAAGAGCCATGGTCTCTATATTATAGGAAGTCCATGAAACAGTGAATTCTTAACTGGTATACTTGGATTGTGCACTGAATGGTGGCTTAAGTATTGGGATATTAGTATAGGCTGTGCAATCAGTAGCAAATTGTAATATATTTGTGTCTTATATCTTACAGTTACTTTCTGGCACCAGTGATTTTGGATAGAATCCTGGGCTTTCAAAAGCCAAAACAAGGGTGACAGCAGTAAAATATACGTTTACATCATACAATAATAATTAAAACTGTTTATTTCTATCAGTTATTAGTGTTAGATGCACTAAGCTTTTCTGCTCACTCAGGCTATCATCAAGAAAGCAGAAGGTACTTTCCTAGCACATTCTCTTGGATTTGCCAGACCAAATTAAACAATACACATACTATTTGAAAATCAACCGACAAAGCAAATTTTAGCTTGATTAAAAAATATACTGCAACATCAATGACATCATTACAGAGGGAGAGAAGTTTTGACACTAAAACCAAACTGATGATTATGAACCAAATACGTACCACCAAGGAACATCTCCAACAAGCATCCAGTCTCCTTCCTTGTCTTCGTATGTGAGCACAAAGTTGGAAGATCCATCCAACAATTTTGATTGCCCATCTGCTCCAACCATAATGCCATGACCCTCTCCGTTTGATCCTACTGACAATGATGTCAATACCACTGGGGAGAAAAAAAGAATCAAACACATTGAAAAGACAAAATTAAACACTACGGTATCTTCTATCTCAAAACCAAAATACAAGAGACAGATAAAAAAAAAATGACATACCAGAATTTTATTGATGAAAACAGAACATCAAGTTGTTAGGTGGTTTTGTATCTTTTTGGTTATATTTTGATAGCTCATGTGTTAAAATACTGAAATAATGAGATGGTCTTGAAGGAAAAGGAGTACATAGGAACAAATCTATTCTTAACAAGATGAGGAAAAGAAAAAAAGGGAAGAGTAAAACTTTAAACCCCTATCACTGCCACCTATATAAAGTAATCCATATGTGCTTGTCAGTTTTTAATCCTTTATTAATCTTTAAATGTACTTTTTGGACAACAGTTAATCACACATATGTTTAGATTTGGCAAAGTTAAAAGGAGAGGCAGTAAGAAGTTATTATTGTGTCACACTTAAGCGGACACAAGAAAGGAATGGCACAAAGTCAACAAAATATTCACCAAGCACATAAAATCTTGCTGATCTTGAAAACATGGCATAATTCCATACAGGAGTTGCATTTTCTTTATTAGGAGTAACGGAGTATAAAGACAAAGAAAAACTCACCTTTGCAAGTGATGACCGAAGTTGGTTCATTAAACATATCCTCCAAGGTTCGAGCTAAGGTTTCATAGGAACTATGAGCACTCAAATCAACCTTCCTTCCAATTGGTATCCCATCCATATTTACCTTCACAAACAGGGAACTCCTGAGGTTTCCTTTTTCTTTGGCAATAATGTTGTTATTATCACTGCCACTGTCAGCACTGTTCCTTACCACGGCACTATTACTCTTACTTTTCTCAACCATAGAGTTGAATGCTTCGGTGGCTGGTGATTTTGTATGGCTATTAAAACTATTCATTCTATATGCTCTCAGAGGAGGCCATCCAACTACCTGACTGTAAGAAATTCAATCACAACAGAAATGACAATCACATCAGTAAAGAAATGAGAATAAAATTGATAAATATTTTATTCATTCTGTTTCTAGAAAGGGTAAGACACCAAGGACATCATTGAGAAAAATTAGAACCAGAACCATCAGAAAATGAAACAAAGTGCCTTGCACATGGAAAACTTCTTGTTGAGAAATGTAAATAGTAAACCAATTATTTTGGATAAAAATAAAAGCACTAAATTTAAAAGAAAGAATTTTATTTATTTTTTTTGGGTACAATAAAAGCAAGAAAATTACTGATGCAAAATGATAACTCTGCATACTACATATTCTAAGTTGGTAATTTCTACAGTATAGGTTGAGTTTCTGCTTTACTTTTGTTAAACAAATAAAGATATCAAAATTTACATGACCCACTGAGCAGATGAAACACGCCATAGTTAGTACTTAGAACTTTCATTTTTTTTTCTTTTTTTTTTTTAACAGCTGAATTGAGTTCTAAGCAAACTCTTAATTACGCATTAGATGAGAAATTCTAGATTGTCTATATTATTGGATCAAATATCAATCACTTAATATTTCAATACCATTAGTGTCAGTAAAGTCCACGGCAAATTACACCAATCTTTCCCATCAAAAGTATGAAACTATTCCAACGTTGAGTATTTAAAATACAAATGGGTCTAGATTATTATAAATAGTCGTTTGTTAATATGCTACCCCGTTTCTTTACAGCCACTGTTCACTAAATCATCTTGAGGGATACGGTCACAAAATAAATTCTCAAAAGAAAAAATTAATGGAAATTGTAACCTCATAATAAATATAAAACTAATACTACAATAAAAATTAAATTGGATTCTATCAATCCATATCTGAAGAAACGACCTTCGGTGTTTGAAGTGGAACATGAGATTCTTTTTAGAGTTGGGGAATTTCGACCATTTTAGTTTGAGTGGTGAATTTCTTCCAACTTTTTAAGCTCCTTTCTAGCTCATTGAATTTTCTTTTTCACTTTTTTTGAAACCATAAGTATTTCTATAAGTTTAGCTCATTTGAATTGCTCATAATACTAATTCCTATTTAACAACAAGAGTACAAGAGTTATGCGAACTTCTCATCAGAGTTGTTTTAGAATTTGAACTTAGCGTCCTCAACAAGACTACAGTACAGAACTCATAAATATCTATAATCCCCACTATAATAGAAGATTATTATATGTAACCTATTCAAAGTTGAAACCAGTGACAACCAAACCAGGAAGATAGGGAGATACTCAACTAAAAATAGTAGCTAAATCTAATGATCCATCAAGTAAATCAAGATCACACGGAGAAGACATAAGTAGGATGACTAAATTGGAAAGCATGTGCTAAACATTAAATAGCAGAACAACACAAGTCATTTCTTATATCATAACAGGCTTGCTAACTATGAAAACGAGCAAAAGGAAAAGAAGAGGATCAACAAAAAGTGAGAAGAAAGAAAGGGAGAATAATAAAGGAAAATAATGTTAAGATTATTATTTACCTGGAAGCGTTAGTGGCGACAACAGAATCAGCAGCTCTCTTGGTCCCAGATGTGACATTACTCCTCCTGCTTAACGAGGAAGAAGAGGAAGACGAGGAAGCTGAAGAAGAAACCACACAAGGAAAATCCTGAGCGGTCAATATTCTGGCATAGGGAGGAGTTGGAGTAGGTTGAGACTTTGCAGAAGGAGGAGAGGGAGAAAGGCTCAACCCAAGACCCAATTCAAGGTCAGAGTCATCTGGGCAGGAAGAATCCTCGGAGGAAAGGACCAAGTTATCATCTTTACACACTGTAGACATGGAAGAACCCTGCATCTGCATGCTGTGTTGAAGATATTATTAAGAAAGGAGTGTGAAGAGAAGAGCGGATGAATTTGAAGCTAAGCTTTATTTATTTATTTATTTATGGTAAAAAAAAAAAAAGAGAGAGAGAGCAATTATGATAAAGGATGTTTGGTGGATATTGGAAAGGCAGAAGAAAGATAGAAAGAAGAGTAATATGGTTAGGTTAGGTGAGGAGACGTTTGATTGGGGATGGGAGGGGATGGTGATGAGAGTGAAGGTAGCAGACACAGTCTCAGAATGATGGTGTTGGTGAAAGGTGGTGGCGTGGTGAACAAAACTCTCTCTCAAGAGAAAGAGAAGGAGGTTAAGTAGTAGTCATTGCTGTGTGGCCTACCTGTCTGGTTTGTGCGCATACTTCCTTTCTACTTTTATCTTTCTCCTCCTACTTCTATTTCTATGCTCTGTCGTCTTCTCTTTGTTGGTTTCTTTGGATTATTTGGTGGACATCTCTCAATTTCTCACCTTTCAAGCCTTAATGACAAGGGACAACATGAGAGTTCACGAACTAATTAAGTAGTTTTTTAATTGAGAAAAGTTTAGGATTTGGTAGCTTTTCTTATTTAAAGGGAGCACCTCTAATAATGAAGAATTTTGAATTCGTATTCAAGTTATGCACTTAATAATATTATGAGCGGAAAATTGATCATGTAAATCAACCACGTTGCTAAGCAAATAAGTAATTTAATCATGGGAGATTATTGCTCATTAATATTTTAGTTTTTAAATTTGTTTATGTGTATAAGTTAGTCTTTAAATTTATAAAGTTTGTATTATGTTTATATTTATTGTATTTCACTTTAATTTATAGTCAAAAAATACAAACTTTGCAAATTTAAAGTTTAACAATTAAATATAAATAAATTTAAAAACTAAACTACCAGCAAATGGATTACTTTGTTTTAATTTAATAAGATTTAACACAAGAACAGGAGTTGGAATTTGACTCTTTATATTGAAGAAGTTATTACATGCTCTTAAAGCAAGAATAAATATATGCTCTAAGAAGATCTTGAACATTAGTTTTAAGTATATTCACATAAATTTTAAATAAATTAACTTAAATTAATAATGTAAATCATTTTGAAACATGTATTTATTGTTGTTTCAAAAATATATTAGAATTTCTCCTTCATATTGTCTCACATAAAAATAATTATACTCCAAATTTTAACTTAATCTTTTAAAGGAATCTATCGGTCTAATTATACTCTATAATTATTATTAAATTTCATTAAAGACACTTATTAAAATAAAAAAATAACAAAATATTCAATATATTAAAAATTAAAAATATTTTTTATTTTATTTAAAATTTAATATTTTAATTTTTTTAACAAGTACCCTTAACAAAACTTATTATTATTAGTTAAACCCAAGATGCATTTAAACTATAAACATAGTAATGTAATATGGTGGAGCATAACGTACCATTACATATATCGCGAAATATCAAAAGAGGAAATGAGAAAATGAGGTATAGAAGAAGAAGATCCGTCAAAATGGTAATGGTTGCAAGTGTCGTAACCCACACACACACACACACCCATACAAATGCATACGCTCCAAACGACAACCCGACAAAGGGTGGGACCAAGGCATCACACGGCTGGGGAAATTGACTGTCCTTTTACAAATACCTTGCCCTCCAATTCAATGCCTGCACCTCCAACTCGAAATCAATTTATAGGACACCTTTGACGTCCGCCATTTCTAATGTCCCTTCGAATCCGTGTATGACACGTGTCGTGCATGCTCCCCGCCACCTGTTCCTTCCGACTTCAACTGTTACTGTCGTTGGCGTTGGTGATGGTCGACGGCGATCGCCGCTTGTAGCGAGCCGAGGAGACAGTGATTTACCCTGCCTCCTGTCTGTGGGGCCTGCAATGGACACGTGAAATACTGCCATATAATTCAATTGAATTACGCCTATTAATTGATCTTACACATTAGATTAAATAATTAATTATTCATTCAAGAGTTAAAAAATATATATTCGTTTTATAATATCAACTTTTTTAGAAATAAAATTTTATTTTATTTTATTTCTTATTTTAAAAAATAAAAAGATACTAATTACATTTTTCACTTTATCTTTATTTATTGATTTCTCTGTTAAATGGAATAAAAAAATTAATTAAGTGAATAAATAATTTAATCAAATATAATTATATTTTTTTAAATTAATAGTATTTAATAAGTTTTTTAATTTTTATTAAAAAATCTTAAACAATAAATATTATGAGAGAAAAGGCGTACTCCCTTCATTTTTTTTTTTTTTTGAGTTTTGCTAATAATTTGTTAAGGAAATCAAAATAGATTTTTTTTATAAAAACAAAACATTTAATGCATTGTTATTGTCGTTTTAGAAATCTTTTTTTATTTCATATTAAATATTGTTTTAAGATTTCAACAATGAACTAATTATTTTATATCAATTTTATCCATATTTTTTTACTCTTTTAATTATTTAACTCATAAAATCTCTCTTAATATTTACTTATTTAAATTTCATCTCTCTTTTATTATTTTTTTATTAGTCAATTACATTCTTTTTTTTCAATTTAGTTTCTAATAAGTCAAAGAATAATACTATCTTTTATAATTATTTTTATCTAAAATCAAAACTATTAAATTATTTTTTTAATACTAGTGTTCTTTCATTAAACAACAAATAAAAACAAATAAATAAAATATCTCATTAATATTTTTTATTAAAATTTTAGGGTTTTTTTTAATATATGCGAGCATATATTATAAAATCAAAATAATATTTATCACTTATTTAAATTAGTTAAAAAAATTTAATTATTTTCTAAATTTTTAAAATATTAAATACTTATATTTTTTTTTTATAATTCCTTAAAATACACGTTAACAAAACTTAAAATTTTATGTTTGTCTAGCATTTTTCTGCATTATTATAGATTTTCACGCTTTGCCTAATTATCTTATGAGTTATGACACGTCGTCGCATGATGGCTGACACAACAATTAATCCCATAAGTCACAGTCACGAGTCCCAAAACCATTTGCGCCTTGATCACCTAGACTTAAGATATGTTTAATTCATTATAAAAATTTTGATTATTTTAATAATAAATTATAATTAATTATTGTATAAAATTTTTTTGTTATAATCGATTATATTTTTATTTTTATATTTAGATATATTAGTTAAAAAGTGATTTTAAATTAATCTATTTCGTTTGGTTGATATAAAAAAAATTATTTTTATCATTAAATTATCAAAATATGTATAAATGATTATTAAAAAATTATTTAATTAAGGATAAAATAGTATTTATATATCAAAATATAAAGAATAATTTATAAACTAAATTATAAGCTTCAATCTTCAACATTATAAAAATTAACTTCAAAAAGTTTTTATTTTACATTGAATTTAGTCATGAAAATTTGGTAATTTTACCAAACATTGATTGACATTGTTGAAACAACTTTTTTCCAAAAAAAACTAATCTAAGTTAAAAAAATTTGAAACAAACATGCACTTATTTGTTTATACTTTTAATCCACTTGACATCTTCATATGTCAATATTTTAATAATGAAAAAGTCTAAGTGCGTGTTTGGGATAGCTGTGAAAATTTGATTATTTCAATAATCATTATTTCAATAATCAAGCTGTAAAAATTTGATTATTTCAATAATCGATTATGTTTAGATATGTTAGCTGAAAAACGATTTTAAGCTAATCTATTTCGTTTAAATGATATGAAAAAAAATCACTTTTATGCATTAAATTACTAAAATATGTATAGAATGATTAAAAAAATTATTTGATTAATTAAAAAATTATTTGATTAAGGACAAAATGGTATTTACATCTCAAAGTGTAAGAAATAATTTATAATCTAAAATCATAAAATTTAAAATTTCAAAGATTATGAAAAAAAAAGGCTTGTTAAATGCATTGAATTTCGTGTAAAAGTTAAAGCTAAATTTAACAAACATGTTCAATTACTATTACAACAACTTTTTTTTATAAAGTAACATATGTTGGGGGTGAGAATAATCTTTCCTAAACACCCCCTAATATGAATTTAATAAGTTTAGCTTTATGGATAATATGATGTTTTGATTATTGATTTATTATTATAATAAATCAATGGTCTAAATTGAAAGTTAATTTTTTTATAAATTTTAATTAGTAATATTTATATTTGTATAAAAGTTTAATTAAATTATTTTATTTTTTTATTTTTATGAATAAATATATATATAAATAACTTATATATTTTAATTGATAATTTTTTTATACACATAAATTTATATATAGATAGAATCAAATTTTTTTTATGGACTTCTCCTTTAATAATAGCCGCAAATACAACTCTGCAAAATAGTCTTCTTTTTTTTTTTGTCTTTGAGTAGAATATCTTTATAAGAATTACTACGAGACAAATTTTTTGAGCATTGTCGTGATTAGAAGACCTATTTTAATAATTACTTTCTCTAGAATTTAAACATTGACTCTCTCCTTAAGAGTATGATCCGCTTACCACCGCACCCAACTAGGGGTGTTAAACGAGAAAATTTAAGGTTAGGGGACCCATTCATAAATATTTTCTCTTCTCCGATTTTCGGAGAAAACGGAAGAAATTTAGTTTTATATATTTTAAAAAACCCTTATTGACCCCCCTATTGATTCAACCTATTTAGCCATTTTTCTTGATATTTTGTTAACTCGTGAGAATTTCCACCGAGACCCCCTCCTCCCTCTTCTTTCCTCGTCTCCACCGTTTCGACACCATCGACGATCTAACTCATGTAATCTTATTAGTAGTAATACAAAAAATTTTGGTGATTGAATAATAATCATTTTGGAGCAAAACAACCATAATAATATTATTACAACAATATAACTAAGGATTTAATTTTGATGCAATATTAATATAAAAAAAATTATACTATTATTTAATTATATATTATCACATCATTAAAAATATTTAACTTTCACAACAATTACTTCAAAAGTTATACATATAATTGATTAAAGATATAAAAAAAACATTACACTAATAGTACTATCAAAACTAAACTCTATAACTAATCCCTTCGATCATCATTTCTTCTTTTTTCTTTTTTTACAGAATCATCATATCTTCAAAAATAACATTTTAAAATAACTAGTTTTCCACTAAAATTTTAAAACTTAAATTACATTTGAAATGAAATATGGGATACCCACTTTCTTAAAGTAAAAACACATTTAAAAAAAAAAAAATGCACGTCTTACAATTCTTATGTATTATTACTAAAGGATCATTGATAGAATTTAACCCGCTTGGTTTTCACCCACGATGTTAAATGTTAATTTCTAAAGCATTTTGATGGATGTTGAAGATTTATTATAGTGAATTTGTTGATGAATAACTGACTCTGGTGTTTGATCACGTGGAAGCCTCTTATATAGGACTTTGTTACAACACAATTATTTATTTGTGTTACGCAATGGATATTTCATTATTAGGCTAACAACAAGAGCAACCAACTCTTACAAATCCTTATGAATGAATTTAACTAGAAATATGAATCACACATTTTACTCATATTGTTCTGTCTCAAGATTAGAGAAGGATTCACAAAGTTTTGTCATTATATCGGAATTTATGTGAGAGTTGCGGTGGACATCTCAATTACTTCATCTCTGCAGAGGTCTCTATAAAATGAAATCTCAAACTAATTCCTTCTTCCATTGATGAGTTATCAACTTGATGGTTGAACTATTGTCAATGAAAATTTACAATTTAATAAATTCCAATCATGTCCAAGTTTTTCTAAAATCCTTCTCCGTAACCAAGTACATGATTTACTTAAGACAAGAGGCTTCGGTTATATGACTCATTTTTGTTTTATTACCACATTGTTGAAGACCAGGTGTAGATGGTAAAATAAAGAATACCCCGTTGGATGTTTAGTAAATTTCACCGAGATTCAAATCCCCTAAGAAGGCATTCACCGTGAGGTCTAAAGATCAATCAAAGTACAGATGCTTCAAAGTAGATTTTGCCTTTCAATACACGAGAATCCTTTTATCAACATGGTGCATTTAGTCCATGTATCTAATTAGACACACAAAGATCATCAAGTCGAGTCTATTATGTATACATCGACTTCCCACCATTTGCTTGTAAATTGTTGCATCTATTGCCTTCCCAATTCATCCTTTGAGAGTTTACATCCTGGTACTATAGGATTCGTAGCAGTACCTTTTCTCCATTCCAAATCTTTCTAGCACTTCCTTTTGCATATTTTTTTGACAGATAAATATTCCTTCAAAGACATTGAGTTACTTCAATGCCCAAAAAAGCTCCTTGCCCAAATCAGTTATCAAACTCCTTCTTCATAGATTTTGAATTTAGAGATTTCTTCATCATTTCCATAAAATGAGATCATCCACATAAAGACTCACAGAGAGAGAAACTTGCCTTCAACTCCTGTCTTAACAAACAAAGTGTGTTCATGAAACACTTTTCAAATCCTTCACAAATAGATTCAATCCTTTTCTTTGATGGCCATACAAGGCCTTTTTCAGTTATATACCTTGTTCTGCTCACTTTGTTTTTGATATCCCAAGGGTTGGTCAATGTAAACAACTTCATTTAGTTCACCATGTAAGAAAGCACTTTTCACATCAAGTTGATATACATTCCAACCCTTGAGTGAAGAAGAGCTAGAATGGTTCGATTGTATCCCATCTAGCCAGAAACAACTTCATTAAAATCAATCCCATCTCGAGAGTATCCTTTTCGCCATAAGCAAGTTGCTTTGTGTTTCTTCGTACTTTTCCATCCTCAGGACATTTAGTCTTAAAAATCCATTTCACCCTTGTTTTTAGCACCAGGTGGAAGAGTTGTCATTCCCATGTGTTATTCCTCTAAAGCTATCTATTTCTGGAACATCCATAGCTTTCCTCCAAACATCATGTTGTCAACATTACTTATTATATTAGGATCTTCGTGTGTCTTGAAGATGGCCATAGTTCATTCTCCTCATTTTCATCAAATCTTCTAGCCAAGTGGTTGTCTCCTATCCTCCTTTGTAGTTTATGTATTTCCAATCACTTGTTTGTTCTTGATGAGTAACATTTGTAGTAACGTTGTCATTATTTACATTTTGATGCAAAGAAATATGTTCAATCTCTACTCTTGTTCGATATTGTTGTTATCTTTCTCCTAGCCTTTTCTTTTCTTTTCCTCTTATCCGTTTTCCACCTCCATTTTTCCGTTTTCAACATCCCCACAATTACTTTCTTTGTAAGTCATGAAAGATATGCCTTAGACTTATTCACTTTTCCCAAGTTCACACACTTTACACTCTTGTCATCTAATTTCTTTCTTTGTGCATCCGGAACATGAGCATAAGCAACAAACCAAATATCCTAAAGTGTTTGTGGGCTTGATTCCACTCCATATCCTAGTGACATTTTTCACGGGAGTGTTGGACTCTGAGCACATACACGACCAATTCACACCCTCCGCCGAACTCTTTAGGAACTTCTTTTCGTACAACATACTTCAACCATTTTCATTATGTCCTGTTTTAAGTTCTATGACCTTCCATTTTTGTTTAATTGTAATATAATTGTCTCCTAATCCCATTCTGCTACAAAAGCTATCAAATTCATATTAAATTCTCCTTGATCGGGTATAAACAACAAATTGAATTTCCAGATTCTTTTTCCACCATGACTTTGAACCTTTTAAAGATATCTAGTGCTATTTTTTAAAGTAGACCCATTATTTTCTACTATAATCATCAATAAAGGTGATGAAATACCTTTTGATATTGATTAATAGGGTCCAAATGTCGAGTGAATCGATATCTTTGTGTTGCTTAATAACCTTTATTGGAAAATATTTATTTCCATTCATAATTTTTTTGAGAAAATTCATAGATCTCTGGTAGGCCTCGGACCATATCCTTTAATTAATTCTCAATTGATGGTATAAGATGACCATATCTACAATGCCATAGATGTGTACTTTCCTCACTCTCCATTTGCAAGCACGAAGGAACAACCACATGAGCACTTATAGCAAACATTCTGTTTGCAGACATTTTACTGGACATTATGAGACCTCTTCCATGATGAAATACTTTACACATGTCCTGCTTAAAGATAACAACAAGATTCTTCTTTGAAGTCCAATACTTAACAAGTTGTTTTCAATTCTATATAGAATACATCGGTGATGACCAGTTTGTCCTTCAATTCATCCAAACAAAGCATTTCCCAAATTCCCTTTAAGCCATTCTCGAGATTATCACCTTATTTTAATATTCTTTGAATTTTCTCTATCATCAAAGTCAAAGAACCAATCTTTAAATCCACACATATGGTTCTTGCACCACCAAGAAACCACACCTTGTCTTGATCAGTGGACTCGGATTCTTCAAAGGACATGAGCAACATCTCCTCCTCCTCATCAAATTCTGCATAATTAGCATTTTCTTCCCAATTAGGACACTCATACTGAAAATGCCCCAGTTTATGACATTTGAAGCATTCCACAAATTCTTTATCAAAGAGCTGTCTCCCTCTACCTCTTCCTCTACCACGACCCCTTCCTCTTCTTCCTGTTCTCCCAGCATAAGAGACTTTCAGTGCTTGCTCCTATTCCTTATGTCCCTTCATTCTTTGTTCATGGACCATGAGACTACTTTGCAATTCATCAATAGTCATCGTGGTCACATTATTTGACTCCTCGATTGAGCATACTACATAGTCGAACTTGGTTGTCATAGATCTTAAGATCTTTTCAACAATTGTAATAATAATCCATCTCACCATGCGATTTCATCTTGTTACAACAATTCTTGCAAAGTACTTTAATTCTCCTTCTTTAATTCCAAAATCTCAAATTCTATAGAGCTTTATTTAATTTTACCTTTGTTATCAGCCTTGATACTTTTAACTTTCACAACAATTACTTCAAAAGTTATATATCCCATAATTGATTTTGTGATATAAAAAAATACATTATCTATTGCTAATAGATAGTTCTTTGTCAAAATCTTTCGGTTGCTCTAACTAATCCCTTCGATCATCAGTTGCACTCTTCTGCGATTTTCTTTTTTCCAGAAACTCATCATATCTTCAAAAAGGTTCTCCAACATTTTAAACCATAACTAGTTTTCCACTAAAATTTTTCAAATGACTTTCTCAATTACATTTGAAATCTCACTCACGAAATATGGGATACCCACTTTCTTAAAGTAAAAACATTTAAAAAAAAAATGAGCACGTCTTACAATTCTTATGTATTATTACTAAAAGATCATTGATAGAATTTAACCCGCCGTAGACACCCTGATGTCGTAAACAATAATTTCTAAAGCATTTCATGGCTGGATGTATCAAGACTTGTTTGGGAACTTCAAAGAGGAAAGAAATGAATGAGAACAGTGTGGAAGAAAATAATAGCACATTTCATTCCTTCAATGTTTATTGAGGAGAGGGCGAATATAAAAAAGGAGGATGGGGAGGATTACTTGTGAATTTTAAATTTTAGAATAGTAAAAGTGAAAGGAATATTAATTATAAAGACCATTGTACAACTTTATATATAAATTCCCCAAGAGGTGGAGGAAAGAAATTCGGCTTGGGCTCGGACCTGCTGCAAGAAGTTATTGTTGAGGTTGATTCAGTGACCTTATATCATAACGCTTGTTGGGCAGCATTCGGAACAAAACCATGAAACCAATGGTCTGATTAAAGCGTCTAAAGCCTTGCAGCAAAGGAAGGTATGTGCAAATTCAACATGCAAATAGACAAGCAAATTGCAGACCGAAAAATAAATAAATAAAAAATGACAAGTAAATTAACTCTTATATTCTTACATCAAATAATACACACATTTTTTTATATTTTATTTAATATCATTTATTATATATATATTTTTTATCATTTCTCTCACTTAATCATATCTTTCGATCACATCACTTTCTCTCACTCAATCACATCATCTAATATCATTGATTATTTTCCCAAGCAAATCGTTGCTCAGACTACTTAGCCAAACTCAGTATTAGTCAAGGCATGAAGATGTGGGAGTCCCCTCCAATGGAAATTTCTTCTCTGTTGCTCTATGATTGTATGGGCCTATGGGGACGTCTCGTGTGATTGCTTAGTAGGCTTTTTTTGTTTTTTGGGCCTAGGGCCCCACCTTTCACCAAAAAAATTTTCAAAGATTGGCACTGCAAAATTACTTTCAATTCGTTATTTTATTTTGAGGAAAACCTATACAACCTCTATAAACTTCAATTTTTCTATAAATCATCATTACAAATTTTAAATTTTTTTTAATTAATTTATAAATTTTAATTAATATACTAATAAATCTTTTGTTTAATTTAAATCTATTAATTCATTAACGATAATATCAGTATAACATCTTATTCGTATTAACATTTTTTAAACTATTTATTAATTTATTTATTAAAATTTAATTATAAATACATTTTGTTATTACAAAATAAATATAAAACAAATTTTGTTTTAAAATAAATTTTTTTTTGTTTATTTTTAAATAATAAAATAGATTTAAAATTAAATTTTAATAAATAAATTAATAAACAATTCTTAATTAATATTAATACAAATAAAATAATATCATATAATATTATCATTAGTAAATTAATAAAGATCCAAATTAAACATAAGAATCTGATTTAAGATATTAATTAAAATTTAGAGATTAATTAAAATAATTTTAAAATTCATAATAATAATTTACAAAAAATCTAAGATTAAAGAATTTCTATACTATTTTTCATTTTATTTTCAATGTTTCATCCTCTCCATCTAGACACATCACTTCTGAATCCATCACTGTATGTTTATATTATTTGTAAAACTTAATTATTTTAATAATCAATTATATATATAATTCATTATTGCTATAATTAATTATAATATAATTAATTTTATATTTAGTTTTATATTTTTAAATAATTTATTTTTCTTTAATGAAAAAAAATTATTTTTTAAATAATTATTATTTAATTAAACAAATTATTTAATTGAAGATATAAAATTAAATTTCAAAACTTTTATACATTAAATAAAAAATAAAAAAAGTAAAAAAAACTAATTAAATCAAATTATTTAATTGAAGGTATTTTTTATTCAATGTTATAATTATATTTCAAAACTTTTAGAATAATTTATAATCAAAAATAAAAAACTTCAAGCTTAAAAAAAAAACTTCTGAAAAAATCTATTATAATATATTAAATTTTGTTCAAAAACTTTTTCTTAAGTTGCCAAGCATGTTATGAATAGTGATCAACAGCTTTTAAAAAAAAAAACTGTTAAGATAAGGAAAAAAACTTTCGCAGGCATGCTCTTAAAATTGTTGGTTGAAAAATTGAAATTCATGCCCAAGAGTAGTCTTAACTCTATCCAGCATTGTACAATATTTAATATATATACCGAATAAAATAAGTTTATCTGGAAAGTTCTTTTCTTTTTTAATGTATTTCTAATACAACTCTATCCAGCTTGAAGAGGTAAGATAAAGCCAAATAAGTTATATGACACACTTACTTTGCCTACAACATTCCACCACCATCACCACTATTGCCAATTTGCCATTGTCCTTGCTGTCCCTGCCAATACAACATAGCCATCGCACAAACCACTACCACTATAAGAGCACTTTAGTCTAGAATATATTTGTTAATGCTATCGGGATACTTAATACTGTTATACAGTTGTACACCAAAGAAATACTCGTAGAAGTTTATCTAATTCAATTAGGCATTATCTTTATCCTATGCGTTGCATCAAACAAGGCCTGACAGTATAATGAGGTAGACATGAAGGGAAAGGCTGGCATATCTGCCAACGGAGCAAACAAAAACTGCCATGCTCTCACTTAAGTAGAAAAAAATACAAATGTGAATCTCAAAAAATTAGCTCGCAGGATTAAAAAGGAGGAGGATGCAGAATAGAAGAAAATGTACCCCATTCCACAAGCTCACATTTATTTTCATAATGAAATAAGATGGTAAACAATATTACAACATATTGCACCAAAAAGAAAATTTGGAAATTTATTCCGTCAAAAACAAATATTGACGTCCTCCTAGCCTCAAAATCATGTAAAAGGTTTAAAACATAAAAAAACTTGTTTATAGCTGAATTAAAGATCACCACATACGCTTACTATTATTGACTGGAACTCAATTTTGCCTCTGAATTTGCTGATGGACGAGGTACACACTCAGTGCAAGCAATACAAGAAGGAGGCAACTTGTCAGAGAGATTAATCCGCAATGTTTGATGCCTCTCCTCATTCCCAGGTACATGGAGGAGAGCATCCATGATTAAAATGTCCCAATCACGAGGGAAAAAAAAGGAAGACCAAGTGTCATCTGTTTCAAAGAAGCCAAACCAATACAATAATAATTACTATTAGCTTTCAAACTGACCTCAGTGTCTCCACTTTCCAAACAATAGATCTTATAAAGTCAAGTAGCATTTGTTGAATTGGAGGATTTTATGTAGGAAAGAGAGGAAAAGAGAGAATAGAAACTTAAAATAATATGAGATTGATATTAATTTAATATGAGGATAATGTGATATAAAA
This sequence comes from Ormosia emarginata, assembly GCA_029884605.1. Taxonomy (NCBI): domain Eukaryota; kingdom Viridiplantae; phylum Streptophyta; class Magnoliopsida; order Fabales; family Fabaceae; genus Ormosia; species Ormosia emarginata. The sequence goes on along the minus strand of JAQQTP010000080.1, from coordinate 16,657,059 downwards.
GACAAACCCATTAGTCCTATCCTATTTAAACTAATAATAGACTCATAATCTTAATTAAATAAGGAAACAAATCATTAAATAATAAATATGAAATAACTCCTAAGAGATCATCTAAGATACTCTAAAATATTTTAAGATACAATAAAAATATTGTCAAATCTTTTCTTGATATTCTAATACTCACCCTCAAGCTAAAACTTACTAAACTTTAAGCTTGTTACAAAAACTTTAAAAAGAAAATAACATAAAGTGCGCTCCACAAAACGTGGTTGGAAAGGCAACTCAAGGATGTTGGAGATGCTGGAAAGATAATTCAGCAAGACGACTGGAATGATCATCAGCTAACAAAAATTTCTTCACAAGCAATCAAGCACAGCAAGACCCAAACTTCTCAAAACCACATTTGGAAGCTTCAAACAACGTCAGAGACCAAAAACTTTGAAATTGAAATTAAGGCTGGCAAGCATCACAGCCATGGAGGAATCATCACCAACATTATTCATAAGTGAGATAGGATAAATCACCATTGACATGATTCACGATTGGAGCTTGGTATGAATTACAGTCAATTCATGACTTAATCACTCATTGATGAGAAAAAGTCACTGGAGGCTGGTGTGAGTTATATCCAATATAAATCACCATCGGAATGATCGTCAACGGTAAGAGAAGTCACCACTAGTATGATTCATCCATGGGAGAGAAACCATTACTGGAATGATCGTCAGTGGGAAGAGAAGTCACCATTGATATGATTCATTAGTGGAAAAAGAACGACCTGACAAACACCAAACTAGAAATACCAGACATTCTGGTGGACAACGAGGCAATAGAAATGGTCACAGTGGCCAAAGACATCCACTTTAATTGCGGGATCTAGATGGACAAGGGCTGGAGATGGACGGAAAAGGCTCACCGGAGAGGGCTGATGAGGCAGCGGCCAAAAAGAGGCCAAAAACTAATATACAATATACCTGAACGTGATGGAGGTGTTGGTCGGAGGAGAAACAAATCTCATGCGTAGATCTGACAGGAAGAGAAAGAAAAACGTGCGGACTAGCAGATTTACGGATTCCTAAGAAGATGGTGGCATTTGGTAGGAGGAGAAACGGGTTAAAGCAGCTGTTTGAAGTTGTCAATGGTGGATTCGGAAAAGATGGTGGCAGCAGCTGGCAGAAAAGGCCCACTGGTTAAAGCGAACCACCATTGACAACTTCACACAGGAGAGAGAAAGTGACGGTGGAGAGATAGAGAGATGGTGCCAGAAAGAGAACATGGCAAGAGAAGTGGCTATCAGAGTTCTAGATTTTTAGGAACTAAGGTGACGGGACAGGTCACGGAGGATGGTACTACTCTAATACCATGTTGAATTGGAGGGTTTTAGGTAAGAAAGGGAGGAAAAGAGAGAATAGAAACTCAAAATAATATGAGATTGATATTGATTTGATGTGATAATAATGTGATACAAAAGACAAACCCAATAGTCCTATCCTATTTAAACTAATATTAGACTCATAATCTTAATTAACTAAGGAAACAAATCATTAAATACTAAATATGAAATAACTCCTAAGAGATCATCTAATATACTCTAAAATATTCTAAGATACAATAAATATATTGTGAGATCTTTTCTTGATTTTCTAACAGCATTCACAAGTGAAAATATAATATGCCAAAATAAGCAAGCAGATTCATATAGCGAACATATCATGGTAGTATTGCAGACTAATGCAGTTAACCAAGAGTTTGAAAAAATGTTCCCATTCAAATCATAAAGATAAATTTTCAAATTGCTAACCTCCATTGCGAACAGCCTTCAGCTGTACGACACCTGTGCCTAGTGCTCCAGAAACAGGAAATGAGCAAGACACAGAATGCCTCTTGTGAGCTACTGCAAGAGATGCATTGTACCATGAACCTTTAACAATTGGTTCTCCAATAGCATCTATTACTGCCTGGTTCTTGCTCACTTGCTCCATGGCCTTGCTGCAAATTTCGCAGCTAATAATTTTAGGAGCTGCTAAGGTGGACTAAATTTCAATTTTGAAATGTAAAGAACAATAGTTGAGAAACTCCTTTAGTGATAAGTATTTAGTAATAGGGTGTCAGAAAAGCATTCAAGAAGCTTACTATCTACTATTTAAAGAAGAAAACAAAATAAAAATAGAATAGAATTTACTTGGTGGGATGGGAGGGGAGGAGGGTGAAGAATTTGAAAATATTGATTATTTTAACCTCAATTAGAAGGCTACTATCATTTTTATAGTAAGATATCAAAACGAACCTATAATTGTGGTGCTGGAAGGTAGGTAGAAAAGGACAGGGAAAAGAACAAATATCTTATAAGCCCTCCTTCCTCCATGAAAACCTAATTAGAGCTAGCAAACTAAAGGTAGAATTATTAACTTAGTCTTCCAAATCTGATTTATATGCACTTCCGGTTTTTCTTTCTGTGAAAAATGAAAATGCCTTACTTGAAACAAAAGATAGCTATTAAATTTAAGTGCTGAACTTACCTAACAAATTGATTAATTATGCTCTAAATATAACCATCATCACTGTTGTTATTATTATGTAGGAGGGGATAAGAAATTGGTAGAGTTTCAGTTTTAAGCAAAATCCTAGGCCTTCTTGAGGAACTGCTTTTCTCCGAAGATATGAAGGTGGGAGATAGGAAATATCATAAACAATGTACATCAAATTGTAAGGTCCATTTTGGGCTTCTTATTCTAAGCCACAGGATGCTAAAACGTAGTTCTCAATAGTTTTCTCATGCCTGCCAAATGCATTCATATAATATTAAAGTAGCTATTATCAACTCTTAACACAGAATACTACATTACAGATCAATACATACCTGCTACAGCCATGATAGATAGCAAGGTCATCAAGGGCACTTAGAGCAACGCCACCTGTGATAGTAATCAAAAGAAATGACACTGCCTTACGACCGAAATACGTGTTCTTCTCTTCATCCACATTCTTCACATAACTGCAACAGTTTAAAAGTGGTAGTCACAATCAAGGACCATATTTCAGTTCAAATTTTGATCTCAATTTTGACGAAGTAAACATAACGAGTACTTCACATTTTTCATTTGCGAAAAACTTCAGCTGAAGAAAAATATTTCACTTCCTTTGTGTTGGGACTCATCTTAGTATATTCTCAATTCACACACTCTACCTTGAGTAATGCAAATGGTAAAATTCCCTAATTCGGGTTACAGAATTTGATTCTTTTATTGAGCTCTGATGCCCAAAACTTTGAAGGGTAGAAAAATTTGAGGGTATAAACGAGTTATGAGTACACTCAAAATCCTCACTTTTCACAACCTTCATCAACAAATATGAACAATTAACAAGTATGACTCTAATAGAATCATAGAACTCAAAAAAGTTACAAAATTGGAAGCAGCTGGGTGTGGAAGGTTTCAACTTTCAACAATTAATATTCAAATACACAAGGAAAACAAAAACAAAAAAAAAAAGGAAACCAGTAACACAAGGAAATAATAGAATGAACAGAAAACTTACGTGGAAATCTTGGGTTTTGGGGCGAGTTTGAGGAAGGAGCATAGTCTCTTGGCCAACATTTCACGCAAATTATCAGCCAACAAAGAAATCTTGGCGTCGGTTTGTTTCGATTTCGTGAGTTGCCAAAACGAAACTATAGAGGAATTGCGATATTCTGTTGTATATGGATCAAAACATAAATAAATAAAGAATAAAAATTGGAGCTTGTAAGTGTGAACAAAAATGGTAGCAAAGCATGAATATGAAAACCCTAACTTACAGGACGGATGTTGGAGGAAGGAAGAGACGGTAGCGGAAGTAGTATGGTCACGAAGCTTATACAGTGCCCACTCTCTTCTGCTGTTCTTTCTTTTCAAGATTAAAATTAAACGCATGGCTGGACTAGTTTTTTTTTTTTTTGAGTGAATTTTTATTTTGTTACTTAAAATTTAATTATTATATTCTTACATCAAATAATATATATATATTTTTTTTATATTTTATTTAATATTATTTATTATATATTTTTTTTTTTTTTTTTTCTCTCAATCATCATTTTTTTAAAAAATATATAAATAATACTTACAATCTTTTAAAGATATAAGATAATTTTTATTTCTTAAAATTGCATGCATGCTTAGATTCGTTTTTGAAATAAAAAAAATTATTTTAATCTTTGAAATATTAATTAATATGATCAATTTAATTTTTAAAATTTTATTACATTAGTTTTAATAAAAATTAAATTGATCATATAAATTGATATTTTAAAAATTAAAATAAAAATTTTATATTTCAAAAATAAATGTGATTGTTTCATATAATTTTAAGAAAAAGTAAAAATTTATTTTTTTTTCGTACAAAATTATTTTAATGATCATAAAATCATTCAGTGATAAAAGCCGTCCATACTAGATATCTCGTATTTTAATACCTAACTTTCTTTTGGTGTTAAAATTAATTTTATTAATCACAAGGGGATGACCAAGCCAATTAGTCCCATTAAGTCTTGGACATTGGGGATTAGAGGCCAATATATTTTCATACGCAAAAAGTCGAATACCCATCCTTAGCTTGATAGTTATGCCCAACTAAATTAAAATAGATTTAACCATTTTTTTTAAAAAATAAAAGAAGTCTTAAGTGTAAGGAGGGAAAAGATAAGTTAAAGTATAGGTAAAACAACTTTCATGAATTCATTTAAAAAAAACTTTTATGAAAATTAATTTCTTAATTAAGTGGTCTCCAAAACAACTTGATACGTAAGCATTTAATTATTATTTACCAATTTATTTAATACACACTGACATTATCTTGATTTTATTTAGATAAATAGAAATTACCAAAACAAATCGAGATAATATCCAAGTATCTTAAATGAATTCAATAAAAAAATTAATGAAATAATAAAATAATTTAATTAAATATGAAAATAGGGATAATTTAATCTTAAGATCTCATAATCAATAACAAAAGTCTTTATGAGTTAAACTAGTTAACATTTTCATTAGGTTATAGTTTCACTTTAAATTTAATTTAATCTTTATAGTTCTAAACAATTTTAAAAAGTTCCTATATAACTTTCATACTTTGTAAAATGATCTTTATTAGTTAATTGTTTGAGTACACTTTTGATAAGATAAAACACGATAATATAAGACGATAAGATAAAGTCGGATATTATAAACAAGTTGATAAGTTCTTATACTATTAAGTATTTGATATATTTTGTATAAATAAATTGATAGTATATATAATTTTTACTATGATTATATTATCTTTAACATTATTTTATCATCACCTTTTATTTGTCAAATCACCAATGAAATAATAATAATAATAATAATAATAATAATTTTAATAATAATAATAATTACGAAGTTAATTATAATAATAATAATAATAATAATTTAATAATAATAATAAATAATTACGAATTTAATAATATTAAAAGTGAAAAGTAGTGGTGAGAGAAAAATCTTATCAGGTTATATTATGGGTTCATAAGGAGGATAATGTTATACTATTAAAGTGAGATAAAAAGTTTTGACCGGATTTGACTATTCTATTAGGTGAACATACTAAACGTCTGATAAAGTCTGATAGTTTTAATTTATACTATCATATTCTCCTTATATGACGCACCAAACATAACCTAAGTATATTCTCAGCCTAGAGTAAAACTAGAGGGACTCTTTTCAATTGTTTAAAAATTATAGAGATTATTTTACACTTTTTAATAATTATAGTGACTTTTCTAAATAATTTTAAATTATAAGAAATAAATAAATCCCGAGTAAAAGTATATAAACTAAATACATAATTTAACTTATTCGTTATGAAATATATTATTTCACATGAATTCAAGTTCGTGAAACGTTATACGAATCCATAACTACAATGTAATTTGGCAATTCACCTTTACGTTTTATTCCCTCTAACCCAAGTGAGAGACAACTGAATGGATAACGGTAACAAAGTAACACGTTTGTGAATTGATTCACGAAAACAATTTCGTAAGAAATAGCAATAATCATTAGTTATTGCGGATTTTTGCATGCTACTCCATTCACAAAGATTATATATAAAATGTGTTAAATATATTTTTGAGTGTTATTAGTCTCCATATTGTTGGCACTAATGATTAATTTATGTTTTTATGTTTGATTAAATTATATTATTACTTGATTATTATTATTATTATTATTATTATTATTATTATTATTATTATTATTATTATTTTGAACATATAGGGTCAAAGACCCAAAACAAAAAAAATACAGAAGAGTAGCTATTGAGATCAAAAATATTTTTTGTATACTTACTTTTGACACTCATAGAATATAGTGAACGCCTTTAAGATAAATATCGATTCTTATGTTGGATATGATGAACTTTAACTATGTCAAGTTAGGGAGAATAAAAGAATGTCACTACATAAGAATTGCCACTTAAGGTCTCATTGATCACTACATCCTTGATTTGTGTTGAAAGTAAGTGATGAATAACTCTAAAATAAATGGTAATTTTTATGTAAGATCTAGTGAATTCTAATTTTAACTCACTATGTGTAATAAAAAAAAAGACATCACATAAATAATTTGAATCACTATTTATTATCTCATTGATCATCACATCTTATAAATGTCAAAAATAAGTATACAAATAACAAGATTATACTGATAGCTTGGTTAACCTGACCCAGCTAAATCACCAACAACATGCAAAGCCAAAAAAGTAGGAATATGAAGAAATATTTAACACCTAAAACTAAATAGCTAGTGACCATACTTAGCAAGAGTATCCGCACAGTTATTTCCCCTTCCCTGAGAGTGAGACCAAATCAATGAATCACTTCCCAATATCCATCCAAGAGCAAGAGATCTCACGCACCAAGGTACTATTGGGGTGGGTTTCATTACACCCATTTTGGATGAAATGAAGAGCACTCTTGGAATTTACTTCTCTTCTACACTAGGGAGCTTAAAGGATTTTGCTAGCTAGGGATAAAACTTGATAAACCCCCCACAGAAAAGACTCAGCATGGGTGATAGAGCAAGAGCTCAAGTTGTTAGAATTTTTATTTATGAAGTAGCATAAATTATATTATAATTTTATAAAATTTAGATTAATTAGATGTCAAAATTATTAGAATATTTTGCTTAATTTAAATTATGATTAATATTGTTAATGAAGCATTGCTCATATATATGAGTTTTGTTTTATGAGTCTTGTATATGAGTTTGTTGTAGTACGTAAATTTAACCCATTTTAGTTAAAAAAAATCATAGGTGTGAATGGTGACCTCTCTCTGATACCAATTGATAGAAATTTGTCGGATCTATTAATCTCAATATTTATGACATATTAATGCATACAAAGAGTTTTAGGGTTTATCTTGAAAAGGCGTCGACAAAGAAGTCATTGTTAAAATCCTGAAAAGCAATTTCGATGATGGAGAGATATTATTCATATCTCATAATAGTTGTTCACGCGTCAGTATCAATGAGATAACTGTACGTACTAGAGTGGTTAGGAATAGAAGTCTCTCCCTGTATATATAGAATAATTAAAATAGGTTAAACATACTCACTATGGCAAACTCATAAAACAAAACTTATATATATGAGCAACGCTTTATCAACAATAGGTTCATTAACAATGTTGATCACAATTTGGACTAAGCAAAATGCTTTAATAATTTTAACATCTAATTAATCTGGATTTTATAAAATTATAATATGATTTATGCTAATCCATAAATAAAAATTTTAACATTCTCTCAATTGGACAACATAAGTCATATTACATCACTTTAATAAGAAAATAATTCTCCAGATCAATCAAACAATATGTGGCCATAATATAATGTCAAAATTGAGTCAGCACTCTCAACAATTGGTCCAAAATGACACTACAAGCATCTTAACAATGCAGAAAATCATACTCAAAGGAGTACTGATATCATACATACAAGATACTCATATCTTGGTGACCCGTCAAAATGTGGTATATGGGTAATGGGAAAGCACATTCAAAATTGCATGTTAATATGTGATCAAAGTGTATTTCTTAACAAAATGGCCCCAAGCATCTGCCTAATATGCTTTTTGAGATTTAACAAACATCTCAGCACAACAACAAAATGAGACTATGTCCAAAATGTCTCCACAACATGTCATATCATGAATAAACAAAACTGCGCAGATAATTATACAACAACGATAATAATAACAATGTAGTTGTCTAAGGTCTCGAGACATAATAATAAAATGAGATCACTACAAAATTACAAAACAAACTCCTACTAACCTAAAACATCAAAAGACCTCACTATACCCATAGGATTACATGATCAACAAAAGCTTTAACAGTTAAACTTTTGGTTAGAGGGTCTACAACCATAAGTTCTGTAGGGATATGTTCGACACGAGTCTGAAACTCCTAAATCTTCTCTCTAACAAACATGAATTTTGTATCAAAATGCTTTGAGCACTTAGAGTTTTTATTAATTTGAGAGAAGCATACTACGACAAAGTTATCACAATAAATAGTAAGAGACTTGAAAATACTCTCCACAATATGAAATTCAGTAATTAAATTTTTCAACCATACCGCTTGACGTGTAGCCTCATAACAAGCTATATAATTTGCCTCTATAGTAGAAGTAACTGTTAGTGTCTGTTTAACACTCTTCCAAGAAACAGTTCTTCCTACTAATATAAAGATATACCCTGATGTAGACTTGTAGTCATCTGGACAACACTATAATTAGAATCAGTATAGTGTATTACCTCAAGGTTGTTCGACCTCCTATAGGTGAGCATATAATCTTTGGTACCTTGTAGATACCTCATAACTCATTTTACAGTCTGTCAATGAGCCACATCATGTTTGCTCAAGTATCTCCCAAGTACACTAACAACAAAAATAATATCAGGACGTGTACAAACTTTAACATACATAAGGCTGCTAACAACAGAAGCATATGGGACCTTCTTCATTTCAGCAACATCTTTATTATTTTTTAGGATACTGGTATTAGAGAGTCTTTCACTCTTTTAAATGAGTGTAGCACAAGGATTACAAGATTTCATATTAAATCTATTCAGAATCCTTTTAATATAAGCTTTATAAGATAAGTCAAAATACTACGAGATTTGTTACGGTGAATCTCAATGCCCAGTACAAAAGGGGCATCACCAAGATTTTTCATATCAAAATGTGTTGTCAACATTTGCTTAGTCTCATTCAAAAAATCAACATCATTACTAGCCAACAATATATCATCAACATATATAACAAGAATAATGAATTTGCTCCCACTAAATTTTAGATAAACACATTGGTCAACAATATTTTCTTTAAAGCCAAGAGAGCCAACAATATAATCAAATTTCAAATAGTATTGTTTGAAAGCTTGTTTCAATCCATAAACAGATCTTCTCAATTTACATACTATATGATCTTTATCATCTTCAATAAAACCATCAGGTTGATCCATATACACATTCTCATGTAAATCACTATTTAGGAAGGGGGTCTTAACATCCATTTGATGAAACTCCAAATCAAAATGAGCAACCAATGCCATCACAACACGAAAAAAGTCTTTAGTAGAGACTGGTGAGAAGGTCTCCTTATAATTAATGTCTTCCCTCTGGTTATATCCCTTAACAACAAGTATGACCTTATACCTCTTAATTTCACCTCTAGCATCACGCTTGATATTAAAGACCCATTTACAACTAACAATTTTACAACTAGTAGGCAACTTCACAAATTCCCAAATATTATTCTTTCTCATAAAAGTCAACTCATCCTCCATAGACCTAGCCATTGTGCACTATCAGGACTAACCACGGTCTCTTGAAAGGAAGTAAGATCATAATCCTTAACTGAATTAAACTCATGCTCATGCAGGTACACAATATAATCCCTGAATCTAATAGACTCAGTGGATATAGGAACCTGCTCAGATCTTCTCAGTGAAGTCACAACAACATATGAAATCTGTACATTATTTTCGACTTGTTGATGGATATCGACATTATTAACATGATCAATAACATCATCATTATGGATAAAAGGAAATGACATTATCCTTGGAAAAAGAACAATAGGAATAAGAACAACAACATGCTTCTATCTGAAATCAACAATATGCGGCTTTTGAGTTCCACCATGTTATAAGTCCCCTTCAAAATAGATAGCCCGATCAAATTCAATAACTCTAGTAGTATGAGAAGGATAATAAAACCTAGAACCCCTTGAGCTAATACAATAGCCAATGAATAAACCACTAGGAGTGTAAATTAGTTCGGATAATCCGACCAACCCAACCAATCCGAACTGAACCAATTAGATTGGTTTGGTTTGGTTCAGATATAATGATTGGTTCGGACAAAATCCAAACCGAATAAACCTTAATTGGTTTGGTTCTCGGATTGAAAGTTTCAAACTCGAGTAACGTCATCACCTTTTTGCTCTGCCCATATACCTTTCTTTTTCATTTCCATTTCATTTTTGTTTTGAACCCTAGCTGATGCATATCAACCCTTGCCCTGCCGCCACTCATCGTTGCTCGCACAAGATGTTTAAGTCCAAAAATATATAAGCACCTTTTGTTTATTCTCCACTATGTTGCGGTGGTAAATACTCTTTTTTCGCTAAATGGGGTGGTGTAACTTTGTTGCATTTGTCTTCAAGTGGCATTATTTAAAATGCATTGTAAGTTGTAATAGTGTTCAACAATCTTATATTTTCCTATTGAAAAAATGTAGCATTATGTTATGTTGCTAAGTTAATTGAGGAAAATTAGAAGTACAATGCATGTGGATCAGACAACTACAGATATAAAAGTATCTTCTAATACTACTGTTTAGTCTTGCCCTAAAAAAATTAATTGATTTAATAGACTTTGAGTGCTTTAAATTGGTAAATAGTTTATTGATTGTGATGTCAATTTTAAAGTGTTGTTTTGCTTGAGAAGCTGAGTTCATGAAATTTGTATGTTTTCCCAGCAATAAGATAATGTCATAGGTCTTATATTGCACTTTAAATTAGTAAATGATATACTAATTGATATTTTTTTTTCTATGGAAAGCTAATTCTTTAGCTAACTTTTGTCTAAAAGAAAAATAAACAACCTGATTACTCGAATAGAACTAATTCATAGATGTTTGGTTCGATTTGGTTCGGATTTGACTATCAAAGAATAAGAAAATCGAATCGAACTGAACTAATTGATTTTGATTAGTTCAGATTTATTTTTCCCTAAGAACTGAACCAAACTGACCCAATTACACCCCTAGAAACCACTAATGGTTTATAAGGTCTCACATTTGTCATACAACTCCAAACACGAAAATGCCTCAAGGTAGGTCGTTTGCTTGTCATAAGCTCATATGAAGTATTTTGCACAAATTTACTTAGCACATGATTCAATATATAAGCAGCAGTCTTCAAGACATCTCCCCACAAGAATTCTGAAAGAGTAGAATGACTAAGTATACATCTCACCATTTCCAAAAGAGTGCGATTTCGCATTTCTTTAATTCTATTTTATTGCGAAATGCCAAACATGGTGTATTGTGCCTCAATACTATAGTTTTGTAAGAACTTAGATGTAACGCGCCCCTCTTCGCAAAGGGCGTCACAACGACAAAAAATGAAACTCAAAAGAAACTAACTAAAAACCCAATTTATAAATTTTTCCTATTTATCAAATAAATATATGAATTTGCCAATTTCTTCTCTCTTTTTTTTTAATTTAATACACTTATAGTTATGTGCAGAAAATATAAACTTTGTGGGAAAGGATACAAGGAACATTCCATACACCAAATAAAAATATACATATTATAGGCACATACACATCATGAGTTCTTAGCAAAATAAATATATAAGCTTTACATACCCAAAAAGATTATAAATAATACCACTAAAACGATAAAATATATCAGACCCCCAAGCTACTGAGAAGGACCCACAGACGGATCCTCATCAGAAAAAGTAATCTTGATAGGAGCCACAGGCTCACGGGTAGGGGCCCGAGTAGAAGAAACAAACGAGTCCTCATGTGGAGTATAAAAGCAATCACCCTACAACTTTCTAATGGGCATGTTGAACTCCAAACGTAATGTAACATCAAGAGAAAAGAAAGGGTCCCTATCACGGGTCCTGCGAACTGATATAGTTACGTCCCCTATATATCTAACGTTCTCAGTAGCACAATCAATACGCCATGCATTGGTACCATCAAGGAACTGTACTCTGACAAAACCAATAAAATCTCTCCTAGCCACCATCACCAAACAAGACAAAGCAATAGAAAGGTGCGATATATTTCGCCTTCTTCTCAGTCTTCATCAGGTATATATATATATATACACATAACAGAAAAACATAATAAAGAGATGAGATTTCCTATAACAATATCAACATGGCAGCATAGAAAAAGCAATGATAGTAATGTCATTTAAAGCACAAAAGTACACATATAATCATTATTTCATACAGCAGGTAATTCAATAAATATTCTGATGGATAATTCAACAGATAATTTAACAGACATGTAAATGTCACAATGAGATATCGACTGACTATGCATATGCACAATGGACCAATTTCTCACTCCATGGAGTTAAACACAAATTCAAAGAAAATGATCTAGAAGACATTTGTCTGTATCTCATCAGCCTCAATTCATGTGCTTTTAATTTTTCTCAATTTGCGCAACATGGTCTATACAAGACAGTTTACACCAGATCGTGATTAAGGATAGTGTCTCGATTCGGATCGGCAGTGCATTTGTATCGGTCTGTACCACGGTGCAGTGAAGCTACCAACTGGCCACTTGTGGGATAAGTCGCACCCCGACGTCCCCAAGGTCGACCAATTACCTACACTACGCATATTGCACCTGCACAAAAGTGTAATTCATCTCCTAGGCTTACAGCCTTAACAAAACAAAGTCCAACAAACTTTCTTAATGCATGATGAATGGCTCAATGCATGCACATTCAACAATGTTATGATTTCTCCATAACCATACGTCACAACTTGGTCATAACAATCATCAATAAGTCTAGGTCCCCCTTGTGGACACGACAACAAAATCGCCATTTATTATCAGTTACGTAACATTATCATTACAATTTTAAAATTCCGTCTTGAAACTTTTAAAACTCAATACAGAAATCAACCTCAATCTACAATGTCCATCATAATGAAACTTTTCAAGGAAAGATTTTTCTAACATTACTCACCAAAGTTCATATTACTTTAATTTACAAAACCCTTTTTCCATTACCTTTAGAAAACTCTCTTGATTAGAATACCTTAATTTTATAAATCACAAATCACTTAATTTATTAAGTTCTTAAACATCATTCAAATCCATTTTTAACCATTTTGGCTGAAAATCATTCTTGAGATAAGGATAAAATTTTTGTTCTTCTCTCTTCCATTTTATGAGTCCCTAATTATGTCTCTAATTACCTAATTGTCTAAGTTCTAACTTGATACAAAATTTCCTTAGCCTTAGATTCTCTACATGGTCGTGAACCTTAAGGGTCTAAGAACCCAAAATTTCCTTCATTTTATAAATCATTAATCACTTAATTTATTAAATTCTCAATTAATACAAAATTTTATCTTGGACATCCTATTTTCACCTACTTAGTCGTGAACCTCAAGGTCCACGGGACCAAAAATCTTTTTCCTTTTCAAGTGATTCACATCATACAACATATAACAATCATCATATTTATATTCTAGTAAATTAATGTATGATATTCAGAGCAATAAAATCAAATGAAGTAAATAATAACAATGCATTAAACTTATACGAACAAGTGAATGAATCTATACATGGATTATTCACACACACCAAATTCGATCATCACCACCATGGATGGTTAAAGAGGATAATCTCCCTCTTACCTAAAGAGATGACAAGAAAAGAAAACTCCTTGATCCTCTTGGAATTCTCATCCAACACCTCCAACCAAATCCTAGAAGTTTCAAACTCACAATATCAACACCTAAAGCTTAAAAAGAGAAGACCAATGGTCAAGATGATGGTCTTGAACACGAAAAATACAAGAAGAAAATGAAGATCAAGAATCTTACCTTAAGAGCTTCAAGTTAGGGCTTGAAAAAAAATGATGAAGATGAGAGAATTAGATATGATCACAACAAAGGAAATCATCCAAAGGGTGTGTAGATTTAAGAAGTACAATTGATTGGAGCAAACAAAAGAGAAGAAATAATTTGAAGGTGATGGCCATGAGGTGTAAAGAGAAAATAAGAAGAGAAAAAGTGAGAGAAAAAGATGAAAGCTTTTTGGAATGAAAAGATGAATGTAAACTTACGTGAAAAGATGACACTTTGTCATCTTTTCCTCTCCAAAACCGTGAGCTCCCCCAAGGTGAGAGAAAATTAGGCTTCTCCAACAAGTTTGTTACAAAGCTTCTCCACTAAGTTTTCTCTAAAGCTTACTTAGGAAGCTAGTTTCACTTTTTAAAAAGTCAAAGGTAATGTCATTTAAGTGATGTCACATGGATGATGTCACATAAAGTAAACACTCTAGAAAAGATGACTAATATTTTACTAAAAGTTATTATCCAATGGACAAATGTTACAGTTAATAAAATTAATATTTATTATTAGTTGGTTAATAGGACGTACCCAAATTTTTTTTGTCAAATAAAATCTCGAAAAACGAAAATTTCGTAAATTATGTTCGACTTCTAAGCAGTAAGATCTCCCAAATTTCCATTTCACAATCCAAAATTTTTCAGTCTCGAAAAAATATTTTATTTTTTCGACCCCAATTAATGCGCACATAAATCGAAAAAAATAATAAAATAATCAAAATCACTCAAATAATTCACAAAAATTCTCAAAAATCACAAATATTATAAAAAACATATATAACAGAAAACAAGCAATTTCTGAGGTGTTACATTAGCAAAAGATCCTATATTTCTACTAGTTTCATCATACATGTCATAGTACTCACCATCTTTATCAGACCTCACACGTTTGGTTTGCTTACTAAATTTCAATTCAATAGCGGCTTTGAATGCTTTAAAGTCATCTAAAGAATCAAATTTCTCACGTAGTAAATCAATTCACTCGTATCTAGAGAAGTCATCAATAAAAGTGATAAAGTACCTAAAACCACTCATAGCAATATGAGTAATGAGCTCACAAATATCTGTATAAATTAACTGGAGTATTCATTCATTCTTGGTAACCCTATGCTTCTTAGCTCTACCTGTAAGTTTTCCTTTTATACAATCAACACAAGTATAGAATGGGTTACACATATCCACTATAACAATTTGTCAGTGAAACAGGCTAGAACACATCCGGAGCAATCCTTGATGATGCCACCATAGGCTACATGGGAGTCATCATCCATTACCGAGCCATCGGTGCTTATTTTAGCCTAACCTGGAGGAGGTTGAATCCATCCCACTGTTGTCATCCTTCTCTGCAGGCCTTCAACATTGGTTTTTTTTCTTCTTTTTTATTCTAATTTAGTTAACAAGTTTAGACATTATATTAATTAGCATAATATAAAATAATAACTAGCTTATATTATTTCATTAATCAAATCACCAATGCACTTATAGTAAAGATAATTATTTTTGTTCATAAAAGAAGAGTTTAATTTTGATTCATTGATCATTGTTAGTGAAAAATTTTCACATTATCATCTAATTATGTGTCATACACATTATTAAAAAGAATTTGGCCTATCATGTACCTTAAAAAAAGGAATTTAGCCTATCAAGTAATTATTATCATAACAAAACGCTTTAATTTAGATCATGATGTAAAGGAAAAAATATTGTATATGAATCAAAATTAAGTCAACAAAATAATCGTTTAGAGAATATGTTGACAAATGACAACAACTGTCAATAAAAATATGTTCGGAACAATCTGCCAAAAAAATGTTGAGAACCAACTCCCCCCATCCAACATTACAACATATAGTAAAGCTTACGGACTTGGTCTCATTCCCCTATTATCCTAAACTTGGGTGGAGTTATTGACATTTTCAATTATTTATTCATACTCTCTACTAATTAATTAAAATTTTAATTTTTTTTTTTAAAATTATGAGTGATTAATGAAAAGTATAAATAAGCAATTGTAAGTAACAACACCCACAAACTTCTGTCAAATATATGAGCTTCTTTTATTTAGTAGGGCAAATCTTAATGACTCAATCTTCTCAATTTTTTAATTATTTAATGAGTTTAGGGCACTCATTAATGAATCTAAAATAAAAAAATTTATATAAAAAATAGAATTTTTGAATTCTTAATGCATTAAATACTCTATTTTTTATTAAAAAAAATTCTTATTTTAAATCATTAACCTTGCCCTTATTGTCCTCTTTAACAAAACCTTTATTTAATTTATAAAAGGCCCAGGCTACGCAAACAAAATCATTATTCTGAATTTTCTCACTTCCCAAAACTAATACATGATTCTCTCTCTGCATGTGTAGATACATTAATACACATATACAATTACAACATGACTGGCCTAGAATTTCAAGGCTTCAGTAATCCGTGTGATACACACACCATATATATGAATTTACCATTTTTCAGCATGAGAGGAAGAGCATTGATTATCTTGCCAAGCTCAGTTTTTGAATCATAAACTTTTGTTGGGCCTCGGTTTCTCATAAACCGAAATCATTGTGGCTTAACAACGGTATCAACAAGATACTCAGCTGCAACAAGCTAGTATTGTATACTTGGATCCACAAACAAACTACTACAGCAGAATCACTCCTAATTAATCCACAAACAAACTATAACAAGAGCAGCATCACGCCTAATTAATTCCGATCCCAACCTTTGAAGACCCTTCGACATAAGTTTAAATATAATTTCACAAGTTTTGACTGGGTACTACTAATAAAATTTTATTGTGTCCATCTCTGTCCTCATGTGAAAAATTACATGAGAAAATTCATTTAGGATAGGAGAAACTTGCATGTCCAGTTTTTTTTTTTCTATCAAGAACCTTGTTGCCATCAATATTCTCCTGATAATAGAATTCCACCCATTTACCATTTCAACCATAAGTATAAACATCAGACTGCAGCTTACACATCAAGGAAGATTGCTTCCACCGAAAATTAAATTTAAGTTTTATAAGTGAATTGTTTCGATCAGTAATCGCTTGCTTTACCATTCTCTGCAAGTTTGCATTAGCTTTTCACATTCTTCTTGTTTGTTTCAGTTGGACTTATGGAATGTTCGACAACCTCAATAAGCATATTACACAAAACTTATAAATAATCTATTAATAAGAGATTATTATATTCGAATCCAACTCATGCATTAGTCATGAGCGGAAGGAATCAAGTAAAAGAATAATTTTCACTTTCACAGCTAATAATTTTAGCAGCACTAAGTATATATAATAATAGGAGTTGGGTTACTTGGTCCCTTCTGCTCATGACTAAAGCATGAGTTGAGTTCGAATATAATAATCTCTTGTTAATGGATTATCAATAATTTTTTTTGCAAATGCTCACTGAGCCAGTTGAGTATGGTTGACAATGAATTGAACTAACTCAGGATTAGTTTGAGACTTGATTCATTAATTAGTTTGAGACTTAGTTCATTAATTAATTTGATGAACTTGGTTCATGAACTAAATGAGCTGAACTTGAACTCAAAATTGAGCTCGTTAAATAAATAAGTTAAACTTGAGTTAAGTACTACTCGACTCGTTTGATTCATAAACTAGCTCAATATATATATTCAATAGTACAAATTAAATATAAAATAATATGAGAAAATTGATTAGTTGAACTAAGTTATGAACCAAGCTAATGAACTAAATTTATGAGTTAGTTTGGTTCATATTATCTTATTTTGATATTTGATTTATATAATTTAAACTCACAAGCCGAACCAAACAATTCACGAACTTGGTTCAAATTGAATCTGAACTACAAAAAATGGTTTATATCAAACTTGAGTCAAGTTTTGAGATGAACCATTTTTTATCGAGTCAAGCCAAACTGAACTAGATTTGACTTGATTCGACTCGTTTCCAACCCTACTGTTTAGAGTTCCAAAATTCCAACTGCAGCAAAGAACAAGAATGTGAAAAGCTAATGCAAACTTGTAGAGAAAGGTAATAAAGCAAGCGATAAAGCCACAATGATTTTGGGTGGCTAATGCTCACTTGTAAAACTTAAAATTCAATTTTCAGTGGAAGCAATCTTCCTTAATATGTAATCTGCAGTCTGATGTTTATACTTATAATAGCACCGTGTGGGTGAAATGGTAAACGGGTAGATGCCTATTATTAGGAGAATATTGATGGCAATAAGGTTGTTTGGTAAAAAAAAAGTAGACACGTAGGTATCTTTATTTTTTTTTTATCAAAATGGTGCAATTTGAAATTGACTTTTTCATATAGGTATAAATCAAAAATTAATTTTTAAAATAGTGTAAAATAAACAGTATTATATAAGAAGTCATATCTCTTAACTATAATTTACGTTCATATGATTTATTTATTATTTTTTCATAAAAGTCGTTGCTTAGAAGCACGACTTATCTTATTTTTATTATTAATTTTTAGGTAAATCATTGTTACTTTTTTTAAGAAACAAGTGAAGTCATGACTTAAAGCCACAACTTTTATTAGGGTTGTAATTTAATAATAAGTCATGGCTTAAAGTCAACTTACAATAATTTTTTTATAGTTAATATATTCATTAGCTTAAAAGGAAAATATTTTATAGGAAATTAAAGTCAAAAAAATTATACAAGAAACTAAATATTTTATAAAGAAAATAAACAAATTTATTATTCATCATTTGATTCATCACTTGGTTAATTTCTATGCTTCTATGCAGCGATTCAGTACCGCAAACAAGTTTTTTTTTTCTTGTTCGTGGTAGTTGAACCTTTCATTCTTGTTTAACTCTTTGTGTTCGGCCTCCTCTTATTCTTACTATGTCGCCTCTTGTTCTTAGTCTTTATTATAATGGCGCGGAATCCTCATCATTACCATCATATTCAGTGTCCTCATTATTGATATTTTGTGAAGGCATAGTTAGGGTTTGCGATCATAGGACTTAGAAGCCTATAAGGATCATTTTCTTCATAAATATCACTAATATCAATAATAAATGAATTATGAGGATGGTAATATGATGACATATGTTAATTTAAGTAGAAAAAAAAAAGAAAGAAAGCTTCATATTAGTAAACGTAAAAAAAAAAGTTGTAATAATAAAAAAGCATAATTAACATTCTTAATAAATACATTTACTGGAGAGAATTAAAAGAGAATTGACCGAATTTAATACAAAGTAGCAATGGTTGAGAGAACTTAAAATTTCTTTAAAATCCTTAACACTAAAATATGAAGCACCAACGAAAGAAGATAGTGAAATTTATAAGCACAAACCCTAGTGTAAGTCATGGTTTATTATTAAATTAGAAACACTAATACAAGTTGTGGCTTAAACCCACAACTTCACTTGCTTTAATAATAAAAAAAGGTTCACAATTTATTCAAAATTTATTTTTAAAAAAAAGGTAAGTCGTGTATACTATTAAGACTGCACACGGGTCGGGTCGGGTTTAGGAAAAATAAAAATTCAAACAAATTAGTTGAGGTCAGGTTGGGTTGGATTGAGCTTGAAATTTTTTTCCTAGTAACTCGATCCGAACTAACTCGATTGTAATCGGGTTGATTCGGATTGGGTAATCGGGTTGTTAAGTTATAGAATATTGAATAGAATATTAACCAACCCACACCTTGATCCGTCTCAAACCCACACCAGGACTAGATTCGTAAGCTACCAAATCTGTAAGCCACCGTCACAGGTCCGCCGTCTTCCACCAGATCTATGAGCCACCGTCGTAGGTCCACTGTTCTCTACCAGATCCGTGAGCCATCATCGCAGGTGCACCCAGAAACGCCGCGTCACCACACACCACCACGTGAGCCAACCTTGATCCGAGCACCATTGTCCTTCATCCTTGTCATTGCTGCTTGGTTGGCACCTCAAAGGCTCAAACTCCATTTTTTCTTTTCAGTTTCATTTTGCGGTTTAGAGACGAGAAGTTTGGGTTGAGGCAGACAAGGCAACAACGGTTGATGATTGGTGCAGATCCGGTCATGGTGCTTTGATACGTCAGCGCAGTAACCGGATCTGGGTTGGTTAACTCGTGGATTTGGTGGTTGGGTCGCGAATCTGGTAGTTGGGTTATGGATCTGGGTGAAAGAAATGGCGGATCTAGGCAATAGCGTAGTCTTAGTTGAAGCTCGGGGTGGCTGGGTCTCGGCCATGGGTAGTGGTTTGTGTGCAAAGGCGTCAGCGTGGATATGGCTTGTGGCAGAAGGTGTAACAGCCTAATACCCGTATCCTAGTATATCTGACATATACTTAGATAAGCAATATCAGTCATGCTACTTCTAATTTAATCATCCACTAATCTATAACATTTAAACAAATACTTATGGAGAGTTATATCTAAAAATCATACATAAATATACAACTTTTACATTCTCAAAACAAATATAAATAATTATATAAGCTTTGAACTAAAAACATAAACTAAACTAATTTGTTTCTTCCTTTATATTCATCTTCTTACCATCTTGTGGGGCATTGACCTGCTAACCATGAAACATAAAGGGGTGAGAACATAAAATTCTCAGTAATATAATAATATTTCATGACACTAATATAAATATACACAAAGGTATAACTATAAAATTATAACTCATAACTTACTATAGATATTAAACAAATGGTTAATCAGATGCAAAATATTAATCTCACTAAGCAAAATGCTTACCTTTTATCTCACCCTTAACCTAGCATGGGATATGCTCATCCACCACCTAGCATAGGATATGCTCGTCCACCGCTTAGCTTAGGACGTAACTAGTTCATCGCCTAGCACAGGATATGCTCGTCCACTGTCTGGCTTAGGACGTAACTAGTCTACCGCTTAACACAAGATATGCTCATCCACCGCCTGACTTAGGACGTAACTAGTCCACCACCTAGCATAGGATATATAGCTCATTCATAAGCTAACATAGGATATAACTCATCCATAGCCTAGCATATGACATAACTAATCTGCAGCCTAACCTTAGATATATCTAATCTGCAGTCTAGCCTTAGATATAACTGATCTGCAACCTAGCCTTGGATATATCTGATCCGCATCCTAGCCTTGGATATAACTGATCCACAATCGAGCCTTGAATATAACTAATTCGCAGCCTAACCTTGGATATAACATCCTTAGTCTAGCTTTGGATATCTAATCCTCAGCCTAGTCTTGGATATAACATCCTTAGCCTAATTTTGGATAACTAATCATAACTCCACCTTTAGCAAAGTATTTTTCTCACCCCTTTATCAGGTCAAAGGGCTTGTCTCGCTCCCACAGTAAGAAATTGCGATAAACTATGGTTCAACCTTTTTAAATAAAGAAATCAACTATTGCCAACTAGGTCCTATGACACTCAACTCTTACCAACTAGGTCCTATGACACTCAACTCTTTGAGAGAATAAAGCATTTACTGAAGAACTTGCATATTTAACTCAATTTTAGTTATTAAAGGAGTTACTAGTGTTCATAGGGCTCAAACTATCCTCAAAACACTTCAAATCTCGTCTAAAAAGGCTTATTTTCAAGATTGCACCAAATGTGCATCATAACTTCTAAAATTCTAAAATTTTATGAATATATAGCTTTCTCTCATATCTTTAAAATGGTATAAACCTTATTACATTTGGATAAGTGTAGCCAAAGTTATGCGACATTTTGCAGAAGTTAAAACACTGAACTCACTATTTTTCTAGAATCTGACCTAACTTTAAATTGAAATTGGGAACAAACTAAAAGTGGTAAAATTATGAAATTTTACATGCAAGAAGCCTTATATCTTAGCTTCAAAATGCCACTGATCTTATGTCAATACGACATCGAAGCAAAACATTATGCAATATGGTTTACTGGCTGCCAGAATGCCTTTTCTATAGAATCTATCTCTGATTCAAATAAAAAATAGTACGGATTGGCTTGCTCTAAAATTCTTAAATTTTTACTACATGAAGCCTTATGTGTTAGCTTTCAATAGCCACTGGAATCAGGTCAATACGATATATGTAGCTCAAGTTATACAACTAAAATCAGGCTGTTCAGAATGCCCTATTCAAATCCATGAAATTATGTTGACAGAGCAAAACACTGGGGGGGTGTCTCCAGACACGGGTTGTGTCTGCAACTATCATTGGATTCTGCAGAATTCGATTTTCACTTCCAATCATTCAAGATCAATTTCTATGTGATTTCTATCATCATTCTAGGCCTCTAAAGTTGTTGTAACACTTTTATAGCCTATTAATTCAGTTAGGCATAGATTTAGGACCAAAATAACATTAATTCCAACTCATGTTCCAAGCTCCTTTAATAAGCTCAAATATATTTATCTTAAGCCATAACTGACTAACTTAGTCTTACTAAGCTAAAACTATCCTAACTCAATTCTTAGCATCAAGAATCAAGCTAAGAACTTGGATTTGACTCTCTAAATCCATGTCTCCATTCATAAACCCTAACCAATTTCAAGAGAATCAAAAAGGGAAAAGATAAACAGAATTCCCCTACCTCTTGTAGACACTTGATCCTTGAAGCCTTGCTCTTAATCTTCTAGTTCCCTTTAGCTTTTCTTCTTTTTCCCTTCTTCTTTATCCCCTTCGATTCCTTTCCCCTTTCTCTTCTTTTCTTTTTCTCTTTTCTATTTTTTGATTCACAACCGTGGAGAAGGAGAGAAAATGAGAATAAAAAGGGCAAACTTATTATTTTGACATTTTGTTGTAACTTTTAATCTATTTAAAACACTTAGATCTCACCAAATCAAGTTTTTTAACTTCCAACTAATTTGAAATAAATCTTAAGATTCATTAAAAATTATGTTTCACCACTTTTGTATTTTCTCATATCTGCTGGGGGTCAATCTAGCATTAAAAACACAACCAATATGCTTAAAAATGTCAAACAAACTCCGATTGCTCTCAAATTTTAACTGCACCTTATTTAACTCATTTGTGACTTAGAAACAAGTTATTCATACTTATTTCCCTCAACTTAGCAATTTATGCTATTATTTGAGTATTTTTAAGCTACTTTTTAACTTTTATGTTACAGCAAAGTGCCTAAACTGATTCAGTTTATCATAAAACTGAATTGACATGTTAAGCACGTATAATAGTACTTTTGATATCATATACAAGCCTAACATGTTTATCGGAATGTTACAGAAGGGGGTTGGTCCAACGGTGGTGGAGGTCTGATGGGTTGGTGGGTTGCGATGGTGGCAGAGGAAGGTGGTGATGTGGTGGAAGGAGTTGCTGGCGGCGTGGTGGCGCAAACGAAGGTGGTAAGAAAGGGGGCTAGGGTTTGGTTTAGGAACGTGGTGGAAGAGTAATTGGAAATCAAAAAAGTGAAGGAAGATGAATACTGAAAATGAAAGTGAGCTGAAGTTGTAAAATGTTGGCACAAAACGACATGGTTTAATTTCAGGTCATCAGGTAATCGGGTCGAGTTCACAGGTTATATTTGTGAACTTGTCACCCAAATCAACTATTGATCGGATTAATTAAATTTGACCCAATCTGACTCGATGACTTGAACCAACTCAAAAATATAAAGTTGGGTTGGGTCGAATTTGGTTGGGTTATGTGCAACCATACATGCTATAACTTACCTATATATATATAGTCAGAAAATAAGTCTTGCTTCTGGACAATGACTTGTTATAAAAAAAAATTAATTGAACGTAAATATTGGTTGAGAGATATAACTTGTTATATAATACTGTTTATTTTGCATCATTTTGAGAATTAATTTATGACTTATATTTATATAAGAAAATTAATTTCAAACTGCACCGTTATGATAAAAAAAAGTCCAAGTTTCTCCTATCCTGAAACTTATTTCCAAAGGTCTTCAAAGTTTGGGATCGGCATTAAACTTGTTGCAGCTTAGCGTCTTGTTGATGCCGTTGTTAAGCCACAATGACTTCAGTTTATGAGAAAGTGAGGCCCTACAAAAGTTTGTGATTCAAAAACTGAGCTTGGCAAGATAATCAATGCTCTTCCTCTTAAGCTGAAAGATGGTAAATTCATATATATGGTGTGTGTATCACACGGATTACTGAAGCCTTGAAATTCCCGGCCAAGTATGTTGTAATTGTATATATGTATTAATTAATTAATGTATCTTTCCATGGAGAGAGAGAATCATGTACTAGTTTTGGGAAGTGAGAAAATTCAGAATCATGATTTTGTTTGCCTAAGAGGTAATAGATATAAAATATCTGAATAATTTTATTGGAGAGAATATTAAAAAAATTTAAAAAAAATGAAGAAGACTATTGCCGCCGCCAAAGGATAAAAATGATAACTTCCATTAAATAAACATTTAAAAGAGGAGGTTAAAGCATCACAAGGGGAAGAGGAGAGAAAATAATACAAGGAGAAGAAAGAATTATCATAATTTTATAATAATAGATTAATTGATTTCAATATAAGAATTTTCGTGTGTATATTGTGGAGTAAGTCTCAACAATACGCGGGTTCAATATGTTTTACTGTATAATATGGCAACAATTCTATTCAAATATTTTTCGTCAAAATACAAATTTTTATAAAATACAAATTTAAAAATAAGTTTGAAAAACATTCCTATTCATTATAATTAATTTTCTCAAATAAAAAGGAATAATTATCTTTTGCTTTTTGTTCTGTTAATTTGCATTGAAATGAGGTATAAAATGTATTTTATTTTATCAGGAATTTGTTACCCCAATTCTCAGAAGAAGAGGTTCTCGAGTGGTGAGTGTTAAGCATTCACTCAAAAAGTGGAGAATAGAACAGTAAATGTGAGGGAGAAGAACCACGTATAAAAACGAATTAGTATATTTAGAATTTTCTTCAATTAATTTTCGTAAGAACGGGGTATAAATTGAATTTTATTTAGAATTTGTTAGCCCAATTCCCAAAAGAAGAATTTCTGGGAAGATTGATAGGTGTCAACTATTCAATTTGATGATAGAATAGTCCAAGAAGAAGAAGAGCCACGTGTATGGACAAGAGGAAGTGACGCTTGAGTCAATTAAAACGTGCATCTCAGTTCCATGAACATTTTCCATTGCCAGCTTGAATTAGCGAGGTTTCTAATCGCTTGGAGGATACGCCTCTCCATGTGAGGGTTGGTACTTGGTTCATGTTTTATTACATTTTATCTATATGATATGAATATAAATATAAAATATATTAAAATATGATATGATATAATATATATATATATAAATTTTTTTAAAAAAATATATTTATTAATATTATTTTTATAAATTTAAAAATTTATAATATTTTAATATATAATATATGTTAATATTTGTTATAATAAATCTTTAAAAATATAAAAGATAAATTAATTATTAAAAATATTTAATTATATATAAATAATAATATAAAAAAATAATTAAAGATGAATATTAGTGTGAGGCGTCGATTATGTGATTAGACAGAAAGACATAGATAAAAATAGTAGTATGTGAAAAAATAAAATTTAATCAATAGTTACGTGTAAAAAGATAAAATTAAAATTTTTGTTTAAAAATAATATTAATGTCGATCATGTGATATTCATATCGTACTCAATTAAAAGTTAATAATGAAAACTAATTTTTGTTTTAAAAAAATATTAATGTGTCATATTTAAATCGTGTCCTAATCATATTTAAATGTGTCTAAAAAATATCTAAATATGTCTAAAAAATATCTAACCATATCTAAAATGACGTTAAATTAAAAAAAATAATTTTTTTAATCAAACACATTCAACTACACAAAATATATGTATCATATAAATATCTCTATATATATGACATAAACATATATCTAACACACGAATACGCTTTTATATATGTGATTCATAATATTTTAATATTTTATGGGAAAGACAATTGACTTGTCTAAGTCGCTTTGCATTTGCACCTTCCCCCTAACCATACAAAAGAAGTGACCAAGTTGATATTTTGTTCCAACTTGAGCCATATCATATGTGATCCAATTGCCCTGTCCACCACTCAAACAATATCCCAAATAAACCATTTGTTTTTTCTAAAAATATCAGACACAGCTTATTATACTGGTCATATTCGCAAGTGAAGGTTCAAACACAGTCCTCTCCCTTATATAAGGGATTCCATTTATTTAAAAAATTATTCTGATTGTTATCTATTGCTTGAAAAAATATCTCCGTCCAGTGGTCATCTGAAATTGCATAGAGGGTCATCAAGGACTCTTCAGCATCTCAAAAGGGTAATGCTTTTTTCTTCTTCTCTTCTCCTCCCCAACCCCAACATTTCTTTTTGGGTGAAATCACTGTTATCTGCTCAGCAATCTTTGTTCTAGTTTTTCCTTGAAGAAGTAATTTATAAGCTTTGTTCTTTTTCAACAGTGTTTTAGCCCAAAAGTAAGGGACAGCCACAGAAAACTTTTCCTCAATCAGAAAGCATGCTGCTAAGAAGCTCTTCAACACCAGTTCTTGGTTCCCTCCTCTCATCCTTCACAGACAGTCCTGGTAATAGCATCCACTCCGAAGCCTGCCACGGACTCAAGCATCTACCACCTGCTAGTGTCCCTCAACATCATTACAAACTGTCTCTTCATCAATCTGGCTCCTTCACTCTCTCCTCCTTCTCATGCAGTTCTTCTCCAATCTCCCCCTCCATTGCTGACCTTGAACGCCAAAACAAAGGCTTTAAAAGAGTTCAATCTGAAGGGAGCTTGGAGGACTTAGCCTACACTTCTTGCCACAACAACAACGAAGACAGATTGAATTATACAGACCCTCCCGAGAGGTTTTCAGCGAGACATAGATGCTTGGCACTGGAGGCCATTCCATCTTTCTCTATGTATGGTCACAAAGGCTTGCGTGAAGAAGAGGAAGATGAAGAAGTGGAAAGTGACATTGATGATGGAGAAGAAAGAGGAGAGTTGGAGGAAAAGATGAGGGCCATGGGAGGAAAAGGTGATGGGTTGAGTTTGCTGAATATTGGCAGTGGTATGATAGTGACTGAAGAAGTGAGAGTGAAGGATGGACTTTGCAGGGTGAGTTTTGCTGACCAGGAAGAGGTTATTGGTGGTAAAGAAATGTATCTTGCAAGGGGACTTGGCATTGATGGCTGCGGTGATGGCATAGGTGGCTGCAGAGGTAGTGGTGGAGGCAGTGGAGGTGGTGATTATAATTCAATGAGCTCTGGAGGGAATGATGGAGATAGGCATGGGGTGGAAGAATATTACAAGAGAATGGTGGAGGAAAATCCTGGGAACCCATTGTTTCTTAGGAATTATGCTCAGTTTTTGTATCAGGTAATTTCAATTTACTAAGCTGATTTTACAAACTTGTTCAGAATAACTTAAAACAAATCAAAATCATTTTCAACACCAACTTTTGTATGTTGCAAGAGAGGTTTTATTAATGCATGATTTTGGTGATGATTGCTCTTTTTTCTTTCTTTTTTTTTTTTCACAGTGCAAACAAGACCGTGAAGGAGCCGAGGAGTATTATTCCCGTGCCATACTAGCCGACCCAAAAGATGGTGAAGTTCTATCACAGTATGGGAAGGTAGTTTGGGAGCTACATCATGACCAAGAAAGAGCCTCAAGCTATTTTGAACGGGCAGTCCAAGCCTCTCCTGAAGACAGGTATGTCATGTGCTTCATAACTATCAGTTTATTGTACTTTTTCGAGTTAGTTGTCAGGTTACATATTGGGATGCATTCTGACAGTAGTTTATGGTTCATGATATCAGCCATGTACATGCAGCATATGCTAGTTTCCTTTGGGACACAGAGGAAGGCGAGGATTGTTGTGATGTGCCACAACGTTTACCACCAAATTTTCATCAGGGAGCTATGGCTACTGCAGGTGCTTAAAAGAAATATGATGAATTGGGTGCTTTTGCGAGCTTAATTGGTGATTAATTGCAGAAAACATGTTCTTACACACGAGTGTCTTAATATGTATAGAAATTCTTATATTGAAGCCAATGTTATAAAGGTTATATTGAGAAGCAAGCACATTCTATTAAGGGAAATCGCAAACTGATTTGTAGCTTTGAGTCTCTCTTGCACAGTTGGTCCTTTGGATGCAAAATTATTAAGATGTGCATGTGCTACGTGCTTGTATGCAAACCATTTAATTAATCAACTTGCTGATTGATAACATGTCATAATTGGGACTTGTACTGATACATTGATTTGTATCAAAGACACTCCAACATAATAAGGAAAACTAAGAGATTAGAGAAAGAAAATGGCCTATACGGAGGTAACAACGGATTACGTAATCACTTTACAGATAACAGGACTCAGAACAAGTGAGGGTTGGGTTTCCTACAGCAAATTAATGCAATGAGGTATCAAAAGAGGGGAAGTAATCAAGCAATGCTCCAAATCCAATAGCCAGAGCCAGTAAAATA
This sequence comes from Ormosia emarginata, assembly GCA_029884605.1. Classification (NCBI taxonomy): domain Eukaryota; kingdom Viridiplantae; phylum Streptophyta; class Magnoliopsida; order Fabales; family Fabaceae; genus Ormosia; species Ormosia emarginata. Next base: position 16,628,456 of record JAQQTP010000080.1, on the reverse strand, counting down.
ACCCAACTCAGGAAAAGCATTGGCAGACGCCGCAGACCTCAACCTGAAGGGAAAAGTTGGGCACCAATTATGCGATCCAGATACGCTCAAGATCTCAGCGATGGCTGTGGAAGGTGCGGGTTCAATACGAAGAATATTGTCAACGCTAAGGTCTTCACCGGAGAGGTGAGAGATAAGGATGGAATTTCCTTGTTGAAAAGGTACTACAATATTTTGCTCGCTTGTGAAGAAACACCCCAGCCAGATTGCAACTAGCAGAGAACCTAGCCTTAACCCTGCTAGGCTGCTACGGCGTTATAAAGGGACTAAAAAAATACTTACAATGAACGCAAGTGTCCTAAAAACAAAATTATTAATGGTTTGCATATTTTACCAAAAAAGACAAATGGTTTGCTATACTAACAAATTCTCATCTCACTAACCATATGAAGCAGAAAACTAGAATTAGAATATCATGAGGGCCTTAGATCATAAAACCATGTACTGAACTCAAACAAGATTCTTTAGTGATGACTGGGTGTTCCAACACCAAATGACAAAAAAAAAAAGGGATACCACTCTAAATAAGCATTCTCATCACAGGAATTTAGTTCAAGCATGTATTTTAGTTGTTTTCAAGGTTAATTTAGTTATTACAAGAATAGGTTTGTTTATTCCCCATGTTGAACAATGCAAACCAAATTAGAAGAAGACATTAATAGCATGTTTGGTAATGCTTAAATTTTTAGAAATAAATTTTTTTTTCAAAATAAACTAATCCAAGCACACACTAAATTATAAGATTCCCATGGTACTATTAAAACAAGGAATTTCTATGGCACCTCATGGATATCATAAGGTGAGTTGTCGAGTATTCATTGAATGTAAATTTTATCATAAATTTTTTAAAAAAATCAATAGCCAATGAAATACTTGACAACTTATCCTAGGTACCATACCTTGGGAAAAAAATGGGTACTATAGAATTCCCCATTAAAACAAATTTTAACAAAGTTAATCTAATTTGGGCAAAAAAACACAAGAATGCACAGAACATCTGACAATTCAGCACAACCTCTATTGATGTCTAAACCAATTTTTCCTTTCAACACACCTTTTCTGTGTCATTGAAAAAGCCCCACAATCCTGACATGGGGCAACACAAATAACCAAAATTTCCCATCTGAATGGCATAATAAAAAACATTCAAAAGGGAATTCACTTATCTATACTAGCAAAACAAACTAATTAAATCTCGATGGTTTTAACTTAACAAGAGACACACCCAAAACGTATGACAACTTTTTCTGAAAACACAGAAGGAAAATGTTCAGCATTAAATACCCACATCAAGCTCATATTTCACTAATTGTATAAGCACTTGAATATCATCTTCGTGCATGCTTTTTAAGACATTCCTACCGTGAACCACGCTGAGAATAACCATCGCCTCTTAACCTGGTATAGTAGTCTGAAGTATCCTGATTACTTCCCCTGCCCAAGCTCCTAGCACCAAACCGCCCCCTTGGAGCATCGGTTTGATAACTGCCTCTGCCTCTTCCCCTTCCTGATCAATACAAAGGAAATGGATATCAACCACCCAAAAAAAAAAAGGATATATCAATATTAGAAGAAATTAAGCCAATTCATTTTCTATTTCATGTGAAAACATAAAGATAAGACACTACAAACTAAAGAAAGATAATACTAAAAAGTATTAAAAGTTTAGACTACATAGACAACACTTCCAAATCAATTTATATATACTTCACAGAAGAAGTTTCATTAAAGAAAGGAAACAAGTACAAGTACAAGTAAAGAGGCGGATAAGATAAGATATTGTCCTTCACAAAAGCACAAGAGTAAAGCACGTAAAAAACAAACAAGCTCAATTTCATTACTAACAAAAATAGTTACTGATAAAATTTCATTACTGACAACCAGTGCCCCAAGCACGTACAGCCATAAGTCCAACACTCTGAGCACTAATGCTATTGCACACCTATTTGTTAGGTGCACTTGGAACTTTTAAGCAATGGCAGTAATAAACACCTATTAAAGCTTTCAGACTAACTAATAGGTAAAACCCACAGAACTTAAGAAGCTACAGCATTTGAAAGAGTAAGAGATAAAACAAAAAATGTAGGGCATTACTTCCTCCCCGAGCCGCACTGCCACTGTTTGGTCTGCGCTCCTCTATGTATACTTGTCTTCCAGCCAATTGTATGGGAGAAGCCTACAATAACAGTACATAATCAAGACAGATTTAAACCAAAAAATCATGTAAAAAAATGAATGATATGGACACTTCAATTATTGCAGCATAACAAGACAGTTGATGATAATTGAGTGAAGCAGTATTAGAATTTTTTTTTTTTGGGAAGAAAAACTTAGAAGAAATTAGATATTGACACTTGACTTCCCTTGCACTACAAATTTAATTTATGAAACTACATCCATAGGTTTTCTTAAACACGATAATAAATAAACCCGGGAATTGAAGTATAAAATCTAAGAATACAAAAAGAAAATAGACCAATTTAGCACCATAACCATATGAAAACATCTAATGATGACAATAAATCAAATGAAGGAACAAAGAGAAATTCTCACTTTAAGGAATAGAGAAATTAATGTTATAGATTTGCCGTAACAGATAGCTGACTCAAGCAAATCAACAACAAATAGATCCAATGATCTTGGAACATGTTTTCTGTTTATTAAGGTACTGAATAATTAGATAGTCAAATAAATATTAGGTCAAACAAGAAGAAAACAAAACAAATAGAATAAAATAACTTCAAACCTGAAGCGCATTTTGAACACCAATAATGTCTTCAAATTCCACAAAAGCATAGCAAACTCCAATTTCCTGTATACATCAATTTCTACTTTAGCTTTTTCTTTTTTCCATGGTTAGATATATGAGCATCCAGTTTTATGTAATGAGAGGAGCTTACCTTTCGGACCCTAATGAATATTCCATCCGGCTTAATTCTTCCAAAATTCTTAAACTCCTGGTCAATCTCAGCTTCAGTAACATTGGGAGGCAAGTTTCTCACATAGACAGAAGTTACTTCGCCTGGAAGAATTATAGATCAGGAATCAACTTGATGCTTTAAGACTAGAAATTCTTAGACAATATTAAGTTCAAATCTTAATGATGCCAGTCATGCGAAACTGTTACGGAAATGCAGTTTCCACAATGGTAGAACAAAGTGCCTATTTTACCATAAAGAATACTAGAACTTCATTTCTAAAATTCCTTTGGATCAAAAGGTTTATGACTAACAACCTCTGATGTCTCTGCCTAGAGAATTCTAGCTTCCTAAAAAATCTTTCTACAAGTAGATCAATTGTATCAAAAATTAGACAACTGTCACTCACTATAGGTAACAAATGCAGCAATAAAGACCTCACCTAGAAGAGTGAATAAATATAAAATGTCCCACATATCATCAACATATACCATAAGTAATAAAAAATATACACACACCAAACATTGCAAGAAAAAGATCATATCAGTCAGCTAAAATGTCTAACAATTACATGCCAAAATGGTACACCTAGGAGAGACCAAAAGAGAGCAAAGATAAGGAGGCAAGAAACAAAATTTAAACCTTCTTCTTCTAGTCCATAGCCTTCCTCTGCTGCCTCAGCTCCAGACTCAGGAACATACGAAGAGGCAGAGCTTGACTGCAGAACAGCAGGCTGAGCTACATGATTTAACTCTGAAGGAGGAGGGGCACTTTTAAAAGAATGTGGTGGAGCATGTTGTGGAGCAGCTGACAACACTGATTGCCCTTTAGAGACTCGTAACTGCAAGTTCATTGTAAAATAATTAGATCAAGACAAAACATCAAAAACGAAAAATATGTTCCTTTTTCTTCAGGTTTAAGTCCATCATAAAGCAAAGGACAAATACTTAACAATTTTCCAATATTTTATGCACCATATTTCATTAAAGAGATCCTAAACTAAATAGAGGAAACTTCTAAAGCAATAACTTCTGACAAAAAAGAAACTGCATTTCTAGAGGACCTTAATCTTTGCTTCCCTTCCTGTTTAGATTTTATTCCAGTATTTAAGAGACTACAAAAATATTTCCGCTGTTCTGGTCTACAGTCAAAACCATGAATGCAGTCAAGTGAACACTAGTAACTCTGTTACAAGTTTACATCCCTCGGAGATCTCAATAAGTGTCACAAGACACAAATTCTTGATTGCAGAAGATTTCATGGAAGGATTAGGGAAACCTGAAAGACTGCTTAAAAGATTGCTTTATACTTCTACTGCAAGTTAAATATTTGTTACTCCAATGATGCAGCTCCTTGTTTACGGATAGTGTATAGAGTTTTTACTATTTACACTGACAGTGGATCAAATCTAAATTCACCAAAAAAAAAGTAGTCTGCCATACAAAAAACATATACTGAAAGTTGTACATACAATAGAAGCATAAGTTTTCTTAGGAGGCTCCTCCAAAGATTCTTCCACGAGAGCAACAGGGGGTTCTTGGACGGTATGTGCAACACTTTGAATTGGTGGAGATGCCTCCTCTGCAGGAGTTTCCTCCACCACAATTTCAGTTTCAAGATCTTCTTGTAGCTGCTGCTGCTCAGGAAGACTATACTTGTCCACAGGATCATCATCTATATGAACTGAGTTGACATATTCCCTAGCTTCTTCCTCCAAATCATAGTCTGAAGCTGCTAAAATAACAGAATCAAGATCCAAAGAAATGCAATAATTTTCCACAAAATGATGTTTTACATACGGTAGTATGAGAAATTTTCAAATTTTCTCACAGAAGCATGCATCTTTTAGTTAATTAAAAAACAAAGGTACACATAAAACTCGTTTATAATCATTGTCACCAGGAAACTATTATGCTATGCACAACTATTTGGGAAAAATAATATTTACTAAATAGGAGGCCATTGGATCCACAGATCATGAATCTTCTAATTAGATGTTAGTATAACAGGCTACAGCACAAAGATTTCCTGTCAAACTAGTCCAGAAAAAATATCTCGGAAAGCATAATTCAGCAGTTAATTTACCTGTTGGCTCAGCAAGAGAAGTAGATACATGTGGTTGTGTGTCAATCTTTTCAGATGCCAGTGATACCAGATTTGGGTACATTACTCCATCATCAATGAAATGAAATATATCATTCAGTACAAAGTAACCCTTCTCCTGAGGAGCAAGAAAGAAGGTTTGGACAAACTTCCGCCTCCCACTGATATCCTTCATCTTGACAAAACCTGAGACCATTACAAGCACACCTCCATCCCAAGAATCAAGAGAATTGATCGTCTTGATCTCAATTGTAGTAAAATTCAGTGACGAGACAATTGAATGAATTTGCTGCATGGGAGAAATGTAACCTGATCAGTTATCAGCTAGCATTTTTATCCAAAATAGAAAAAAAAAAAAAAAGAATTAACCAATGACTACAGTTGTATCTGAAAGAAAAATACTAAACTGGCAAACCAGAATTTGATTTAAGTAACAATCAAAAGTTTTTGAAACAAAAGCTGAAATTCCAATTAAACACTAATCAGTAAGAAGTTGAGTTGATTAAGAGCATCAAAATTGATAGATTCAGTACAAACATTTTCAATTTGTGAGTATCGGTACCAGCCAATACATTTGAAAGTAAACCAACACAATTAATAATATCTAATTATCAGTGTTTGGTTATGGCCACCTTGGAATGGGTTTTTAGTAGTTGCCACAACCACCTGAAGAAGCTCTACAATTTCCCTACACCAAATATAGGTTGCTAACCTAATCTTCAATCCCGTTAGTCACTATACTGAAAAAAAGAGTTAGCCACAAGACCAGCCAAGAGTTAGCACTCCAGAGTCCAAACCCTTCTGAAACTTTGGACAACGCATAAATCTCAACAATAGTTCTGCTCTGAGCTATTACAAATGTATCTTTCCTCATTTTCTGTCATGGAGAAGTCATTTAAAGCACAAATCACACTATTAACATAAACAGGGAGAGCAGGGGTTGTGCATCATTCTACAAATGTTGTTGGGGGAAGAGGGATAGCTGTCATCCACATCCCACAATAACTTTAATTATGATTTTACATTCTCCCTCAGCTCATGCTGACAATCATTCAAATGGGAAAAAGAAAGAAATTTAACAAATTCAATAAAATAAAAGATGTTCATGAACCTTTACATCTTTGACTCACATTCCGTCGCCTTAACACTTAATAGTATCCTCATGATTTAGTGTGTGTTTGGATTGCAGTTGGTAAACTTAAGTTTAGTTAAAAGTGTGTTTGCAAACTTAAGTTTGGTTGAAAGTGAGTTTGCAGTAACATGATTTATGTTTGGGAACTTTTGTTTCAAAAGTGAGTTTGACAAAATGAATGTTGTTTGGATGAAAATAACCAAACTCACTTTTAAATGTGAAATTACTAAAAAGGACATGAATAAGGAGTGTCCATCGTCTCTGTTTGTCAAAATAATCTATTATAGGATATGCCATATTCGAATATGACTTTTAAGAAAACAAAAGACACAACTGAAAATCAGAATAATCAAATATAGGATAAGCCATATTCGGTTATGGCCTTTTAAAGAATCACAGGACACGTTCTGTTTTAGAGCTCATAACCGAATATGAGTGTTCTCATATTCGAATATGGCTTTAGAAAAGCACAAAACATGTTCTGTTTTTAAGCTTATAACCGAATATGAGGAATATCATATTCGAATATGGCTTATTTAGTGACAAAGGATTTTTATAGGATAAGCCATATTCGGTTGTGCGTGACCGTTTAGGAACATGGGAGGAGCTGCTTGCCATGGGCAACAATGGTGTTAGGGCTCGGTTTGAGGAGAGAGAGAGAGAGAGGGAGGAAAGGTGAGCAAGTGGAAGAAAATGAGGGTTTTGATCTGTGGAATGTGAGGGATATGGAGTTTTGATGGTGGATTTTGGGTGGATTTAAGGTGGGAGAGGTGTTTGAGGGAGTGGGTAGGAGTGGGTGGTAGAGGAGAAAGAGAGCTATGGAGGAAATGGAGGTGCGTGAGGAAGATGAAGGCTTCGGGTTTTGGTTAAGAGGAAGGCCAATAACCGAATATGAAGGAGTCCATATTCGGTTATTTGGGAAAACAGGGACCAAGCTACGTGCTTCAAGAGGAAGAGTAATGGGCCATAACCGAATATGAAGTGGGGTCATATTCGGTTATTTGTGAAGACAGATCCAAGCAACTCGTGTCAAGAGTAAGGGAAGAAGGGTCATAACCGAATATGAGTAGTCCATATTCGATTATGTGGGAAAACAGGGACCAAGCTACGTGCTTCAAGAGGAAGACAGAGACCAAGCAAAGAAGAAGAAGAAGAAGAAGAAGAAGAAGACGATGTCGGTAGCAAGTGAAGAAATGAGTGAGTGTGAAGAGAAGAGACGAAGAGAAAAGAGAAGGTTAAAAGAGAGAATAATATGGTTAGAAACATTCAATTTTGCAGTTATTACACTCAACGGAAAAAACTTCAATGCAGAAGCAATAATTTGTTGCCTTTGGCTGAACGTCAGTTGAGGGAAGAAACTCAGTTGAGGCAAACAAAGAAGAAAAAAGCCAAACATAAATTCAGCCGTTCGAGGAAGGCTAAACGTGTGTTTAAAATTCTCAACTATAAAACAAACACACATTAAACGTGTATTTAAAATTCTCAACTATAAAACCAACACACACTTATTCCCATACAAATGGCCTAGAGGCTGTGGCTACAAGGAGTAGTCACAAAAAGAAGTGACCTTTCATGAACTGAGCCCTATTAACCCCCTGACCCATCGATCTCTAACATGGTTGAGGCCAAACAAATTGGACATGACTCCTATAAATAATTGGTAACATAAATTTAACAGGCTACTCACAAATATTAAATATTGCTTTCGTTCATAAATTTAATATCAGTTGCATAATATGTAGTAGGAGTTACCGTACCAGCACATCGGATGCTGTTTCAGTGGAATCACCATCGACGCGAACCATGGTGCTGGAATCAGAGTAGAACTGATGAACAAGATTGGGTTGTTGGCGAAGAACTTGATAAAACTGTCCAACGAAGTAGGAACCCACCTGGAACAGAGAGACACCCATTCACACTTTACATCGATCAAAGCATCCATTACCATAGAATGAAACATATAATAATAATAATAATAATAATAATAATAATAATAATAATAATAATAATAATAATAATAATAATAATACCTGGGCAGCACTAACAGAACCCGGATACGAAGACGCCATTTTTTATTTTTTTTATTGATAGAGTTCAGTAGTACACTAGAAAACACAAACAAACATGTAGTGCTTCTTCTCCTAGTGCTGATGGCAGATCCAGGAGAAGGGAGAGTGCGTAAAAACCCTAAATCTCTGAGGAATAAAATCTATATAATCAACAAAAGCTTCTGATGGTGTTGATGTTGCCCCCAAACCGAAAACAAACAGGAACAGCTCAACGAGATGAGAGAGAAACGAGATTTGGTCAGAGAGAGAGAGAGAGAGAGAGAGAAATTATGAAAATGATGAACGGAAAGAAGGGAATGAAGTAATCTATAATAATATAATTAGATCGGAGATTCAGAGTGGTGCGTGCTGGAAATGAAATGGAGAAGAGGTGCTGATGCTGAGTGCGTTGTGTTGGGAATGTGAATATGAATGGAGCCGAGAGTGATTCTTTCTATTTAATCTATCTATCGCCGAGGGATAGCAGCAGGGAATCGCAGCCCTTGGATTAGGTGTTAGGGACAAAGTTAGTATCAACGGATGAGATTGTTTTCAAGTGAATACAATGGAGCGGTAGAGATTGAGGGAAAGTTTAGGACCAGTAGGGCATGTACCGTGGACCTGGTTTGACTAAGGGTTGGTCTTCAATCTGTGTATTGTACTTTTATTTTTTGGGTTTTTTTTCTTCCCAAATACAGTCACAGTTGGACAAACAGTTCGTTATCATCATCATCACAACACAATCCCAACACTACTATGTTGCTGGATGCTTGGATGGATCACGGATAGGTCTAATTTTGCTTCATTTGGAGACACGAGTAAATAGGATCAGGATATAAGCCATTCTCTTGGTATTAGGTGAAAACAGGAGTGTCCTGTTTGTTGAATCTTAACCTTACATATTTTTTAAACTTTTATTTATGATTTCAGTTATTATACGTCATCTTCTTATAACACATTAATTAATCCTCTCAAATTCCTTCTCCTGTACACGAATCAGGAAAGTCTTAAGACTTGAGGTGCGGTGGAAATTTAAGATGGACTCTTCCATAGTTCCACTGGATTTTTTTCTAGAGTGTGGGTGAAATATAAAAAAATGAAAATAATTTAATTTATAAATTAAATTTAATTAAATTTTATATTTAAAATATTAAAAAATAAAAAATAATTTGATTTGTAAATTAAATTTAATTAAATTTTGTATTTGAAATATTTAAAAATAAAAAATAATTTAATTTTTAAAATCTTATAAATTTTATTTCTTTTGTTTTAAAAATTCTATTAATTTTGATAAGATTTATTAGAATTTGATTTGATTTGATTTGAAATAAATAGACTATTTTACTCTTAATAATTACTTCTAATAATTTTTCATAAGGGTTAAAATGTAAAATAATAAAATCAAATCAAATCAATTCTCATTTTAATTAATTCAAAACATAAAATTTGATTTCTAAATCAATTCAAATTTCATTTTTTAAAAAAGTTCCAAAAATAAAATTTGAATTTTAAATCAAATCAAATTAATTCAATTTAAATCAAATCAAATAATTTCTTTTTTTATTCATTTCAAACACAACCTTAAAAAATGAATTTAATAAGTTTGAATTTATGGATAATTTTTTTAATTTGATAATATTTATATATAAATTTAAATATATAAAAAAATTATTAATTAAAATTTATAAATTATTTATATGTATAATTATTCATAAATAAAAAATATTAATTTAACTAAATTTTTGTAAAAATATAAATATTATTAATTAAAATTTATAAAAATTTATCATTGATTTATTTTAATAAATCAATGATTTATCGTGGACTTCTTCCTCATATTAAAATTTTCCTTTAAGGTGAACCAGTAGGTGAATACACTATTCCATGGAGCACTTAAATTACTTGTTATAATTGGTTTAGGTATTTTATAAAAGGATTCATGACTTTTTTATTTGAGTTTTATTACTTTTGAGTATTTTCAGATTCCTCCCAAATTACATTTGAATTTTAGATCTGGATCTGGTCAAAGGAGGAAGAACACGCCGGAGAAAAAGAGGACGACAAAGATCGAGAGAAAGGGCCGCTTCCTAGCCGACGGCAGCATCCTCTTTGATCAACGGTGGGATTGCAGAATTCTTGCATTGCTAGAATTTGAGGAAAAGCATTTTCAGCATATGAAAGGCATAAACTTCCACTAAGTTCATTGAACGAATCAGTTGAATTGCACGTACTTGGAGATGGGGAAGATGGACCTGATGCTTGAGAATTTTGCCTTTCTGTCTCTTCCCTTTTGTATTAGATGCAGGTCATGGTGGTACTGTCATCAGGTTGCAGGTGACGGACAAGGGTGGTTGTGGTGGTCGGTGCCGTCGTGGGTGAGAGATAGTGACATTTTTTGCAAGGACTTGCTTGTAATTATCAACTTTATGAAGTAACCTGCTAAGCATTTTATCCTTCATTAATATCTATCATTGATTTAATTTTTTTAACATCTAATGATTATATTTAAGTGGTCCATCGCCGATCGACCAAGTGGTCCATGGTATACGCAGCCTTCTTCTTTATGAAAAATTTGGGCTTGAGACACCTATTAGTTTACTTTTTAATACTAAATTTTTTTTTAAAGTTTGATTATTTTTTTTAATCTTTTTAAATATAATTTTTCTAATTTTGATCTTTTTAAAATTTTTGAGTTTATTTTAATTTTTTAAATTTT